>VZSC01011358.1:75570-109841 GCA_013398225.1 Steatornis caripensis
GGAAGGGGTTTTGGGTTGATTTTCCCCTGGGGCGTGTGTTTTTTTGCGCTTTCCTTCGCCGCGGCTCTCTTAGAAATCTGCGTGGGAAGCGTGGCGGCGGCTGTAAAAGGCCCGGCCCGGCCCGGCCCGGCCCGGCCCGGCTGCAGAGCGCGGACCGGCGGTGGTTACACGCGCGCCCGGAGTCGCTTTCCCACCGTCCCGTTAATGGGGGTTCTGGAGCCCCTCAACATCCGTAAGCCAGCAGCCCGATTCCCTTAGCGCAGGCGAGGTGGGCCCCGTGCGGGTCTGGGATAAGGTGATCCGAACGATCAAAGGTGATCAAAGGACAAGGTCATCGAAACCTTTGCAAGAGAAGCACCGTCCCCTGGGAGCTTGAGGGGTGGCTGGGGACCCGCCGGGCTGCCTCATTCCTCCTGGGCAAGGGCAGGCATGGCCCGTTAGCGCGACTCCACCGGCCCACTGACCCGGGAAATCCTGACGTTACACCAGTGGTGCGACGCCTTTACCGACCCCTGGCTCTGTTCCAACCTTTTCATGAATTACATTCAGGTAAAGCATCTGCTTAAAGAAGCAGGTATTGTCTGTAGCCTGAGTTCTGTTGGGAAACGGCTTACCTCAATGCTGACAAGCAGTGACAGCCCCTATTATATATGTATTACAACACCAGTAGTAAAACTGACCAGTAAATCAGCATAGGCAAGACAAGACCACTGAGGTACAGAGTAACTGATTAGGAGTTAGACTGAAAAAAAGAAAAATTAAACCTGGCTCAAGCCTCAGGCCAATGTGTTCCAAACCTTTTATTATTTTTGCAAATATAAACACAACGATTACATCAGCATGGCAAGGAAGCTCTTGTTTGGTTCCCCACCCCACCGGCAACCTCCTTGCTTGGGCTGGAATTAATAAATACATCATAAACCCTGCCTTCCCTTTTCCCCCCTTGCCCCCCAAATCCCTCAGCCTTTGGAGATAGTATTGATCAAGTGAGGGTCTCAAAATGCTCTGCAAAGGTGGGCAGGTGAATTATTGCCTCCCTTGCCTGCAGATGAAGTTACAGGTCTGGCAGGGAGCCGCTTTGGAGGTCAGGGTAAGGCAAGAGGTAGAGGACAGGAGCAATTTTAGGACAGTGAAGGCCCTTTGGGGCTCAGGGCTCACTGATGAGCAGGAGGAAGGAGCAGTGTGTCAAGAGAGGAGGAGGATGGAGGTGAGAGAGTAGGGCACGATCAAGTGTTTATGGGTCCCCCTTGTGCCGCCGGAGGAGCCATCTGTGTTACATCCCTGCGTGGCATTTGTCTTCCTCACCCTCCCGTGGAGAAGCAACATCTCTGTTTTGCAGACAGGGAAATGGAGGATGGCGAGTGACTGACCAGGGTCACGAAGGCAGCCCATGGCTGGGCTGAAAATTGAACTCAGGCCACGGGAGCAAGGTAAATAAGGAGACAGGGAGAGGCAATGGGAGGGAAACCCAAGAAGCTGTGGCTTTTAATGGTGGAAAAGCACTGGGACCCTTGGGACCTTCTTCAAACAGCATGGCAGTCTGCTTCTTGCCAAAAAAATCAGTTGAAAATACTGGCATTCTTATTTCACTGCAAAGACATTTGTGGACGGGACTTGGTCTATAAACCACAGCAAAATACATGCAGCAAAACCAAAACCAGCTCCAAGTTTACGTGGCAAGAATCTCAACCACATGACACATGGGATGTCGTGTATACAATGGTATCTTCATGATTTCATAAGTGTTTGGGCCCATTCAGCATGATTGCAGATGACCTTACCCTACAGACATGTGGGTGACTCCACAGGGGCAGGCTGAATGAAAGAAACAGCCATAGGGTAATAGGGAACGACGCTGGGTGTAGTCCTCACCTCCTTAATACTGAGCCCCATATGCTGTAAGGGGCTTCTGCACGTGTCACTGAAGGCAGAAAAGCCCTTTCTCAGCCCACTGTAGCAGAAACAACTGGCAGTTCTGCAGATGTCTCACATTGCTCAAGTATTTTGTCCGAAGGTTATTGCTGGCTGAACGTGCGTGGGTGCAGTGGTGGCAGCACATGGCATGCTTCTTCAGGGAGCAAGCCTCTGCCAGCCTTGGAAAAAGAGATTTGAAGTATAAAACCAGGTAAATTGATGGGAAAGGTGTATTCCCCTGGTCTGCCAGCAAGGCAGGGAGTCCTGCTGCAAACAGCACCATAGCAAGAGGTGGGTGGCTGTCATGGTGGCAACAGAATCCATTTCCCATTTCCTCCATGGCCCAGTTTTTTTCTGGTTTTCAATTGCTTGGGTGCTATTAATATGTCTCTTAGCAGAGCTGCTTGCTCCACCTCAAGAGACTTTGCCAGAGAGACATTTGTAGCCACAGCAGAGCTAGAGAGTTGTCGCTTGCTGGGACAAGAGGCTGAGTGCCAGCCACTCCAGTGAAAGCAAGAAGCCAGGACAGCCACCCGATGAGATAACATGTGCCTGGGGACACCACAAAAGGCAGTGAAGAGTCTTTTTCCTATGAACTACAGTTTACTTTTCAAAGGTTTGGGCAACTCCAGCCGTTGCAGCTGGGAGGAACTTTGCCCTTGATCAGACTCGTGACATGCAATTCTCTGGTCAGTTTGGTGATGCCTCACAAATGCTCATTCGGCTCCCCTCCCACCTCCAGCTTACCGATTTGGAAAGGCTTCAGCAAGCTTACTAGTTTGGGGTTTTTTTGCTGGAAAGTAAAAAACATCTGCCCACTCATCATAGATTGGATCTCCTTGTAAGTCAGAGACCCTGCAAGCTGCTCATACAAACATTTGCAGTGACACTAAGATGAAAGGAGCCGCATCTGGCCCACTCCACAGTCTGTTGTTTAAACAGCAGCACACAATTCATATGCTTCAGTTACAAAATAGTAATGTGCACGGAGTGAACCCAGGAAACTATAATTAGAAAGAGAGTTTCTGGAAATGCAACAAGGAAATATTAATACAGTGCAAAAAGCGATCCAAGGCCTCCAGCCACATAAAGAAGTGTTGTCTAAAATGTTGCATTAGCCAGTTTTTCTCTCTTAATCCAATAGGACTGCATCTCCAGAGCAATCCTTTGTGAACATTTAGCCTCCTTGACCATAAATCTTAGCCATTTGACACCCAAGTTATTAAATTATATTTGTGTTGTTATAACATAACACAATGTGTAGCCATATATCATGGCCCCAAGGATAGCAGAGAACCAGCAAACGGCAAAACAAAGCTCCTCCTTCCAGACCTTCTTTAAGGATGAGAGAATTGCTGTAACCTGCTGACGGGGCTGGCCTGCATTTGGATTTGTGTTCGATTTCACCATGTTACATACACATATTGTCTAGATCATTAAAATACGGCAACTTTTACAAGGAAAGACAAATCTCCAGCACTAGTGGATAGTCATTTCTTATTGCAATTCTTAATTGGGATTTCAGAGGGGTCATAAATGTTGTCATAAGTAATAAAGTGTTGGGGACTGAACAGAAGAGAGAAAAATAATCACGACATTGAATTATTTAAGGTTTAAATTCCACGGCGTGGTCCTGGGAGGGTCTTCAGAAGCAATCTGTCCCCCAGTGTGGATGGAGGGATGTCTCATTCGAACACCATATGGATGCTGTCTAACAGCTCCTATCAGTCAATTGTATGCTAAGGACCAGCTGTGGTTGCCTAGCAGTTTCTGCCTGCTGATTGACCTTCCCCGGTGCGTAGCGCACGTGACAGTCAGGAATCAGAAAATTCACCCCAAGTAGGGAGGTGCTCTTTATGGTGCACTACAAAGTCAGTGATTCGCCTCGTGACACTGGAGATGAATAAAACCGTCATGCCTTGCCTTGAATCGTATTATGACTTTTTGTGGTTGGTCCCAGTTGCTCTCACACCTTGTGCTTCATTTGTGGCTAAGGATGTTTTGGATTTCCAGGGGCTAAAAGTCTTCATGGTTAGCACTGACACTTCCACATTCACTTTTAGCTGTGGTGCTGGTATGTGTGTGGCCACAGGTGTTTTACAATTGCCGCAGGCACCTCCAGAGGAGCCTTCACAAAAATCTCCTGCCAGGTGTCCTTCTGCCCCTGTGCAAGAAGGAATATGGACAATTCCTGACATTCAGCAGGGGAGTACCACACCCAACAGTTCTTACCTCACTTTCTCATCGCTTCAGCTTTTTGCATGCAAATGTCTTGCAAAGTAATTTCTCTAACAACTTCAAAATCTGTACTAATGTTGTAAAAGAGCCTTCCCCATTACTATAATGTCTTTCTAGTCATCAATTGTTGGGGCTTATTATGTGAAAATTAGAAATACATTATTACCAGAAAAGCCATTCTCTCAACTGTGCAGACATTTACAACCTGACACAATCTCTTAAAATCTAAATTCTTTGCAATGAAACAGACCTTTTTTCTTCATGAAGATGTCAGAGAATTTCAATTTCAGCTAATTCTTGCAACCTTAATGAGTTTCCTTCTCTAAGGAACTGGCAGTGGTCTTTATGCTATAATAGTTCCAGGAACAATTGGAAACTACTTAGATAATAACATAAGGGTTTTTAGATCAATATCACTTTTGTAATGTGAAACTTTTGCCAGATCTGGATATCTAAGGCGTTCTCCTTTCCTTTTTTTTTTCTTTTCCTTTTTTATGAGGATTTCCCTGAAAAGTTCTTGTACGCTGAGAAAGCTTGATACAATTGTACGCACCAAGAGGTGACAAGCAAGAAGTTAATGGACAGAGTCAATAATATGATAACTGGAAAGGCTATTGTAGCATTGTAGGCACAATTTCCAAATACGAGACTGCTTCTTTCATGCATTTTGAATACTTTACTTTGTGTGCTGTAAGGACTGCACACTCAATGAGACTAATTGGAGGTAAATATGTCTTATGAGCCCATGAGAGGTATCCCCTTCTGTTCACATTAATCAGTCAATATATTAAAAGTTGTTTTATTTGTGTAGATTGAAGCTTTTTGCTGGCAAGTTAGGTTGACTGAAACGTAATATGCCCGAAAAGATAAAGCTTAACTCAGGTGGCAAGCACATGCCTGATCCAAAAGTTGCACCAGTCACTAGAAAGAATTCCTGGACTTGAAGGGACTTCATATTTGGTCCAAGGAAGGAGGGTGCACAACTGCTGTCGTGAAGCTTACACTGCCTGTGTTCATATAATTATTTCTGAATTGGTTTCTTGTTCCCCACATCAGCTCTTAGCCTTTTTTCTTTCCTCTGCAAAAATGCCAAGCTCGTGTTCACTGCAGGATTTCCAGGGCTCTGGAGTCAGTTCCCTGGGTGATACTGCAATGTGGCTCCTGGCATTTCTACCATATGCCAGACTTCTTCCGGGCGAAACATGCTCAAGGTCTACATGCGTTTGAAAGCTTTAGAGTTTCCTTTGAACTGCTGTGAAACTAGAGGATACCCTGGGTAATTTTCAGACATCTCTATTCTTATGTGAAAGAAAAGCATGGGTAGTTCCCATAGCCATCCTGAATGGAAGAAAAGTAATTGGGGGAAATGTCTGTGGTCTGCCCAAAGCTGATTGAGATTTATCAGTCCTGCACTGAACAGTATCCTGCCCTTCTTCCACATGTTGCCTTATTTATTTATTTTTTTGTAATGTCTTTGGGCAAGATGCTGTCTTTTTACCTGGTTCTAGTAGTCCCTCAAGTACGAACTTTTGAGCAGCTGTTGAGTGACCTCAAAGATGGGTATCATTACTTGCCCCACAACTAACACGTGCATTCAGATTAACAAGTTCACGCTGCTCCTGCAGTCTGGGCTCTGCAATCGCCTTGGGCCAGCATGCTGTGCCTGGCAGGGCTGTTTTAATGCTGCTTCTTTCTGTGCTATTTTACAGTCACTTTTTTATTGTTCTTCTTCCTATTCAGTCCATCTGCTCTTAAAGCTGAGGTAAGGTTGCTATTTCCTAACATTGCTTTTAAACGGGAGAGTCAAAAAATTCCATTTCCAGTTCAGCACCTCCTCAAAACTTTAAGGCCCCCACCTAATTACGCTTTAAAGCAAAAAGCCCTCGACCAAAGTAGCAAGCATGCTCTGACTGCATGAGGTTTCCAGATCAGGGTTCATTCCAGTGCGGTGGGTGTCCAAGAAGGCTCATGTCTACATCTACATGAGGGAGCCTGGGGGCTGTTGAGTTTGTCTCTGTACCAAGAGTCACTAACAGCGAAGGACTGTGGCTTCTGCTCCGCTTCCAGTGCAGTGTGTTCCTTGTCTGCAAGGCTGAGGGGGTGGAGAGGCCTGTCCAGTTTACTGCACCATCTGTTAGGTTCAGCCAAATCACTTAATCTTAACAATTTCAAAGGGAATGAGGTCAAAACTTCAGAGGTGACCTTAACTTTTCATAAAATATTTACTGTCTCTGATGTTATGAAGAAAAAGTTATTTCAGAGGAGCTGGGATGACTTGCCAGGATTCCTCCTGACACTGAAATGCACTTCCTTCTCCCTCCACAAATACCAGAAAGCTCATCACTCCCCTGTCCCTGGCAGCAGCAGCAACCCACCCCTTGTGACCTCCCCTAGCTTCCTCAGTGCTGCAGCTTCCATGGCACCCCATGTCTCTGGGTTGTATGTCCATCTCCTGACCCATATCTCATCTCATGAGTCCCCAGGATGCGTTTCTGTACACCTAGGCAGCTTCACTTCTCCGGGCATCTTTCACTGCTGCGCATCCTACAAGCAGCTGGGACCCCCTCTAGCCATCCCACCTAGACCCCTCTGGGGTTGGACCTATTTCGGACCTATTTAAGGCTATCCCTCAGCCAGTCCTTCCCTGCCCAGGCCTTCTCCAGCCATATACTGCAAGTACCATTAACTGGCCCCCGAACACTGCCTAGCACAAAGTTTTCTGAAGACAAGACCCCTCCTTTTCTGTAGGTCAGACGCTCACTCTTAGAAAAGATTGCTCTGTAATTTACAAGCACAGAAATACTGCTTTTTTATACACAAGACACACAGAAAATCCTTGACTTAAACATTTTTCCAGAGCTCTTTAGGTTTGTCATGCAGTAAAAGTAAGTATCCAGAGCACTTTGGAGGACCTTTCTGTTTGTTGCATCCAGTCATGAAGAGAAAGTACAGAGGTATTTAAAGCATGGTGACAACAGCCTCTGAGAATGGAGTATGTTGCGAGAAATATCATTCTTCTGAGCATCCTTACCTGGATCTTGCTTTTCAGCTGTGGCTTCTCCCAGGTATGGATTTCCCCTAGCTGGGAGCTGGGAAAGAATGATCTTTCCGTCTGCTGCATGGCCCATGACAAGAGGGACTCAGCCAGCTGGGTTTTCATGTAGACGCTGAGACAGAGGAAGACAGAAGCCCAGTGAGGGCTTTGAAGAGGAAGGAGCATTTGATTGTGCAGGCCTCTGACATGTCCTCAGAAAGAGGAGATGAGAACTATTTTTAAGTTCGTATTCTTTTGGAGGGAGGACAGTGCCTAAGAAATCAGGTAGATCAGAGACAACTAGCAGCATAGTACAGTTGCACTGCACTTGCGTGGAAACAAGGAACAACGCGTTTTAGCACCAGACCCTGGCTTGAAACACAGCTGAGCAGGACAAAGGATACCAGCAGAAAACCTGGGGATGCGAAAGGCTGTTTTTCATTAGCCTCTTCACTATCCTACATAACACAGGCTGGTTGAAATCTGAATGTTGATCTGCCTGGATTCTCTGCCCTTAAAACATTTTTTGAACCGTTTGCTCCTTCTTTGCCAGGAATGATGGAGGGACATCAGATGCCTGAAAGTTTGTCAGTTTTTTTCCATGGTCTAATAAAAGGCACTGCCTTTTCCTTCGAGCCTTGCTTCACTCTGAAACTGAAGAAATGTTGCTTTTTAATTAAGCTATTCTTAATGTCCTTAAATCACTGTTTCATGATGGTAAGAGGGCTTTAAAAACTCCGTCAAAGAAACGTCCTTCTTTGATGAAGCCCTAGATATGCAAGCAGAGTTCCCTTCAGGAGTTGTTAGTCCTTGGTGGCCTTTCTTGAGCTTGCTTAGGGTTTTTAACAGAGAATATGAATGCCGTGCAGGCTGTATGAAAGGAGAATTAAGGGTGACTTGGCATTTCTATTTAGACGAGTGTGTGGGTTGAGATAGTTGCCACCAGAGAGGGGATGTTAGATCTGGAAAGAGTGGTGCCTTACAAAAGGGAACAAAGCTTGTTGCGAGTGAAGAGACATGGTGGAGTCTAACAAAAAGGTCAAAGTTTGCTGTGTACCGTGCTTTGGCTGCTTTTTGGTCAAAGGCTGCTGCTGAACAAGACTTTTCCAGTTTATATGTTTATTACTTTCTACTGGGACATCTCAGCTCCCACAGGAGTGGAGGAGTACAAAAGTGATTTGATTTGCATCAAGCCCTACAAGCCCAAGTCAAACTAGAGTCCAGAGTGCTGCCACTACCAAGATCCTCTGACGTTTGGTGCAACAACAGAAAAGATAGAGTACTATTCCCACAGGGGAACTGGGCTCTTTGCCTGTGGCACACCCCATCTCTCCCAGACAAGTTCTCATGAATGCCATACAACATCAACACAAACACAAAGCCCATTGACTCCATCCCCTCTGGCACAGAGCCTTGTGCCAGGCCCCCTGCAGTTGTTCTGATTATGCAGAGTGCAGAGGAGTGAGATCACTATGTTGAATTTTGAGGAATGGCCAGCAGATGGGAACAATCAGATAAAGCCGGTAACCATCACAGACAAGGAAAAAAAAATCTAATTAAATTCTCCTGAGAAACATGGGAGCTGAGAAAGGTCTTTCTTTCTGGTGCTGTCCAGCCACTGCTTCAAATCTTCACCTGAAGGAATGAAGCAACTGCTCAGCCCACCTGCGTGAGTGAACGATCACAGCAGTTGTGTGAAGGCGGGCTAGGAGAGGCACGTCCTTCTACCATTATAAATACAAGAGTGCCTGGAGGTGGTGTGTCAAACAGCTACCTTGGATCTCTCCTGGGAAGCCAGTAAGTGTGCCTGAAAAGTCAGTGAAGAACAACAAGCCTGCAGAGCAGGGCTGCTGGATTTTGTCAGGCTGGCACAGGAGAAGCAGGGAGAGGTCAGGGAGAGCAAAGCTTTGTCGTAGTATTTTGGAGGCCACAAGCAAGGCCAGTGCTGTGAAGGGTCTCTTAGCCCTCCCTCTCTCTGGGAAAGCATCGCATGGGAGCACAGCAGTGCCAAGGGAAGAGGAAGGCAGAGGAAGTGATGAGACTTCTTCATGGACCCTGGGAAGTCCATGTCTATTGATTTTCTGAGGTTGTAAATAGACCTTGGCATAAAAGAAGATGTTGGTGCCAGCATTATAAGCTCTCTGAGACAGGGACCATCACTTTGTCTGGGGTTTATACAGCCCCTATCACTGCAATGGCCTGGCCCATAACTGGATCTCTCCTACACAACTGAACTATCACATGGTCTTGTTATTATTAGTAAAGTAACAATAAAGACCAATAGCAACCATTCAATCCCACTCAAGATGAAACAAGACAGTAGGATTGGTGGTTCCTATTCGCTGCTATGGAGTAATGTTCATTTCTAGCCACCGTTTCTTTTGTCTTCTCAAATGCAACTTCATTTAAAAGAGAATGACTTTGATTTCTCCATGAGGGCCTTTACTCTGTTCCTGATGCCTGCAGAACTCTCCACTACTGCTATAGTGATGTTACTATTTAAGCAACTTTGTGCTTTTCGAGGCTGCAGCTCTGTACTCAGCTTTCTTGCAGAGCACCCTGTCCCTGTGGGAAGCTGCACGAAGGGGCACAGCTGCAGCCACGCACGGTAAACACGGCCAGCGCAAGGGGAAATTGTCCTCTTCTTCACAGCTCACCACTCAGAAAGATTTTAAAAACATGCACTGTCTCAGGACAGACCTAGAAAGTGTAATTCTGAGGACATCTGAGGCACAAGCATCTCCTCCAAATCAAATAGCAACAAGAGTCTTTAGCCCCAAATCCCCAAGTAATATATGTCACCATTAGTTATGTACAAGGCCTAAAAGAAGCAGTGCAAATTTTGGTGTTTGGTTCACAGGCTGATGCAGAAGTTCATCCTCAGTAAATGGCAGCATGCCCTGCAGGAGAGGTTAGTATCATCATAATCACCATCACTTTTTAGCTGTGACAAAGTGAGACAAATTACTTCAGTGATCTAGCCCAACAGAGTCATGACATGCATAAGGGAATATAACCGCAAGCAACAACTAGGGATCTAAAGAAGCACCTTGCAAAAAAAGAAAAAAAAAAACCAAAACCCAAGAGCTGGAATTTGAATCAGTTCCTGCCCAAATAACATATTGCGTCTGTGACAGTTTGTTCTGGTGCTAATTTCCTGGCAACACTCACCACACACAAGTCCTGTTCCCTGTCAATACCTAACAACACTACCTGTTCCTTTGCAGATGGTTTAGTGGCGTATGTATCTTCCTAGAAGCAAGTAATTTGTTTTCTGGATGGGATGTACTTGCCAGAGGTTTTCAGCTGTCAAAACAGCCCCTCCCTAGCTCGTGATCTCACTGCTGTGTACCCATTAGGCCCCTGTCCAGCCCAGAAAGACCACGGTGACATTCATTGCTGAGTGCTGGCCTGTGCTCTCGTGATGAAGCGCTAAGTTGCAGTTGGCTTGAGAGAGAAGCAGTTAGCTTGGAGGAGACCTGGGAGAGGTTAGCGTCAGAAATGTTGATATCAGCTCTTTCTGTGAACAAATGCAAAAATGGGGCTGGCTGGGTCAGGATTCGGCAGCTGGGGTGAAAAGGAGGGTAAAGAACGTGGGGGTTTTCCTTTGTCCTTTTATATGCGTCTATGAAGTAAGAGAGATGGTTATTCTGACCGTATCTTCCTCTTGGGAGAGGGTCAGGACAAAGAAAGTAAGAAAGCTATAGTTCTTAATGTGTTTCATTTGTGTTAAAATATATACTCTTTGGCTTCAGCTCGTGTGGTGGGAACAAAGCCTCTTACGGTAACATTACAGTATGCAAAGAAGATATGGGAGAGCACCGTCACCAGACCACATGCCTGGCATTCAGCAAGCAAGTCACATCCTCAGGGCTGCATGTGCCAGCTGGGTGGTAGGGAAGTGGAATCGTAACCCATTTTTCGGAGGGTTTCATATAAAACTCCACCACAACAGACTGTGCCATTCCATTCCTACCATCGGCTTCATCCCCAGTGGGGTTTTTTGGTAAAAAAGTTGATCACGAACAAACACATTTCTGTTAAACCTGGAACAATTTTCCATTTGGATCAATCTCCCAGTTGAAAAGTGGGGTTTGGGAAGGGAGAAGGAAAAGAAAATGTTTTGCAATGGTCAAAATATTCCATGCCTGTGATTTCTCAACAATAAATTCATTTTTTGTTTTAAAAGAATATTTCTTCTTTGGAAAGTGTATGGTGTTGAAAAGGAGGTTTATTTTTAAAAAAAAAAAATAAAATTAATTATTTGGAAGTAACCAAACATGAGTTTTATTAACCTATCTTAATGAAAGAAGTATCTTTTTTGTCTGTAATCATATTGCAGTTTTTTTTTTCTCGTTTTAGTTTTTAGTCCTGATTTAGGAAGGGCAAGCAAAAATGTCAGAATCCCTGTGAATATTTTCACAAGAACTGGGGAGAATATTTTCCCACGCAGTGCTATGATCCAGCCCTTCAGATGCCAACAGATTACTGATTAGGCTTTCCTGCCCTTGACTTGGGATCATCATGTTGCGGAGCACTTGGGGACAGAGCAAAAGGCACCTCTCATCATGCTGTTAATGATGTTTTTCCACACACAGAGCAAGTACATTCCCAAGAAATGTCTTAAGTGAAAGACTCCAAAATAAAGAACAAAAAGTGGCGTTAGTAACCTCTGGCTTTCAACCTCTGTGACTTATGTCTTCAGATATCATGAAACCGGCTTTAAAATTGCATGAATAAAAAATCAATTAAAATATTTAACTTGTCTTCTTACTTATTTTCTAAATTACATGACAATTTTCAAGCTTTCACGTAGGCCTGCCAGTGCCAGAAATTTAGCTCATTGCACGGGAAAGCTGAGTGTCTCATGGAGTGTAACTACAAGAACTCAAAGAGTCAGAGCAGATAGGGCTGCAAAGGCACACTTGCAGGCAGGGCTGGGAGAGAGGGGGCCTCCATCTGCATTACTCTTTAGCAATAGCCATCGTTTAGGCACTGAACAGCTCTCTGAAACCTAGCCCCCATAAACCGGCAGCCTTCTCAAAGATGGTGCCTTAGGGTATCTCCCAGAAGTACCCAATGGGTTGTCTTCTCCCAGAAGACAGAAGAATGACAAAATCTGCAGCAGAGCAAGGCAGCATTCCCAGCTCTTTCCTGCATCTCATCTGCTCATTTTTAAAAAGTATGACAAAGAAGTCTTTGACCAGAATAGTTCTGATGTTAGTGAAAAATAGATCACAACAGTGAATCTCAAGCCAGGTGTTTGTTCTGGCTTTTATCATGAGAGTGCGAAAGAAAGATTCACTCAGCTCTAATGAAACTCTGAAAAAAAGGGGGAAGGAGAAAACCTGGGACCTCTGCACCTCTGTCTGGTCTTAGCTGTTTCATCTTCAGTCATGAGAGACCAGAGCTGCAGGGACCCTTATGGGATCCTTGGTGATTTTAGTGGCTTTCTCTATATACACACTAGATCGGTATGTAATTCTCTCCAGCAGTAAAGCTGGCTTACAGCAGTAAGAAATAAGTCTCACTGATGTTTAACCAGGACCCAAATCTTATTTCTGTTCACAAAACATCCTACTAGCTTCTTCAAGGCCTTCTTCAAGGCCACCTCAGGGCCAAGCAGTCTAAAAGGATCAGATCTTCCTTTCCTTCCTGTTATCGACCAGGAGAAGGGATGCTAGTAGCCTCCTGAATACTAGATGGACGGATAAAGAGCAGCTGACTCACAAAACAAGGAACCCTAGGAAAAACTGAAGCCACCACTTTTACAAAGGGAGACACTGTTTGGAAATTTGATGAGGATTGCTATTACTGCTTTTGAGTCAGGGTCCTTTTTCTCTTCAGCTTTTATGGAAAGAAAAAGAACAAAAATATAGCAGTTACTGTTTTAAAAAAGGTACAATTTACTGTACTGGAGCATGGTCACCCAGTTTCATTTTTAATTAATTTCCAGGTCCAGGAAATCCATCCATCACAATTCTGGAATGCTGGAAAACTCACTGAGGAACTACAAAGGGCAGGTAAAGCAAAAGCATTTAAAATAGTTGCAGATGAGCTGATAAGAGGCTCAAAGAAACAGTTAAATTTGTGTGCAGATAACTCAACCACAGTATCTGGAATGTATAAACATAGCACTTTTTTTTTTTTTTTCTTTTGGCCTTAAAATTTGATCCAAGTCTGGGAGTTAAAAAGTCCCATTTTGTGTAATCAGGTTCTGGTTGAACATGATTGCTGAATTATTTTAAATTGAAGACACATGTCTGGATGTTGAGTTCTGTATATTATTCCAGGATGGTGTCCATTAGGTCTTATCCACAGGGGCTATCTTCATTCCTTATGCATCAGGATTAGCAAACGGTGAATCATGAATATGGAGACAGTGAAAAGAATGTGGTACTAGTTAAAGGGTGATTTTGAAAATTATCTTGCATGCATTATTCAAAACTTTTCGGTCTCTCTTGCATAGAGTCCCTACGGCTGTTTAAAAATGTTATTTTAAAACACACTTGTACAAGGCATTTGCATTCTTTCATTTTGAGTCTTGAATTTAGCAATGAACCAAAATTTGCCTTAACCCCTTGTCAGTCCTAAAGCATTCTCAAGAGTGTGAGATACTCATCTAATGGTTGCGTTGCCATATGCTGTCCTTCTATAATAGATCTGCCCCTGACCTCTGTGTTTTTATATAGCTTCTTTTACTGGCAGATGGACCATTGCATAAATTGAAACATATTTTCATGGATATTCCCAATGGTAAGAGAGTATTGTCTCATTAGCTCCATGGGGAAAACAGTGTAAACCCAAAGCTGAGTAGCTCACCTATCCATATGGTAGGTGAAAAGAAGTGTCCTTCTAGCATATGCTATAGGCAGTGATGTGTCCTGGATTACAGGAATATCCAAGTTCTGTGGCTGTATTTTTCCTTTCTGGGATGTCCTAATGCTTGCGTAGCAGCTTGTCAGCTTCTAAAGGATTGATCTGGGTGCTCTCTGGGTCCCCTGCAGCCATGCACCACAGATCACTCAATGCAGGATGCTCTGCCCACATCTCTTTCCTACTGCATTTCCCTACACAGAACTTCTGCAGGGAAGATCTCTCACAGTCTTTTGTCCACCAGAATTTTTTAATTAAAATGGCTCTTTTTTTAAAAAGTCAGACCAAAACTGTCAAAAAGAAGACTGTCCCTGTCATTCACATATTTCAGTTTTCCCATGTTCGTAACAATTGTGATGGCAATCTTAATCAAAACTATTTGAGAAATCACATCACCCAACTTCTTCACAAGGGAAAACAATTTTATCAGTATGTGGAAATTTTGATGACAGAGTCAACAGTGATTCTGATATAACATTTCATGAAAATTGAAAGAGGTCCCAAAAGCCTGCAGAGGTGAAGTGGCCACAAAATTGAATACCTATACTCTTTGCAAAATGCGTTCCTCGGTTTTCAGTCCAGGAAAGAACAGAGTTCATTGTGCAGATGCGCTTTCTGATTCCATCACAATGGTATCTCCATACACCGCCTCCTTCCCTCCCTCCCTGCTTGGGCAGGGCGAGTCTGCTGGGTTTTAAATCTTTCTCAGCCAGGAGGAATTCTGAAAGGAGGAAAACAGCTGGGAAACACATCCATGCCTCCTGCAAAGGTATGCACCTTAAATATTACTGTGAGGCGGCGCAGCATCATTTTCCAAAAATCTCTCGCTCTCTTAAATAACACACAACCTATTGTTCTGAGCTGAGCAACGGTGGACCTGGCAGCTGTCGTGTCTGTGGTCATTCGATAAATGGGTGTAATGAAGTAGTCATGGCTAATATGTGTTTGAAGCTTAATATGAACCTGAAAATCCCACAGAGGAGACATAATATCTTTTAAAAATGATACTACAGTAATGATTCTAAATCCTACAGCTTACAATAGTGTTTAACTGTTTTGAGCTATTATCATGATATTATTTTTAGGGATTTTCATTACAGTAAATAGTTACATTAAAATTACATTAAAGTAGATAGTTGCCAGACTTTGCTGATGTCTTACTAAGAAACACACAGCAGACACTTGTGAAAGCACTTCCCTCTGCCACATACAAATGGGTCATTTACAATACGGCTGGAGATGACAGCTTTAATTAGATTTCTTTCTAGGATCTCATTCTGGCAGCTAGCCTTGGGCTGGAAAGAGCATGGCACTCAGTTGTGTACTGCTTAGGACCAGAATCCAGGAGCAGTCTTTTTTCTGGTGTAGATATAAAAGCAGGTAAATACCATCTTACCTCTGCAAGTTAGGAAAACGAGACCCAGAGGTATAATGTGTTTTGGACAGCATTAGCAGTCTTATACAGGTAGAATTAGGGTAAAAGCAGAGTCACAGACCTTGACCCAGTCTGTCCAGGTCAGCTGTTCCTTTGACTCTTTTCTTCCCCTATGGTATCACTTTATCACGCTGCTGAGCACCTCCTCAGCGCTATTAGTTGTGCTTTTAGGCAAGACCCAGCAAAGAGGCACTGTGTAGCTTCCCCACACCCAGATACCACCAGACTTTGATGCATAAATTCCCTCTCTCGTGCTACCCCAGTGAATGTGCATGTTACTGTGGTTCTCCAAAGGCTGGCTTTGCCCCTTCCTAAGCTGGGTGGACCCACAATCTCTCCTCATCGCCTGCCTGCTCTTTTGCCAGGACACCTCCCAAAAGGCCCACCTTGCATCCTGCATCAGCCTTAATCCTTCAAGTCACAGAGCCATGCTATACTGAAAAATCCCAAACAAACTAGGAAACAATTACCTTGAAACAATACCAAATATTGCTTAAACAAGAAAGAGCTTATTCCAATAGGTGAACAGGAAGGGAACAAAATACAGTTTATTACATTAGGCTCCCACATTAATAGTGTTTCATATTGATTGTTACAGACGAGTATTTACGCAGGGTCCGAATGTACTGATTGACTCAAGGCAAATTAGTTTAGGGACCAGATCTGACAAGTTCACTGTCTGAAATTTAAACATGAGTCAGACAAGTGAAAAGGAAGATGGATAAACAGGGCGTGTATCCCAATTTCATTGACAGGACCGTACAGAATGTCTCTTCATGCAGGCTTGGAACAAAGGGTTGTCTCTTACAATGGGATGAAGCTACTGGAAGGGCAAGTGGTGGCACTTCCATGGTCCAGCTGGTGTGTCACCCTTCCTGATCAAACACAATTCATCCCCTGTGCTTCTTGTATATGGGTGGACAAGAGAAGAAGTATCATATATATTTATGTTTTGTTATATATATATTTATATGAATGTGTGCGTGAGCATGTCTGTGTGTATGTACATATGTGTATATATATACACACATATACAAATATACAGTACAAATGTATGATTTAACTGAGCTACATTCTGCAGCTGCCTTGTTTGGAAAACTGTCACCACAGTTCCATCTGCACTGACACGTTTAGAGTGAAATATTATCTGCGCAGTAAAAGCATTGAATATTGCCTCTTTGAAGCAAATTTGCCCTTTGCCGTACTGTGTGGCATGCAACGTTGTAGAATGGAATTATGCCTCTTTCATTAAAAAAACTCAAAACCCATAAGCCCTAGTAATTGGATGGGAACTGCTTATTCACCTTATNCACTGACACGTTTAGAGTGAAATATTATCTGTGCAGTAAAAACATTGAATATTGCCTCTTTGAAGCAAATTTGCCCTTTGCCGTACTGTGTGGCATGCAACGTTGTAGAATGGAATTATGCCTCTTTCATTAAAAAAACTCAAAACCCATAAGCCCTAGTAATTGGATGGGAACTGCTTATTCACCTTATTTTTAGCACTGCTCTTGCAGAGGAAGTTGAAAATCCGCTCAGCACCAAGCACATGCCTTTGCCATCTTAATGTTTTCTATCTTGTATCTATACTTCCTACACATATTCTATTAATGTTTTGGTTTTTACTTTGAGAAGTTTTAATATCTTCCAACTCCTGCCTTGCTAACAAGTGACATCACCTTGTGCTACTACCATCACATACATCTTTTCATCGAGGAGTGACGTCCAAATCTCATAAAAAGGAGCAGGAACTGGATGATGCTGGCTGCATTCAAACTGCCTGCAATTGCTGCGTAAGATGCAACTCCTTCTCATTGCCATTTTTTCAGTCTGCCAGCTCTGGCAAGGGAGCCCACCTTACATGCCCCAGCAAGCATCTGGGGTTGAGCAACTGGAGCTGACAGTCTCAGTGCAGCTCTCTGATGCTGCTCTTTCCTTGAAAAAATCCTGAGCTGATTTTGTCTGGAGTCACTTTTCCTGGTTTCCCAACCATCCCCTGGGCACAAAAAACACCAGAAAAAAAGCAGGTTTTCAGAAAATCTCTCCCTGCTCAAACTCAGGCACACACACTCCTTGTATTTGCCTATGATGTTCCTTATTCCTGAGTAAGCCAGTCTATCCCTGATGCTGTTCATCAGACGGGCAGGCAGAAAAGGACTTTTCGGGACAGATAGGCTGTTGTTCTCACTAAAACCTGCCCTCCAGAGAGGTTGGGGTTCTTCTGGCCCCTCAGGACACCTAAGCCCACTGAGGACTTGCAGGCAATGTCTGATTGACAGTTGTGGTCATGAAACACCACTGCCTGAATTATTAAATTGTTAGTGCAATCCTCATCCAAGTACCACTTTCTCATACAGTTCCCGGGCATAGGTCTGGGACCGTTCTGAAAAGGCAGCTTAAATGCAGTCACCCTTTTTTGAAGGCAAAAGATGTCCACTTTTCATCCCAGTTCTCGGTGTCAGAGCGCGCTGCTAAGCACATCAAATCTGCCAGGATGCACTAAGCTCTTCAGTGTATTGGCCTTCATTTCCTCCAGGCCTTAAAATATCCCCTGACTAACAGTCAGAAAATGTGGAAAAATGGTTTCAAGAGACATCACCAACTTAGTGATAGCCTTAGTAAGAGCAGTTCCAGTTGGGTTTGGGACATTTTACATATCCTTGCATGACTTGAGGTGAAAATGTACAACTGTGCCTTAGACATCAGCTTGCTGTGATAACACACAGCATAGATGATAACACACATATTTGTGTGAAAGGTAGGAATAAGTACTGCTTACAGAAAAAAAAGGATTTCTAGAATTCATATATATATATATATACACATATATAGTGCTGTTCAGGAACATAATGAAGTTGCTAATTATCGCAATAACATACTTAGCTTCTGAAACATTGTAATCTGCGGAGCTGTTCTCTTGTTTTATTCACCAGCCTGTTCCTGCTCCTGTTCTTTGCTGTTCGGCTCTTTCGGTGGGAAACAAGGGCAGGATTCTGTACCCTCACAGGTCAGGCAGAATGACGGGAGAATTGGAAACACAGGGAGAAGAGTTACAGAGGAATTCAATAAGCAAAACAGTATATATGGTACTGGAGAAAGTTTTAAAAATCCCTATATTGTTCCATTTTTATCCATCAGGCTTCCTGAGTTTAAAAAGTTCATGTTTACCAGCAACTCATTACCATCTCTGTAAGAGACTCCTATACACCAGGCAGCAGACCGGTGTGAAAAGTTACGTCTCAAGGTTATTCTGTTCAGCAGAAATCCTTCTCATCATCTAGCTGTATTTCATTGAGCTCTACAGAATAAAGGCAGCAAGAATAAAATGTAGCAGAGCCTACAGCGGCTCTTGCCCTGTGAAGCCCCAGAGAATTAGGGCAGCAGGACAGTGCAGAAGTGGTGTGGAGCTTTTCTCTTTCAAGCAGCAAAGCCCTTAGCTGAAGTGCATTGAAGTCAAATGGCTTTTTTTTCAGTGGGTTTTGAATCCATTCGCAATCTCCTCCTCACATCTTCTTGTGAGTTTCCTGCCTGAAGTATAGGAAGCATTGCTAGTCCTGCATTTTGGGAACTCCATGTGCTGCTAACAATAAGAACTAGCTCTGGAGAATGAATGTGTGTGTTTTGTCTGAAGGCTAAAATCATTTAATTAGCGTTGGGGAATCCTGAAGTAATTCAGTCAGGATCTGGCTTTGTGCATGCTGAAAAACCCTGTAGGAAATCTGAGAATATGTTGTTCATCTTCCCTCACATCCCAGAAACACACGTTCTAATTAGTAAGGTCAGACCTATAAAGAAACATTTTTGACTGTGCAGATACAAGAGGAAAACTCTCTGCTACTAGCTGACTTAGCTATGCTGGCAAAAAAACGGGGGGAAAAACCCCCACCTAACAAACATGGGGTAAATAACGAAACCGGCAAAAGGCTGCCTTTTGCCAGTGTAAATTAAGTCATCCCAAGAGGTGGGCTAAATATGCAAGCAGAAAAACTGCTTTTGCCAGTATAAGCTGTATCTCCATGGGAGGGCTTTGCTGCTTTTGCTGGCAAAGATTTTATAGTGTAAACCAGGGTTGCTGATGCTGCCTTGTAAGCACAACTGATAAAAAATAACATACAATTATCATTCCTTTTGTGTGTCTGCAGTGGTCATCTCTCTCAGCTGGATGCTGGTGAGCTGCATACACACGGGTCAGGGTTTGGATTGTGATGGGTGTGGTGGAGAGGGGGAGAGCGTGGTAAAAGGGCAGGAAAATCCCAAACTAAGAATGAAATGATAAACCAGTGGTCATTTCTCAAAACACTGACGAGTCAGCCAGGTGTCGTTTAACGGGATTTGTGTAGTCGAGCCCATTCATAAAAATATTTCTGCTGTAACTGTATCAGTGCACCTCAACAAATGCCATTCCATGAGTGATATGGTTATAGCTCTTTGAAAATACTGCAAATGTTGTCACCAAGGGGCAAAATTTCTTTTACTGACCTGGATAAATTGATGTAAAAACTCTGTTTGATCAACCATAAAGCTATTACCTTTACTTTCCCAGGCTACTGGGTTGGGAAGTCTGATTCTCCATTGCTTTTCCCTTGTGTAGTGTGTAGCTATATACCTAGTTATGGTGTTTAGCCGTACACCTAGCTATACCTGGCTAAAGATGTCGAGGGCTGTATTCCAGAACTGCAGAGGTCTGCAGAGGTAACCACACCCTCCGTAAGCAGTAAAAGTCATGTCTAATTTTGTAAAGCAGAATCTTCACATCCCTGCATAACCTAGACTACCTTCAAAACTTTAAAAAGGAAAAATTAATATTGCTGTTTTGAGAAAACTCCCCTCTTTGCCGTACACAACATGGGACTCGACTTATAGCCCTGATCTTCTAAATTTTGCCGAGAATCTTGCTTAGATGGTGCAAAAAGAGCTGAGTATAAGATGGACAAAGTGCAGATTTGAGCTCGGGTCTAGATCAACATATACCAGTGATTTCACGTGACGTCATTGCAAGGGGGTGTTGTGAAAGTTGGGGCATTAACGGAGTCTAGATAGCTTAATATTTGAAGAGATGGTTCCCCCAACCCTGGGCTGGATAGGACTCAGGACAGCACATTCTGCTTACCAGAGGGGTCACCAAATGGCAATGCACATGAGCAAATATTTAGCAGCCTGCCTCCGTCTCCTCATATACCAGCTGAAGAAAAGGAGGTGGCGGCATCATGCACGTTTCTTTGTTGGCATAACAAGCAAAGAGAGGTGAGCTGTGTCTGCATCAGGTGATAATATTCAGTTGCAACCAATATATTTACCATATTTCAGTTTCCATGCAGGAAATGATTAATTGTGATGATGCCTAGCAATTATATAGCATGTTGCCTCTTCAGAGCCTTACACGTATGATAAGCAGGTGTGAGCAATTTGCCATTGTAGTGAGTGTCTGTTGCTAGAGCCATTCTTTACTGTTAGAGCTGGAACGAGTTGCCTGCATACATTAAACAGCGCAGTACTAATCACATCTCCCTTTTTAACTCAGGTTTGGTTGATGACCCATAAGAACCATCTGTATATTTGAGATTCAGATTGTGAAAGCCAGGGATCGTGGATGATGGGTTAGTGGTCTCGGATGTCTTCCATATTTTGTGTACCCAAGGGGGTCCCCATGGATGTTTTGTAAATATCAATGCCACTGGTCTGCATCTTGTCCCCTTGGGCTACGCCTCGTGCTACGCAAAGGGTCCCTGGAAAGCCACACAATGCAAACACGCGAGGCTGCTTGGACCTCCCTCTTGGAGAAACCAAGGAGACCACAGCCCATCACAACCTAAAATAGCAGGCACCACAGCCTCAGCTTTTGCTCTGCCCCCTCCTCCGCAATCCGAGATGCCTCTGTGCCCCCATAAAGCCCCCAAGGGAACAGCTCTTCCTGCCACAGCACCTCGTGCCCGTGGAAATGGAGCATGGGGGTCCCCACTAGGGGCCTCAGGCAGAGCAACCCACAAAAGCTGCAGAAGGAGCACACCAAGAGCCTTACGCCACTGCCTTGCCAAAGGACAGCACTTCTCAGACCATCAACCCACAGCTGAAAAGAATCTCAAGGGGATGATATTAGACTACCTTTATTTTATAAAATATACAAAACAACAGTCTGTTCATGGGGAAGCTGATATTCAGAAAAATGGATCTCAAATGCAGATGCAATCTTTGCCTCACCACTACCTGCCTGTACCTCTGCTCACTGAGCTGCAGGATGGGAGAGATTATTTCTGAGGCACAGATGAAAATTTCATCTTCATAGTAGCAAAATTTGTCCCTAGTGATTGAAAAATCAATCCATAGATGCACAGAAAATACCCACACTGTCTCTGAAAACACTCGTGGCTCAAGAGAATTAAATCTAGAAGGGAAAGAAAGATCAAGCAGTTCTCTATTCCATCTATATTTAAAATATAGGAAATAGTGTCATAAACATGGGGCGTATACGCCGGAGCTAAGGGCTGGTGGTTTAGGTGTCTTTAGCTTACTGTCCATTAGCTGCAGACTGCGGCCTTGAAGAGTTATGGGCAACATAAGCAGAAAATAAATATGAAAGATATTTCAGTCCGATGTAATTAAAAGCGCTATTACCATGTAATCTCCCTTCCAAGGAAATATACAGTATCTCCGGAGGCCACACAAGAGTGTCAAAACAGTCTAATGCAATGAGGCGGCTCGGGATTTTAAACCACCCCCCGCATTTCTCCCCCTCATTGAGTGCTGTTTCTGCGTGTCTTCACTTGCTTGAATGCATGCTATCAGGAAAAAACTCCACGAGAAAACTGCCCCTCTGTCATTCACGTTGGTGTATATAACACCACCATGCCGTGGTATACACCTGCATTTACCATTAGTTGCTGTCTTCATAATAAATTACTGAAGACATATTTCCTTTAATGTTTACCTAAAGAGGGAACAGCTAAGAAAAGCTGCATACACTGAATTCAAGAAGGGGATATTCCTTTCCTACTATAAACAGAACTGATTATAAAACCAGAATGCAAACTGAGCTCCTTGCCCTTCAGTTTTGTATGAGGTTACATTTCTTTGCAAGACTCTAATTTCTTCAGTTTTTTACTGCATTCCAACCCAGGGAGATATAAACCAAAGCAAACAAAGTACCCCCCAAAGGAGTCTCTCCCCCTTAAGCGGGGATTCTATTTTTAATTCTCTACAGCTTTTAAAATATTTGAATGGGAACCCTCCATCAGTCTTTGGTGGAAAAGAATTCCTGCTGGTCTCTTAGGATGTCCACTCCAGATAATCTCAACTGGCAGCTCGATATAAGACCAATATCTCTTCTCAGAGGGGTTCCTTGCACTTGCATTTCAGCACATTCTGCCTTCGCAAAGAAATTCTTTAAACAGTCATATTTTCCTCCCTCAAAGATGAATTAGGAAAAAGAAGGGGAAAAAAAAGGAAAAAAAGCTGTTGACCTTCTTGCTTGTTGGCAGTGAATCTTTCACACTTTGTTGGTGCCTTTCTCCGAAGCTGGCTCTCAACGAAACGCTGCACTGACTTTGCTTTGGCCGACAGCAAGAATACAAGCAGGCACCGCTGCGAGGAGGTCTGCCACTGTCTTCCTGTGTTGTATCTCCAGGAACCCTTGCTCGTTGTGTCCCCAGAAGCCTGGACCCTTCTCTGTGCTGATGGTGATGGGACTGAGTGGGAAGCAGGAGAGTTCTTACACCCATCACAAACATGAGACAGAAGAAAATTGCAAGAAACTGCAAAAATATTCAGTATTTCCAACAGCAAAGGAAGAGAGACGGAAAAGTTTTTTAAAGCATGCATCATGCCTGAAGTATTTACAGAAAGGCTCCTTTAAAAAGCTTAAACTCAAGTGATTTAGCTGTCCTTCCAAGAATTTCAAGGCAGGAACTACCTCCCCATCCTTGTTCCCTAAGGAAAGAACCAATTGCTTATCAAGAGTAAAAACGTAACCGAAATGTGATAGTGAAAAACAAAGAAATCTCTAATAAATTAGAAATTCTTTCTTGAACCTATGGAGCGCAGTCTGCTTGGAGTCTGGTTTAATCTGTTGCCATAAATAAATCTACTGAGGGAGTTTTCCATAAGCTTTATTAGACAGCAAAATTCTGCAAGTCACATCACTGCACACCGTGTGATGCCTCTGGCAGATTCAAGCTGGTTAATATTTATGCTGCAATCACGAGTGACTTCTTGAAACCTTAAACACAATATCCCCACAAAAAAAAAAAAAGCCCCAGAGCTCCTGCAGATGGGCTATCATCATAAATTCACCCAAAAGTAGAAACTCAAATAACAGATGTTTGTTTATAAACACAGAAAATAAAGTAAATTACTAGATACGCTTTCCAAATGCTTAGAGCTGCAAGGTATCCTCACACACAAAAGTCCGTATTCACACTTACCTACACCGAGAGAGCTTTCCTGCTTACCTGGGAATTTGGATTGCAGTTGTTATTCTCAAGGGGCAAATTCTTGACTGGTGAGAATAAATCACAATACTCTTTTGCTCTATGGAATGATCTCTGCGTGATTAACATCACCATTTACCTCCCCGTAGCAACAGGTTTTCCTATTCCCAGATGAAGAAAGCTTGGAGGCATGTGGGAAGATTGTGTAGGATGTGGCAGCTGTTGACAAAAACTTAACTTTTTAGAGGCCACCTATCTACCTTGAAATATGCTCGGTGCCAAAAGGCAGATAAGGGGTTAAGAGATCTCCCCCGCCTTATCTCTTGCACGCACTTATCTGCCCAACAGTCCATAATAAATCAGAGAAACTCTTCTGCCATCTGGCTCACTCTAAATTCTTCGCTTCCACATCATTTGGGAACATTTCCCTGACCTTTCATGACTTCTCTGATATTGCACAGAGCAAGAGGTTGGACGAAGTGCACCAGCGAAATTTGGCAGATATAAAATATGCCTGCAACTGGGTGAAGTCAGTGATGCATCACTCCTGGGGTGTCTCCTGGGCTTTGCTATCTGCTGTTCTTTCTGCACATCTGGAAGAGCGAGCCCAAAGTAGCAGTCCATGGGAAGGCCCAGCATGGATCCACTGCAGAAGGGGTGGCATGAGAAAACATAAGGCTAAATAGCGCAGAGCCCAGACTCTGCTTTGTGCACTCCCGTGGCCCTTCTGGCATTTGCATATGATTATCAAGAAGCATGGAAGAGCTGTGGAAAATACAGTTGACACACAGGTCAGCTTCAGAAGCGGATGCCCTGGATATTTGTCCTTTACATTACAATTGTCCCTTGATCTTGAGAGAAGACAGGTTTTATGAAGAAAAGCAAAATTACTCCAATTTCCCAGTGTTTTTGTTACATTTAAGCACCTTCCATCTTTCTGCTCCATCTTTCTCTCCCATTCTCCTCACTAAGTCCATCACCTGAGGCTGAGCCACTACCCCAATTCAGACCACTACACAACACCCTGATCTCAATCCCCTTCTTCCCCTGGGAAGTTTACAAAGGCCATAAGGTGTGTCTGCCTGCAGTAGCAAGGGATTAGACACCTAACCAAAACATCCCTCTAGGTCTTTTATTCTTGTAAAGGTTGAGTTTCTCCTCCACACATCCAGGAAAGGCTCAGAGTTAATCACCTCCGTGTAGGTCCCATCTCCACCCACCATCTTGTCCTGCAGCTCTTCCCTGTACACCTCAGTACCACCTGTTGCTCAAAAGGCATCCATCACCCATAGCAATAATTGTTCCCTGAATTGAAATACCACAAGGGATCATTTTGTTTTGTCCTAGTGATTGCCTACAATGGCAAGTTAGAGACTGAGCCAAACCTGGGCAGGTTTTCGGTGTTTAATATAAGTCTCTTCTGCAGAGGTGGGGCTGTGGCATCCATCAGTGCAAACCCAGTCTAGGAGAT
The DNA here is from genome assembly GCA_013398225.1 of Steatornis caripensis. Classification (NCBI taxonomy): domain Eukaryota; kingdom Metazoa; phylum Chordata; class Aves; order Caprimulgiformes; family Steatornithidae; genus Steatornis; species Steatornis caripensis. The sequence continues at coordinate 100,965 of VZSC01011358.1, forward strand.
GGGGTTCTCAGACGATACTTACCTAAATGCAATCCCACTGCTGCTTCTTGCTCATATCACTGCCTGCACAAGACTCTTTCTATTTAATATGCATAACTTGAAAAATACAATTTTTTTTTGTTGTGTCTTCTGGCCTAAATTTTCATTTTCATGGAAAAATTAGAATATGCTTATACCCTAACAACAGCCGCGCTGTAACAACAACATTTTCTCTTACCCAAACGGTGGTACAATCCCAAGTGTTTGGGTTAGTGGACTTCCGCTGTACACATGATGAATGCGCATGTGTTTGCCTTTGTGGTATGATAACTAAGTACAATACAGGCATATGCATTAATAAAAATAGTGAGTCAAGTTATTTGGTGGTGTAACTGCATTGACTTCACTCATGTTACCCCTGCACTGAATCTAGCCCAAAATCTCTGTTTCATATAATTTAAAAAAACCCCCACACTTTATGGTTTTCAAGGCAGATGCCTTCTCCTCAATAAATATGACATGAGAGAGTATAACCCAGAAGGAAGAGATATCTGCCACTAGCTAAATTATTTCTGAAAAAAAAAGCAAAATGGAATAGAAAACCAACCGTATACCTACATATGGTATTTAATACATACCTCTAATGGAATGAGCATCATAATTTATTCTGGGGTTTACCTTTTCATGAACTCTGTCTTGTTCCTGCTCATGAAAGATTTTCTGGTGCTTCAGATATATTAAAAGCACATCATCTCTGTCTCCCTCCTCTTGTTTCTGTGTATTCACATATTGATATATTTTGCCGGTGCACATGGCACAGTAATAGCAGTAATACTCTTTGCCTCTGCTCTGCTTTTTGTCTCAGGACCTCGTGCCAAGAGTTATAAAGCGAAGAGCCTGAAGTTAGGTTTTTATATTCATACTGAGGCCCTTAAATCATGGCCTGAATTTCAGAGGTGCTGACTTCAAACGGAATTGGTGGTTTGCAATAGCACTGCTCAGGGCACTTGGCGCTCAGGTAAAGGTTTAGTGCACTTGTGCCTAACCCTGATCCGTGAAGGCTTTGTTGCTGTGGCTTCTTCTGCATCACCGTGTCAGTTCACCTATGGACGCATAAGCTTCAGCTGGATAGAAGGTGGTTACATCACAGGTGCCATGAGGGGCAGCAGTTGCTCCCAGCTGCCATGGCAGGGAACAGGGGACAGTCGGCTAAACCTAAGACCCGATTTGGTTAGACAATCTTCATCGAGCACTTTGAAAACATCACGCATCAGGGCTGGGATTTTCAGGGCTTCCAAATACATGTGCAGAGCACCTTGTGCCAGCAAAAAACCTCTTTTCCTGACCTACTTGAAATGCGTTACAGTCAGTCCTGCCGTGAAATACGACCCTTTTTGATCGCGTAAATCCTACAGCTCTCCTTAACATTCCATCGATAGCATCAGGGTGAGCAAAGACTTCCCGCAGCAGCAGCGTTAGCTGCCCCGCTGACGCAGCCCAAGCAGGGATGCTCTGCGGAGGGGCGATGGGACCAGCATGGGAAGCAGGGGGTACGTGGCTCACACCAGGAAAGGACGGGTGTCTGCAACCTGACAGGGTTTATTTTTGTTTTCTTAACTGAAACAGCTCTGTTGGTATAAAACATGTGCTAAAACAGGCCCAAATCTTCTAAAAAAATCCCAGCTCACATAGCCCCTATTTTACTCAGCCATCCATCTCATGTTACAGTTAATGGGAATAACATATGATTTTCAAAAGACAAACTTTTGCCCAACTTTTCCTGTGTATACATTTCCCTCAGACTTCTAGATTTTTATTACATTCTCTTGCTTTATTATTGTTAAATTATTTCTATCATTTAACAGCAATTTGTCCTGTTTACTCAACGCACTCAGCAAAGGAAAATGGAAAAATGCATACACCAAGAGAGGAACCTTGTTGCTTCTGTCATTGCACAAATACCGTTTTTTTAAGAGAGTATGGTTCTAATAGAGTTAATTGTTCTACCAACCTTCTCTCCTGATTTTTCTGTTTCCCTTTTCATCTCAGTTTTTCCCGGCTCTATGCTTTGCATATTTTATTGAGAAAACAAACATGCTTTGCAGTCCAAAGGCAGGATAGGACGTGTTCATATGAGAAAACTTCAGAGCCTGTGTAGTTTATTTTTTGTGTAATTGATTTTGTAGTAGATCGAAGCTGTGGTATAAACTAACAGGATAATGTTTTTGATCAGTTTCCAATGCTTAATTACAAGTCTGCTATAACTAATTTCCTTCGTGTTCTCGCAGCTGCTATGCTTTCGCCATTGGCTTATTTTTCTTTGAAAATCTGAAAGGCATCGAGTTTTTTGGTGAAAGTCGTCTGCCCTGATTGACTCCTGCAGACACCTCATTACCACAGCCATTCTGCAAAGTTGTAAAGCTGTTTAGAACCTTGCATTCAGATAATTTCTTTTTTTTTTCTTTTTAATTAAGAAAAATAATGCTGTTTTGAAACACTACGGAGTGTCTGGCTCATTAGAACATCAAACCAGTCAGCTTTGCAATACAAAAAACCTTGTGGGAAGAGCAGCAGAATTCACTGGATTGGCTGCACCACTCTTTTGTAAAAGCTTCATATTATGAAAGAAAGCACTAGCTGATGTTGGGATATTTGTTTGGTTGGGTTTTTTTTCATGGAGATAAATAAGATGCCACCTTTAATGGTGTATTTTAATAGGGAAATCTACCTAGTGAAATCTTACGAAATCTCTACATTAAATATATATATTTATCCTTTTTTTTCATAACTTCGTAGTTTCTTAGCAGCTGTGCTAATAAGTTGCATGGCATAAAAGTTGGTAGAATCACACCTACATCCTGAGGGATGGCTGGGTTGGAAGCAGAAGCTGGAGGCACATCTGGCGCTCTTAACTAACCCCAAAACGGGCAGATCTGCAACTGTCTGTGAGAGACAGAGATGAAATTGATGTCTAGCCGGTGTGTTTGGGTCCCTCTCCCATGGCAGAGCAGTGCAAAACTCAACCTGCTTGCATAGAGAGGGTTATGGATGAAGAGTCAGACTGGGTAAACTCCATACTGGGCAGAATATGACCCATAGGTGTTTCCCTCAAACTTGTTCTTAATATCATCCTGCATTTTTTCTTAGTGTATGATGACCCATTCCTTATTTCCAGTATTCCAATGAACCCTAATTTGGGTTTATTCTCCTCTGGATCTGGATGTTCAGCTCTCATTACTGCCAGCCGCTCCTTAGTAAATCTTCAGGCACTTGAAATAATATAGTCAAATGAGGAGAATTAAGGCTGGTTGATGGGTTTAAGAGCCACCAGGCCTTATCTTAGAAGAGGCAGCTAAGTCAGGGGTGGGGGAGTAGCAAATATCTCTAGCTCCTAATGTTAATGAAGACAACATTTTATATCAATGATTACATGCAAATGCAAATGTATGTAGATTGTTTACTTAGACAAGAGATTTCATACATCCATCTCTGCATTCCTCCTCCTCCCCCTATCTTTTCACCCAGGAAGAGATACTATTGTTATTCTAGTCATCTTTCTCTTTATTTTATTATCTAACAGAGCCATAAAAATGACAAGAAAATGGATTTTTCAGACAACAGTCTCCTGTTCCTGGTGTAATTTCACGTTGAGCTACAGATACTGACAACATCAGATAGTTTATACATTTTTCCTTTAATTGTATACTGCAGCCCTGTTTTTAGTGAGGTGCTCACCACTACATAATTAAGAAAGTGTTTACATACACCCTTTTTAGGTGCCGGATACAGAAAGAATTGTGAACATGAGGCAGCCGCTTCTGGAGATGCTGTGCTGGGGTGAGCCCGGCCCTTCGCGGAGCCAGGGATGCAGCTGGCGTGTGGACGGGGTCACCGTGCAGTGCTTGGAGGGGCGCAAACAGTAAAAAAGAGATGTGAAGGGGTGGTGGAGATCAGCCCTCATCGCAAAGCGACCAGACAACGTGCCTACATGGGAGGTTCGCATAGTGGACCCAGCATCAAGTTTTTATGGGGGTCTTGCAGATTTGGGCAGAAGTTGGGGGTTTCGGCAAGGACCTTGCTCAGATCCTCACGCAGTCCTTCACAAGAAGCCTGATCCCGTTGAAATGGAGGTAAAAGCTGAGAGCCAAGCATGCTACCGCATGACCACAGGCATGGTTGAAGACTCGGAGGAAAATAGATAAATTGCCCTCGTTGTCTCAGTGCTCAAACTATTTTTTTTAACAGGATAAAAATGTAACTCATTCTACCAAAGAAAAAAAAAAACCCTTAATTACGTAACTCTCTCCTTCCGAAATGCAAAACCAGAGCAAGCACCCAGCCGTATTGCACGTTCATTATTTGGCCTTTTCTTCGGAAGGTTGTGACTAATATTTCTCTGCAGCGCACGGGGATTTGAATACCTCACACCCTGTGGTTTTCTCTCCCTGGGGCAACTCCGCAAATCCCAGCATAAATCAAACCAGCTAACGGCAAACATCAGCGAGCAGATTTGCGTGGTGGTCCGCTGATGCGCTGCACAAGGAGGATCAGAGCTGGGCTGGGGAGGGAGGCAGCCGGGGACTTTTTCTGGGATGAAGTGGTGCGGCTGGGTGCTGCTGGACGCAGCATTTGCCAGGGAGAGGGCACAGCAAAACGGGGCAAAAAGGGGAGAAGAAAAGTCCAGCTCAAAGAATAACTGAGAAGCACCTCTTCCCTGGGAAAGATGCTTCTTAAATAATAAATATTTTGATTGATTTGGAGTAATATTGAACAGATGTGGACAGAATATTTGCCCCTAAAATGAAGTAGTCTTAATTGAAACAATATTCCTTGTATCACTACCTGCAAATTCAAAGAGCTTATTTTAGCTTAGGGATAAAATAAGCTTAAGCGATGGGAAGGATACCCATTTTCCCAATTTTTTCTTTCAACAGCTACCTCTCATCTCACAGAATTGTTTGTTTTATTAAGAAATCCTGCAGTCTGAAGCCAATTTACAGGAAGCCCAAAGCTCTGGGTTACAGTCACTTTCATAAGGGCTATTTATTTTTTTAGCAGCTGACAATAAAAAAAAGTGCCAGTATGTTCCATATGCAAAGCAAAGGATTAACCGGGAGAGGAACACTAATAAATTTCTTTCCTTCAGGAAAGAGCCAGCAGAGCTGTGTCTTCAATTTGATTTAGCTGAACACCATTGCCCATTGCTTCAAAATACCCTGCACCCCCACCGGCTGGTATCACAAGAAGCATCATTTGCAGGGAAAATCACATGCAGAATCATATCTACAACTGGCATGCATAATTACTCCATGTTTTCTCTGGAAGGGATTATCCTGTGGCAATAATTATGTCAAAAACATGCCCCAAAGAATAATATTTCAGACAACTGCAGCCATCAAACAAATACGCTGTGTAATTATGTTATTTTTCCCTTCTGAAAGCTCTCGCTCATATGTGTATCTTGCCTGCCTAAGACCCCCTCCAAGGGAAGCGCCAGATTGTTTCTGACGATAGCACATATATCAAAGCGGGCATGGCGAAGCCGGCCTGGCCGGGCTCTCGCAGCAGCCCCCGGCAGGTCTGGCTCAGATGTGGAGCTATGCTCGGACTTTGCCCCAAGCAAAAGATGCCACCTCTAATATACAGAACTGTCATGAATTTGGTTTTTGTCATAAATGAAGCATGGGTCTGTGCTTTAATTTTCCTCACTGCCCTCTGTCGGGTAATAACCATAAATATTGTCCTGAATCATTAAGTCACAACCTGAAATGTGATCCTGCCCAGTTCCCAATCAGACAGCCATCTGGAAGATGAAAGAAGTCTATTTTCGTTTTAGAATGATCCAGACTGTAATTTGTAGTAACAGTCTTAACAGGCTGTTTCGGAGACATTAAGCAGAGACTGGTCGCAGTTGCTCAAGGAGGGGGCATTGTATATGCTGCCTAAAGCACGCGTCGCAGGCAAAATACCCCGTCACTGCTTTGAGCTTGCAGCGTCTGTGGCTTTTTATTCCAGTGCCATGTTTCTAAATGGGCACAGGTTATTCATGCAGGGTGACTGGAAATATACAGTGTCATAAAAAATGCCAACACTTTTGTGGGAGACAGAAAATAGTGTTTCCACAAAGCCAGCAGTGGTGCCGTAGGTCGTATAAATGCCTCCTATCTTAGGGTTAATTCCATGTTGAAAGCAAATATTTTTTCTATATATATAAACGTATTTATACACACATATATCTTATGATTGTCTGGCTACTGAAAAAAGTGTTTCCACCATCAAAGTGCTCTTTTATTGCAACAGTGAAATATTTTTTACTCTGTTAAAAGCAAAGAAAAAAACTAATCAAGTGATTATGTGGTTGAGCAAAAGCACTGTCAATCAAGAGCTTCTCATTACATATCTGAAGCCACCGCTGACCCATGCTACCTTCGGTTAGTGAAGGACATCAAAGACCAGCTGGCCTGGGATCACACAGAAGGAACCCAGCAGATGAAATGGGAAGTACGTGCATCAGCTCGCCCTGCCAAAATGCAGGAATGCTGCATTTCTCCGCTCCCCTGATGGCTGCAGTCCTGGGTGTCCCTGGGCAAATCCCACAAGGACTCATTTTTTCCCACTTGTGGAATTACGATAATGGAGTGGTCCGGGAGCACAGTGAATCTGTTAGCACATATGTGCTGGTTTGTGACTGATGTTGCTAGGCTTAAAATTAAGCCTAAATTAGGTTATTTCAGCACAGAATATTAAAAAGCTACAGCTTTAATTCTGAAAGACAGGTGACTTTGTCATAACTCTTTTCATTTTCTTCCAAAGAGGAATTCAGAGATGTTTCCCTCGTTCTTAAACAGTGATGAAAGCACAGGATTCAGTGCGCCCTTGTTCTCACTCCCTTGCTCTTGCAAACCTGCCAATTAAAGATGGATGCAGAGGCCCAGAAATGCATCTAACAGCAGACATCTCTCAAGCAGAAGTTCAGGGGGGTGATTGTTTGGCTGAGTCTCCCATTTCCTTGATGTTTTATCATCCTGGGTTATGTTTCCTTTAAAGCTTACGGAAAGCATTTGCTGTAACAGATGTGTGTATGTGAATGAGCTTAGCCCAGAGATTTGGAAATTACCACACGGGGGTCTCTTACAGGTAGAGATAACTGAATTAGCATCCTTCTGAATAAGACCTTCTATTTTTCTAAAGTGCTGTGAGTTAAAAATGGTGCAGAGAGAAGATAAGGGGCAAATAAATGCTGTTTTCCTGCATTTCTGCACTGCAGATGTACGCTAAAGCAAGACTGTTTTCGAGCAGGTAGGATTGAAGTGTGTCTTGCACAAGGAGGAGAAAAGAGGAGAGATAAGGATTTCGTCTTCTGAATGTTGTTGCTGAGGAATAGCTATACCCTGCCACATGTCCTGCAGCCCGAAAGAAGTTTAAGCCCTTGTGAGCACCCCAGTCTCTGGCTTAGGTTACTCTTTGAAGCCTTTGTGCCCTCTGGAGCAGCGTTTCCCTTGTGCACACCACTGTATGCGTAGGTGTCCTACACATTTCCTATCAGACTGCTGAATTATTGGTGTTTTCACCTAAGATTCACAATGGGAGGAAGCAAAAGATACTCTGGGTGCAATTGCCCCAGCATCACCGTGTGAGGCTTGCCGCAGCTATTATTTGCATCCTGGCAAGGCATTAGATGGGATCAGTAGTCTCTGGTGCTCGGAGCTGCATGTGGCAAATTCTGGATCTGATACATGAGTAGACAAAACAGTTGCATAGCAGGAGAAAGGAAATTCCCTACCAAGTTCCCACTCTCCAGTTCAGAAACTGATGGAAGAGCGAAGTCCTGAATGTCCTAGCACCAGAAGAGTTGTCCATCCTGACTTCCACAGGGCTCACACGTGGAGGTGAAAAGATCTGTGGAAAAGCCAGATTTGGACCCCTATTTCCATGGCCGAGAGAATATTTTTCCTTCCCTGTTGCAAAGTAAACATGTCTGAGTAGCAGAGACCAAAAAACAGCGGGAGCACAAGCCACTGAAAGCTTTCCCAGTGTTGTCTTTCCAAAAATATGTAAAAGAAGATTTTTTCATTCTTTTTTAAATGTGAAAGCATACACACTATACTATCACAGAGCAATGGACCGAAAATAAAATCATAAGCATGATGTGGCATATCATACCATGTCTAGTGAAAAATGTCCGCCACGGCCATTTGAAATTGTTTGGCAAGTTTTTATTTTGCTTTTTTAAAAGTCACGTAATTTGGACAAAACACAGTTGTAATAATAGGGAGCGTGCTGGGTCTTTCTACATTCCACGGCTGTAATAATGAAGCCATTAAATTACTAGGTCAGAGGCCCCAATTCTCAAAGAAATAATACCAGTTTATTATTTCTAATCTTATTAAGTTAGAAAATTGTCTCGAGATGTAACGTCAACCTATAATGGCTGAAGTATTGATTATATTAACCCAATGCTCATGGATAATTCAAAGAGCCTGATTTCATCTAATTTCTGTAATTTTTAAAACAGTCCAGCCCAATTTCTTTATGGCGAACTAATCCAGAATTATCTCTATAAATAATGAAAATGTATTATAGGATTTGCTAGGAGTAAGCCAATAAAACATTTCGTGTGATGGCTAGCAAAGTGGGGTTTTAATCCCTTTCTTCTTTATCTTTCTTCAATCATGAATCTTCTGTTTTTCTTTTTTTTTCTCCTTTTTTAATCTTCCATTGTCTCTTTTGAAAATATATACCTGCATACTTCAGAAATATCCATGGACTTGCTTTGTTAACATTTTAACTGAAATTGATGGGTCCTTTGAAGATTTTACCTAGATAAATATAACAATAACATTTCAGCTCTGCCAAATTTGAATCTTCCCCAGTTTTGTACAAAAGCTACGCCAGCAA
>VZSC01011358.1:109977-181364 GCA_013398225.1 Steatornis caripensis
CAAGGGAGATGGTGTAAAATTCCAGAAACTCCAATGTCACTTCATTCCTGAAGCAAAATTCTGAATTATTTTAATTTCCTCTGAAGTTTTTAAGAAATATATAGTAGTGTATGTGTGTGCACAAATGATCAAGTGATGCACACACACTTGTACTTGCAAGCACACCTGGATGCAGTCCAAGGTCCGTTAAGCTCAATGGGAATCTTTCCATTACTTCATTGAGCTTCGGATCAAGCCCTAGAGGGGCTAGTTGATTTTAAATACACATTTTCTAAGGTTGTTTCTTCCCCACTGACCTTGCTCTGCACCACTTCCCCAGTTTCCATCCAGAAACCCCAGCTTGAGAAAAGCTGTGTTTGGGGATTTTTCTGTGCCTCCTTTTCTGCCTCTATCCCTGTGGCTTTCCTATCAAAGCACTACATGCATGAAGAAAATTAATGTGACTTAAGTTACGGAACCAACCTGAAGGCTAGTTCACTCAAAAATATTTCCTATAAGGATATTTATTAGCTCAGAAGACATGTGTGGGCAGAGCATGTTATTTAGTGACCTGTAATGCCCAAATAATGATCACAATAAATCAGTACTCATTACTATGTAAGGGAGGTCTGGATCGAGTGACTCAATAGGTAATGAGGTCTAATTTAGTGCCATGGTATTATTTTACAGAGTATTTGGGGCAGGGGGTGGCGGGGAGGGAAGCAGGGGCTGAAGGGAGGCTAATTACCTCAGATTTCTCGTGTGATGATGAGCCTCTAATTTTGGCCAATTGCTTCGGCGGGGTGTTAGAGGTCAGGCCTTTAATTGCTATTGGCTGCATTTGGCTACATTAACTGAATAAATATTTGAGGTCTGGACCTCTAATACTGCATTAAATGGAGCAAGGCTGGGGCTAAAATCAATATAATGGGATATAGTGAGTGGAAAAAAGAGCATTGAGGTAGAAGATAAAGAACTTAAGTCCTTCCTTGTGAACGGGTGAGGGTTGGATTTGGGGGAACAGGGAGGACGGTGCCATGACTTGCAGGCAGCAAAACCCAGGGCATCAGAGGGACCAGCACAGCCCATCGCAGCTAGGCTAAAAGGCACCGGTGTCTTGGTTTTCAGCCTTTGCTTTGTTCTGAGACCCCAGAGGCATTACTCCTGCTCTCCTGCCTCCCGCTGCTGGGGTGGGACTATTCCCTCTGACACTGGGCATCCCTCAGTCATCCACAAGGAAGAAAAGTTGTGTGGTGGGCAACAGAGAAGGGGCGGACCCCAAGGTCCCTCTTTTCATTCCCACCTGTTGTTGAGGTAGCCTGGGGACACCAGACCCCAGAGGAAGGCTCTTTTCTAAGGCACATGTGCATCCCAGGATCAAGCCAATCCTCACATAAGTACATCTTCTGCAATGCGTTTTCTCCAAGGTTTTAAACCATGTCTGGAGGTTAGCTGCATGTCAACTACTAAAATTAGTAGTGAGCATGAGGTGCTGAGCTTGCGATTGCCAGGGTCCCTAGGTGAAGTTTTTCAGAGCTGAAATCCCTTAAAAGTTAGTTACTGCATCTTCAGGAATAGCCTCGAGTGATTCCTGTTCCGGGAATTTACAATCTGGAAGCAAAGCTGAACTCTCCCAAGCTGTGAGTCTTTGAATTTCAGGGATACATGGGGCTTGCAGTGGCACATGGGGATCCAGACCCTAGGAGCCAGGTGCTGGGCCCAGCCTATTTCCTCAGTATAACCATTCAGGAAAAGAATGGTATATTCTTTAGCATGCTTGGAGCCAAATTGTAATCCACAGAAATGCATACTCCTTCTGGTGGAAAAGAGACTGTGCCAGCTCATCTCCAAGCCTCTGCTTATACCTGTTATGTCTGGATGTTAGGAACTGATGACGCTCGTGGGAGACATCAGTACAAATCCTGCCTGGAAGATTCAAGCGGAAGCTAAAACTTCTTCTACACTCTAATACCCAAATGAGCAAAGAAAAACTTTCAGAAATGATTCTACATCCCAGCTTTCCCTCCTTTTCCCCCATCTTTCTCTCTCCAGCCAGACAAAGTGAGAAGTGGGGGATCGCTCAGTAAATTCAGTCCTATTCTGCTTCAAGACCAAGCTTCATTTGATGACCTTGAGCAGACGCAACAGAATATACTTATTTCAGAAGTGTGAAAAAGGGCTGTGAAAAACAAAAAGAAGATAAAATTAGCAGATGAAAGTTCTGAAAGTGATGTGTGAAAAAATTAGGGAGAGTAAACAGAAAGACCTATGTAGCAGCAACCAATGTGTACAGAATATCATGTTTCTGCATATTTCAGAGCAGGAATGAGCTATTTCTCTGCAGCGAGCACCATTTCAGATGCAAAGGAGAGCAGACACTAGGCTGTCTGTCCGTGAGCTGTCCCACCACCTGCTGTGGCTACTGCGCAGGTTAACACTGTGTGCTGCACAAGGCAGGCTCCAACCAACATGCTCTTCAAGCCTTGCCCAAGGAACATCACTACACCTATTTTTAAATCCCCAAAGAAGGGCTTGCTAATTAGCAACCGTCCTCTGATTTCCTAAGAAGATGAGATCTGTGCAATGATGCACAATAGTAGAGCATCCGTGTGTCAGTGCCTTCTCTCTCCCCTCCCTCCATGAGCTTAGCGACTGATTTTAATTAAATTTGACAGAGCAGCAGGCATCTCAAAGATGTGAAATTGTGCAAATTTCATTAAATAGTCAGGCTTGTATTGGAGACAGATCCCAGTGGTTCCCATGCTGGCAGAAAGACTGCAGAGTGAGCTCCACCATGCAGACTCACAGGTGCTAGACATTAGGGAATCCACAAGAACACTATTACGAATTCCCCAACCACAGCTAGAGATAAGCCTCATAGCTTATTAGACAGCAAAGACGCCAATCACAAACTACAGAGCCACTAGAAACCAGACTTTGTGGATTTTACTCTTTAGAGTTTTAGGACTTTATTTTGACATGTATAATCCAAAGGGACTCTACAAAGCAAATGAAGAAATCCTAGAGAGATTGAGGCACTGAGCAGACTCCAGGACTGTAGATAATACACAGAGGATTTTTATTCTGGCTCCCTTTCCTTTCCCTTCCTTGGCCTTCAAGTCCTCCCTCTGCTCTTTTGCAGGTTATCTGAGTACTGATAACTCTCAAAGGTTACAGGTTATAGGAAGGCCATGTGTCTGATAACGCAGTATTGGTTTTGGCTTGCACTCCTTCATGGTTTTGTTTCTGAATGAGAAGGGGCTCCTTTGTTCTAGGTGTGGGTACAGGCTGAAGTGAAATACCCGAAGGTCTGGATGTCTCTTTGACGTGTCCAGTCAGCACCAATTTCTTACTGTCTGGAGGCCTTTGACACAGCAATCCATTATTTCTTGGTTTAATTCTTTATGCACGGCTTTTCATATTGATTACCTAACATCATTAGTTTTGGTCATTCCATACAAGAGACAATGAAAAGATCAATTTTAACCATATGAGCTAAAGGAACTTGCTCTTAAAGCATCCAGGGACTGGAATCATTTATCTTCTGCTCTCTGAATCATAAATCTTTTACAAGTGCAGCATTAGATTCATTGTTTGCTACAGTCGCATGTGATGTAGTCGGGGATCATTGTAAATGTGTCCTACATTGCAGTGTGAGGCTGTACCCATAAAGCATATTAATGTACAGTATTGTCATGGAAATTGTCGTGAGCTGCTGCTGAGAGCATGGTTTTCACAAGAGCTGTGCAAATCATCAATTGTGTTTAATTTGGTGGCTGAACTGGAAAAAGAGAATTTGTTTCTTTTAGACCTAGAATGAAAAATATTTCCTTCCTTAGCTAATCAAAAAATGTTGTGCATTCAAGAAAATATTTTTTTCAGGCTTTTTTTAGTAAAATCAAAGGGAATTTGGAAAGGAGGAGCTAGCTTCACAATGGAATTTCAGTGACATTTGCAGGATTGGGCAGGAAATGGGCGGTAGCCCATTTACATGCAATAACTATGCAAATAATTGTGGATAAAGCTCTTACATGAAATATAGGAATGTACCGTTCAGGCCTGCATTTGCCTGTTTAGGACCCAGGAAAGAAGGGTAAATGCTGAGCTACAGAGTCTCTCTTAATCACATCCATAAAAGCTGTATTACTTTTCAAGATAATTTATACAAATACAAGAGGAAGGTTTTGAGCCATGGCCTCTCGTATCCTAAGTCCCTACTGCTGGGGACAGATGGAGGGAGTGGAAAGACAAGATACATCTGAACTTCTGCTCAGAGCCTGTGCTGAATCTTTCCAAGCAAACTTTCAAACAAACCGTTTATCATTCTTGTGTTACAATCTAGCAGTGTCCAAACTCTCACAGATACTGCAGCAAGAGAGGAGCGGGACAAGCCATCGTCAGAAAGTTCAAGTCTCGATGACCTGAGTTAATGGAGCTGTTCCATGGCATCGTTACTGCAGTTAGGGCTTGTCACTGGGAGGGGACACGATCAAAACCAACAGGCCAATCTAATAAAGGGATATTTCTGCACCGGCTACTTCTGACGAGGATCAACAGAGCTGCACAAAAACAGGAGGAAAGGTATTTTTATTGCTTTTGACCCAAGAAACAGACATATGGACATCTATGTACATGCAGAAGGGTTCTGACCTCTCCAAGGCATCCGATCCAGTTTTCCAGTCTCAAGAGATGTGAGTCAGGTTGCTTCAGGTTAGCATAAAAATTTGAGCTTGTGGATAGTTTGCCAAACAAATGGATGAGCTGGAACTTTAAGGACATTTAATATTCAGGTTTTGTTAACAATAAAATTGGGAGAAGAATCTAAAAAGTGCTAACATTTTTTTTCGTTCATCTCATTGGAAAGGAGCTGTTCATTTAAAAAAAAAAAAAAATTTCAAACAAGAGTTTGACTCCTGCCCCAAGGGTTTCCACAAGACTTTTTATCCTTCCCCAAATTTTAACTGTTCTGCTTGGAGCCTTTTTGGAATTTGCTGTCACAGATCTCTTGACTGTAAAGTGCTGAGAAATATAACTGAAGAATAACAGGACTGATCTCCTTCAAAGGCCTCCAAAGTCGTAGTGTATCTATCTCCTTCATTACAGAGTGATAGTTTCACTACTCCCACAAAAGACCTGTTAGTACTTTAGAGATTTTAGATATTCCGGTCAATGTTCAGCTGGTGGTATTCAATGGAGCTTCAAATTCCCTTCAGGAGACCTATGCTGAGTCATAAAAATTGAAGACCTAGGAGGCAATGAGAACACGGCATGGATAAACTGGTGATAAAAATAACAGGACAGCCTCAAAGCTTTTCCTTTATCTTGGGCTATGATATTTAAGAATGTAACTTCAGACTTGCCCCCAGCTAAATATATTTTCATTTCTTTCTCTTAACTCTCCCAAGACAGTGACCGATAAATAGACAAGTGCAATGCTGGGAAAAAAGATAACGAAAATGAAGGGCTGAGATCATTCAAACAAGCCTCCTGCTCAAGACAGTGGATAGTATGGAGAAGCCACACGCGGTAGTTGCATGGGGTGAACTAATGGAGGAGCTAAAAGAGGGTGTATAATGTGGCATTACAAGATCAGAGGTATCACCAGTGTGTCTGTGAGTAGTCAGAAGGACCCTCTAAAGCAACGGCTTGCAGCAAAAGGTTTTCCCTTTGAAATGCTACTCTTTGTTCTTGGGAAGCTTAGCCTTCTTTGTATTGCTGATGGCAGTAGTAGGCAATACCTTATGCACCCCCAGTAGCAATGTGATTACAAGATGGAAGTTTGGTGTAAAGAAGTAAGTACATGAAGGGCAGACCCTGGGCAACTGACACATGGAGCAGATAATAAACTATCTGGCTCTGAGGGAGAACATTTTATTCCAGCATGGCTCAAAATGATGTATGAAACCACCAAAGATTACAGTCAGTGATGTCTTGGGAGTGATTTGATGTTTATGGTTAACCCTAACATTGCTTTTGTTTATAGACACTATTTCTAGAGTAATCTTATCTTGTATGGCTTTTACGGAAACAAAAATTATCAGACTACAGCTTTTGTAGTACAGAGGGCGACATGGGTTTGTTTTACACTTTATTACAAAGCAGTCCTACAAACGTTGCTCAGGTGCATAGTTCTTAGTTTTCTCGTGAAATTCACAAAAGAAATGAGATATTTTTGAGCTTGTGCATACGACCTGGTAATCGGTATAAGACTCACCTAGCACCTCTGATGTTTGTGCATCATTTGGCATCAGAACATCTTGCTAGAAAACTTCCTCCAGGAACAGATTAGTTCCTCTGTGTTAAGTTACCCCCTAAGTCTCACACATCAGGGTGTTGACCTTACAGTTTCTCCTTAAAAATTGAAGTAGTGATACGTTTTTCCACCCTTGAGTATGTCACATACTGTCACAATGGGCTTTGAAAGTACAGTGACCGACAAAGATTAACCACAGCCATACCACCAAAATGGAATGACAGCACAAAATGGAGTATATTCTGCATAGTACCGTGGTGTTGGACTCCTTCCTTGGTCCCAGGGTTTTGCAGATACAAGCCTATGTACCCCACCCCAGGGAAGTCCTGTGAAGTGCCATATAGCTGTAAGGAGTAATTAGGTTTAGATCCTGCTGTGTAAATGGGAAGTTTCTGAAGTGAGCTTTGGGCCTCACAGAGTCCAAAGGATTTCCAGGGAAGACCATTCCCAAATTAGCCCATCTAAGAAACATCCAGAAAACCCATGTGAAATCATAATACTGAGCTGCAGTCAGGACTACAGCAGCAGTGAAGTCCACAAGGGAAAAAAATAATACTTTACCTTTCAAGGAAAAACATTAATTTCCATGCATCTGTTCAAAGCAAGGGAATAAAAATAAAGAAAATCTGTATTTTACAAAGAAATTTTGCCAACTTCTTCGCAAAAACAGCTTTCCAGAATGAAATGGCAGCTCCCCTGCTATGAAAAAAATCCTTTTGGTTTTCCACAAGCATTTTAAAGAGAAAAGTCGAAAATATTGGGGTTTTTTTAATGAAAAACTGTAAAAATTGTATTTTCCATCTGCTTTCCTGCAGGTGAGAATCTGTAGCTACACATATCTCTTCTGTGGCTACTTGAAGAGTCAGATGGAGATAATTTGGCTGGCTTGCTTTACTGTTGATGCTGCCCCCATCTCTAAAACCGTTCTGGCAGNCAAAAATAAAGAAAATCTATATTTTACAAAGAAATTTTGCCAACTTCTTGGCAAAAACAGCTTTCCAGAATGAAATGGCAGCTCCCCTGCTATGAAAAAAATCCTTTTGGTTTTCCACAAGCATTTTAAAGAGAAAAGTCGAAAATATTGGGGCTTTTTTAATGAAAAACTGTAAAAATTGTATTTTCCATCTGCTTTCCTGCAGGTGAGAATCTGTAGCTACACATATCTCTTCTGTGGCTACTTGAAGAGTCAGATGGAGATAATTTGGCTGGCTTGCTTTACTGTTGATGCTGCCCCCATCTCTAAAACTGTTCTGGCAGCTACCAGTGCAAGGGCGAAAACCATCTGTTCACACTGTTTGCTGCTGGGTGGTACGGCAGCATCAGCTCTCGCCATGCAGCACCATCAGCCTTTTCCCGTGCTTAAGAGGGAATATGACCATGTTGCTGCACATCACCCAGCAGCCTAGCCAGCCGGTGTGCGCACATACCATCTGCTCGAGGTGCACCACCATCACTCCTTGGGGGCCACCTCCGAGGCACCCATTTGGGAAATCCAGACCTCCTGGATACAGATCAGAACCAGCCCAACACCTTATTAATGGTACACATTATTTGCATCTCAGCAATGTGAGACAATCACGGAAGAACGAGCTCCAAGCACCAAAGTGCAGGCATGGAGATGAGCTGCTCCAGGCAGAAGGAGCTCCTGGCGCTTGGAGCACTAGGTGGGATCTCGTACCAGCAATCCTGTCATTGTTGCTGGGTGCTACTGACCCTGCAAGGAAAACAACTTTGTGGAGGGGTTGCTGGAAACTTCTAGTCCTGACTGGACCTGAAGCATCACCGGCAAACAAAAGTGAAGCACCAGAGTTGAACTTCATACTGTACCATGTTGCATAGCTGTTAAATCCTTTCACTAAGGCTCGGAGGCTCGGAAATTGTTCCTAATCCTCTTTACTGTTTCAAGTATTTATAACGTTACCCTGTCTTCGCGGTATCTGGCATTTGTTGTGGCTGTTAGGATCTGGTATCTCTGGAGTAACCATGGGGCTGGGGAAGTGCAGGGTCCGGATGCTCACGGGAGCCCGGATGCGTTCTGATAAGTGGATGGAAAGCAACACGCCCTGGGAGCAGGCACACAGTAAAATTTCGTTATCACATCTCTGAAAGCTAGGATGTTATCTAAAGGGAGCTCCTTGAATTCTTCCAAAGCTAATGCTACCTAGCGTGAAGTTTCCATCACTCCTGAATTACAGCCCTTGGACTCACCTCTGTGAGGTGGGCATATATTTAGGCCCAGCTGAGCCCCGTGTTTCTGTTTGGGTGTTGGCAGATGATTAGGGGAGAGTAAGACAGGAGAGGTTCACTCTCAGAGTTGTTTGAGTATTTGTAAGGTTGAGATCAAGGAGGAAAATAATCCTCTAGCAAGGAATCCCAGAATTAACTGAAGAAAGTTTCAAGTCTGATTATGAAAAGCACAGGAGGTGACCATTTCTGGTTGCTGTTAGCATGCAGCAAATTGAGGTATTGTAGTTTTATCTGTTACCAGAAAAGCCCTCTACTTAAAAAAAAAAAAAAAAGTAGGAGCCCCAGCGTCTCATTTTTAACAAGGACCAGCTGAAAAATGAAGGCAAGCAGCACACAGACCATCTTATGTCTGCCAATTCATTTCCTGGCCCTGAAAGAAAAAAAAAAGAAAAGAAAAAAAAAGAGAAAAAAAATCCTCTTGTTTCCTCTCACGCAGGCCAAACATGGCAAAGCACCAGGGGAATTCTGAATGGAATCAATTGCACTTGTTACTAACTGAGTTTTCTTTTATTCTTATATTACCAAGGCCTGGATATTCAGCTGCAAGCAATTATAATGAAGAGTTACTGAGTAATGGTTTCCAGATTGCTCCATGATGGGGCATTAATTGAAAGGGACAATTTAAGAGCTTAGGCCATGTAAATGCATTTCTTATTCTGTCAGATCGAGAAATTTCTGCATACAAGAGGCTGAAATGCTCAGAACTGATAAAGACTTAATAGTAGCCACTTAAGTGAACATTTGGAAAAGGGATTTTACATTTAAGGGATCAAGAATAATTAAAATATAGTAGAGAGTCAGGGTTTTATTAGGAGTCAGAATGTGAATGTTATCAGCAGCCTGGTAATTCTTGGAGTTACACCGAATTTGCGCAGGGGAATATGACAGGAGGATTTGGTTCCTTATCTCACTGTCTGATCTCACTTCAGTCCTTGACTCTCCTGAGTGAAAGGCCCTATTGAGTCCCAAAGAATCAAAGGCAAAATTCCCTATAAAGTTAGCGGGATGAGTTCAGAAGGATAACATTGCATTGCTGGATATCTGCCCTTTTCTAAATGCTGGTTAAGAGAAAGTACTTCCATACTGGGGAGCTGATTCCTAAATCAACATTTGGCTTCAAGTATAACAGTGGATAAATGAGATTTTTAATTGTACTACAGCCGAACAAACACAAACGAAAATTATCCCTTGGACTACACTAGTAAAATCCGAGTTGTTTGTTGCAGTGAAGAGATGAAGCCCTGGAATTTTCAAGCTGTCCAAGCGATACTATTCTCAGTATGATATAACCAATATTTTGCAGGTTTTATATAACTATGTCTCTGCATTTAACTATGAAATAATACATTTCTTTTTTTCTTCGTTCAATATTTTATTGCCCCAGTAGTTGCTACAGATAATACAAATGAAAAATACGTTTCACCCTAGGTTAGCGAGTCTTCCTAGTGTTTTCGTGAATTCTTATTAAACCAAAAATGGCTACTAATCAAGAGAAATATTTTCTTTCCTAAAACTCTGAGCCACTTGTAGGAATAATTCTGGGAAGAAAGAGGGGGAAGGGAGTTTATGTCTCAGGCTTCTGCCATTATCTAGTTTGAACAGATGGAAGCTCAGCCACTTGTGATTAAATCACTGAAATGAAGACAGACATCACTGAAATGGTGGTCAGTGATTTGCTCCATCCTATGTGAAGAGCAGCCCCCCTGAAGCAAGCCACAGCCTGCTGGAAAGCTATTACTAAGATGCCTGGGGTTAAAAATATAAACACCTTCAGAGTGGGTGGTCAGCTTGGGTCAGGCTTAGGGTTGATTCACAGGCACTAAATTAATCTGTAAAAAGGGACATTGCTAGACTGCAGTCTGGGGAGGAGGGAAGCGTGGTGTGTGCCAGTTATTGGGCTCTTATAAATAAGCAGGCCAGGCAAGAGTCTGTTTTTCACCATCTGATGCAAAAGCAAACTGAAAATCAGGGCAGAAGTGAAATACTGGTCCTGCTCAACCGCATGATAAAATCCTCCAGGCTTACCCTGGAGCACCTCTTCCCTGAGCCCCCTTCCCCTCCACTGCCCCGTGCCACCATTCGCCTTCCCCTCCCAGTTGCAGGGAGAAACATTGCTCAGGGTGGGCAGGGAAATCCTGGGGGCACCTGCAGCCACAATGGCCAGCCACGCGGGACCCTGGGGGGCCAGCACCGCGCCTACTCCCTGCAGCCCTGGGACCTCGGTCGCGCAGCTGGCTGTCGCCAGACTAGCCTCAAGATGTAATTCAAAATTGGATTGAGATGGCATCCAATCCACCTTTGGACATGGCATGGCAAAGAGTTAGGAGCATCCTCCAGAAGAAAAGCCCTGCAAGCGAAGAAAAGTGAGGCATCTACATGCTCTAAATCATTCAGAGACCTGGCAGGAACCAGGTACAGCCGAAACAGGAGATACCTGATAAAATGGCCTCAGTATCCCTGCGTGGTTTGCATGTGTCAGGTGCTGGAAGAGCAGAGAGGGACTGGGAGGGATGGCTCGGTGGTTACTGCCAGGAGCATGGGAGAAGGGGACCATTCCCTTGCCAGGAACAGAAATTATCCCCACACATCTCTCCCGATTGCTCAGCCTGGCTGTCCCTCCTCAGGACCTACATGCCAGCTCTGCTGCTTCCCTGCCTCCTAGCAGCTCCTCATCCTCAGGATGGCAAATCCCGCAGTTGCCTGCACTGCTGGGAAGCCCTGAGCGAGCGCTGTGGGCTGTACGCGCAGGGGCCCTGTGAAAGGGCAGCGAGGCAGACCAAAAAAAACCCCAGTGCACTCAGTGCCTGGGGACAGGTTGTTGCACATTTGGCCTTTTGGGCTTCTCTGCCTCTTCCCCTGGCACTGGCAATCCCTGGCATGGCGGAGGTGCAGAGCCCCGTGCTGAGAAACTACAGAAGCTGTGGGAGAAATGTCTGGGAAACGCAGGACAGAGCCAGAGTGGCCTTCCTTGGGGTCAGAAAAGAAAGGCACTATGATTAATCAAATATATCTCTATTCAGTTAATACCTAGAGAATAAAAGCTGCACAGCACTACTTCACAGAAGCCACAGGAAAGCAGGCTACTGCAGAATAGGAAATTTAGAAAAGGCTTTCCCCATTCCCCTCAAAAACCATGTATTTATGTTCAGTAGGAGGGCTTCTCTTTAAATCAATGCCATTGCTTTCTTCATTGACTAATAAACTTACACCTGGAATTGCTCCAGTCTACAGCCAGTCAGAAATTCATCCAGCAATCCCACACATACAGAAAATAAATGAAAATATTTTTTCTGCATTATTATTAAAAGCAGAGAAAAACATTATTTGAGAGTAAATAATAGCATCATTAAAATAGCTTGTGGGAGACTGGAGGTCTGGGTGGGGGCTGGCTGTTATTGTTTATCAGTTTAGGTTTCCCCCCAAGTCCAACTCTGCTTTGAAATGTAGCATGTCATTAAGGAATTTGTAGTTACAAAGTACAGACACTTGCTCCTGACAGTAAGCATGGCCACTTCTGTTAACAGAGCGAAACCATAACCACTCCCTCCACCTTGCCCTTACTCCAAAACAGCAAAAATCCTGATTAACAGCCAGGATAAATATGGCAGCCAACCAAAACACTATCCAACGTGAAGTTTGGTCAAGCTATAAAACTGCCAGCAAAAAACCCAGAAGCAAAGCTTGACACTGAATTTTAAGTTTAGAATAATAGTCTAACCCAAAGAAATATGAATCTGATAACCGCTAAGGAAGGAGTCTGGGATTTTCATTAGTCACTTGCATGGAGGGGGTGGTGTTGCTGGTGGGAGGCGGGATGCATAATAGCACAGTGGTGAAATGTAAAAAGGGGCAGAATGGTTCAAATCCTGAGAAGGAAAAGGGAGGGGCGAAGTGTATTTGTTTTGAAAGGCAATTTTACATGAAGTCACACAAGCGGTTGAAAGAGTCACTGTTCTTACAAGTTCTAGGCCGGTCTGCTCTGATACGGCATAGAAGTTCTTATGTTTGTGTAAGGGCAATGGGTGTGTGCTCAGGGCCCACGGAAATTAATGGACTGTACACAAAGTCATTTTTCCCTCAACTCCTCAAATTTTTTTTTTTTTTTTAAAGAAAAACCTGCGACCTCATCATATAAAGGAAAGTCAAATGCCTCAAGGTAAATCAAATAATTAGAAAGATATTTCCTTTGCTTTAAAAATTTCGCTTGCAAGAAAACCCCACACCCTCAAGTCTCCAAAAAACTTGGAGGTGGTTTACTTGTTTTTTCTGGCTGAAAGGATCGTTGCATAGTTGGCCTTTATGCATCTTGACTTTGTGACACCCAGGTTTTAGTCATGCTTAGCCTTTCTGAAAAATAATAGCAGTAATAACAGAAGTGGCAGATTTAACCACAAACAGACGGGACGTTGCCTCGTGGCCCCTTCTCTGTAATGAGCATAGGTTATTTTGGTTGCTATTTTCTGCTCTGCGAAGGGCTTGAAAGCACTTATACATAACTCCTGGCACCAGTCCCATGCCTTAAATGGTATTTCCAATACAGCCAAATACAAACTGCTCACCTAGGCGGGATTAAACCATCCATTGCCTACCTGCTGCATGTAGGGGTATAGATGTGTAGATGGAAGTGCAGGTGTTGATTTTCTGTGCATCTTCATATATTCCATATGGTCATATTGTGCTAGTGATAGGGAGCGTGATTGTTTATCTGTGATTTTTGCAGTGAACCGGAGAAGTTCTCTCTTCTTCATGTTACACAGCATCGTGCCAGACTGTTTATGCACAATTTCCTAAAGCCCTAAAACTCAGCTCCAGTGTTTAAAGGCCAAAGCAAAAGCTGCTTTTAGTTGAAAGAAGCTGACAAAATCTTTTTACTGAGACTCTCTAGCTGTATTTTGAGGGACTATTTAAAAACAAAATCCATTCACACCTAATTAGTGAGAGTTTTACTTGAGGAAGAAAAGGGGAAAGAGTAATACGATGTATAAAAGAAAAAAAATCAAATCAAGTTCTTTTTTTGTCTGTGATTTGTATTTCGAGTAGTTTTCCTTACAAAACTAGACCTCACTGGATGCTCAGAAAGAGGAAACTAGGAACTGACAAGTTACGTATGCTAGGTAACCTGCTGTGTGCAGTGTGCTGATATGCAGTGGGTTTGTGCAGCTCAAAGGAACCATTAGCTCGCTCTCACCCCAGAGATCCTCGAAGAGAGTTATAAGCAGACCACCAGATTTCTGAAGATGCCGTTATTTGATGACTGGATGCTAGATAACAGTACCTCCATTTGCCTCACAGTGTCTGTTCTGTAAGTGCAAGGGTTACTTGCACAAGAGGCATTTGGTTCTGAGCAATCAAAAACATAGAAGCTACTATACTTGGATTTGTTGCATGCAACCTGAAGGCCCAGAGTTCTCTGTGTAACCCTTCTTGGTATTCGCTCATGCCAAACAGTTTCGTTTTTATAGACAATTTATGAAAACCTTTTCTACAGCATTTTCAAAGCCATCCTATAGAGTACCACAAAGCCCCACTATGGACTACTCCACAGTAGTTTATGGATCCTACTCATCCTCTACTCAATGCCAGAGTAAAGGGGTAGACAGCAGTTTCTGTCTCAGTACAGTCTCCTAAGTGGGCGTTTCACGGCTTTACAGATGCGACAAGAATTTAAGCTGTAGAAGATGCTACTGCAGTGCTGCTGACAAAACCCTGACTTACAATAACTGCAGTCACCACAGACAATACTCCAGGAAAAGCAAGAAATGGAGGAAAATGTGGAATATGTCCCAGGAAGATGGCTTGTCTCCAGGCGTCATCTGGCACGGTACTTCTCTCCTAGCCTAACACAGAGTGCAGGAAAGACAAACGAAATCCTGGGAGCCGTGTCATGACGTTATACTGCCTTATTTTCCTATCAAACTCTACTCTGAAGCCCACAGATATTTTGCAGGGATTATGTTTTTCCTAGAACATCTGGATCCCACCGACCGCTTTTGAAGCCGAACTGTGACAAATATGCTATTGACACTGGCAGCTAGAGAGACGTGAGTGTGTTTCTGTCAGAGGGCTGCTTGAGATGATCAGCATGATAAATCATTTCTCGTTGTCCCAAAGCAGAAAGAAAGAAGACTTTAGGTCAGTTCTCTGTTCTTGCATATCAACAGAGAAAAGGCACCAGCATGAAAGGACTACTAGTATCAAGAACCAATAAAAGTAAAATAACAGTTATGTTAAAAATGTGTATGTCTGTCCAGCCATGCTTTGGCAGTCAGTTACTAAGGCATCAGAGACAGTCAGCAGGCATGCTCAAGGTTGGGGCACCATGCAACAGGTGCCTGTGGGCAACTTACATGTCTTCCTTAGCAGCTATGGAACATCTTCAAGACGCAGATGTTTGTCATCATTCTACAAGATTTAGGTGTGACTAAATCCAAAGATTTGCAGAAATCTTAGGCTGCATCTCTGACCACACAAGAAGGTTTTCCCACATCATCATCTGTTCAGCTAGACTGTTTGATCTGGGTGAATTTACCCCTTATTGTTTCAGGGACAAAAGTTAAGAACCATATTTTTATTTTAAAAGCAGTTTGGAAAATATCTCCACTACTATATACAATTGCAGGCAGCGGGGGCAGTACATATATTAACAGAGAGTGAACAACTTTCTTGGAAAACATGTGTGGATAACAGCCACTCCACCCCACCCTCCTGAAAACCTGTCACTTGGATGGTTACTTATCAAATATAACCCTAAGCAGCTGCAAACCAGATAGACCGAGCTTGACATGAGCTTCTGCTGAACCTACTGGAAAGTATGTCACTTGAGAATCGCCTGACTGAAGGCAATTTTATAGGGGGACCTGCCAGCCCATGTACACTCACACACTTGCTACCCTGGGGCCAACCGTTGCAGAAGGTGCAGCACCTGAAATTCCCATCCAAAACTCTATGGCACCAGGGTTTACAAAGATTATTACCATGGTCTTCCCTTGACGGTGATAAGATGGGTCTTTGTATGAATTTGCACCTTTGATCTCTCTAATTCATACTCAGGGTACACACTCATGACAAGACCCTGAAGCTGTGAGTAAGCAGGTAGGTTCCGCCTGGGGCTCCTGCAAGTAATTCATAGACTGGTTGTCATTTACCGGATCCCTATCCTTACCAGGGGATGTGTGTGGAGAAGTGCCACTGGAAGGTGATGGCAGAAGCTCCCTCTCACCTCCCCATTCCCCGGGGGAAATGAATGTCTTGGGTGTTGGGAATGAATGTCTTGGGTGTGGGTCGTTCTGCAGATCTCTGACTTGTGCTTGGCCATGGAGTTTTTGTGCTTTATGGAACGGCACAACAGAAGCCTGCAATATCCCATATTCCCCCTTAAACCATATAATCCACCAAACGCATTAGTAGGATCATTCAGAGACAATTAGAAAGGTCAGAATTTGCTAGGGAGTGCTGGAGTCTGATCTTGGACCTAGGGGACAGTACCTGCTGTCCTCACAGTGCACAGAGATCCACTACGGACGGTATTAAATAGCACCGTGACAGCAAGGTTCACTCCCACATTTCTGCCCGGCCGCAATAGCAAGGATGGCATCTATCCAGGCACAATAGCGTCCTTCCGTAACACACATCTCTGCTTTTGAGTTGACTCAAGAACAGTGTGTTTAGAGAACAGAGGTATGGGTGCAAAATTTAAACCCCTCAGCTAGTGATACCCTTGACAGACTATGTAGAGCTTCCTAGGACGCCTTTGTAACAATTAGGTGTGGTTCAAGCTTCTTATTCCTCATTTTGTTCCCCCTCAGAAGTATTCCTGAAACATTGACAAGAAGATGTTCAACTGCCATTGATCCTGACTGTTACATGCAGGAAAAGACATACAGACATTTAATCTACATACATCTGTAAATCCATCTGTCCTTGCCAAGAGCATTGATATTTCACCAAAACCAACAGTGCATTGGGGTGCTCCCTTTCCCTCTCGCCTCCATTTTCCATTTCCTTTATAGAAAGCACATCTTGTATCTCATATACACACCTGTATATGTTGATGATGCTTCCTTGTTGGATAAATATTCTTGCACTATGCTATTTCTTGGTAATGCATACTTGCAGCACAGTCCTTACATAGTCCTCTAGACCTCACCGATCTTTCATCCTGTGAATTGTGACAGAGTTAGAACAGGCTTCAGTGTGTGTTTCAGAGGCTCCTGCAAGTACAGTGGTGGATTTAAACTTTTGCCCTGTAAAATCTCAGCTTTCATGAAGTTTTGCATTGCAAACCTTTCACCAGAAAAACCAAATTCAATCATGTATTTTAGTAGGTGATGACACAACTTGAGTAATATACCTTTCCAATGTAAAAATAGTGCAATAAAATACAGTATTTTTTTTAAAAATGCTATTGTACTTTATTTCTCCCACAGAGAAAAATATATTAGAGTTTTCCTTGCCCTGTTCTTTACCAAGACTGTTGGCTGGTATCATATGGTTAGAGATTGATAAATCACCCTCTGTCAAGTAATTTCTCGGGTTTTAAACAATAAAAAAGACTTTTTCAGCAGTTGAGCTCATGAAGATCTAGTAAAAGTTTATTAGAGAGAAAAAGTGTGTGCAAGGATGGTAACAAAATAATTCCGTACAAAATCTCAGCTGTCTGCCACTGGGTTTGGATGTTTACTAATGCATAGACATGCCCAAAACCCCAGTGGGGCGCTCAGGGTTGTGAAGCACCTGTAGACCAGAATCAATAAGGATCCACAGCTCTTAGAGCGATTGGATCACCCAATCACTTTCTGTTAGGAAAAAATAATGATTTTTATTATAAATAAGTAAGAATGACCAGCATGTCTTCTTCTAATAGTGTAACATGTATAATACCCATTGTGAAATCTGGGCATGCCAATACTTCATCTGCCATTGGAGGATGCCTGTACAGAGAAGCTTCAGAAACAGTTTTTGAGAAAATCATAAACTGCCTTGAAAACTTCTTCCAAATACAGGCATTCTTATGCTATACTTGTCTGTTAAACTCAGTGATGACTGTTCCAAACTGAGATTTCCCTTATGGAAAGTTCATTTAAGGAAAGATTAAGACCACACCAAAACTCTCCAGGCTCTTCCATATCTCTGCAGGAGAATTGCTGCCCACAAGGTCAGTCTGACCCTCCAGCTGTTTACAAGAACTATATCATCCAACTAGAGAAGGGAAAAGATACTGGGCGACTAAAACACACCCATTCTACTACAAATGGAAATACTCAGACAACTACTCACAGGGATCTGTTTGTGCCCAAATCATAAGACCTGCTTGCACGATGCGTTTGCCAAGGACCTGCAAAGGATGGATCACCAAGTGCAAACCGAAGTCTATTTTGTCAGCATTTGTGAAGGAAGACCTGAATATAGCAGATAAAACATTCTTCATGAAAGACTCACCATGCTGTGCTTACAGATCACCTCACGCCAAGCATTAAGCCAAGAGAGCACCAGGGACTGTTTTGCTCATGCTTTATCCAATCTGCTCAACTGACACTGAATTTGCAAAATATGCTTTGCAGTCTTGACGTGCCAACAAAACACTTTTCATTTTGGCTCCAGTCCAAACCCAGACCCAGCGCTAGTTATCTGATACTTTGCATGGAGTCATCATATTTTCTTCTCACACACACTTTTCATTCCTGCATAAGCTTTAACTAACCTCTTCATTAAATTAGGAGTTTGGAGAGCTTTCTCTTTTAAACCTTGGAGTCTGCAGGTTGTTTGACAAGTGCTCTACACTTGACAGCACCTTTTTAAGTTTAACTGCTTCAGCTTACAAAGATACAACACTAAACCACTGAATTCACTTGATTTGTTCCATTCATTTCAAGATCATTTAATCAAGCTTGGCGAAAACATCTGAAAAATAAATTCACCAGGAGACGTGTACAAGGCAAGCAATTCACATTCTGCAGCTTATTTACTAGTTAGCCCTGAACAGTAGCCAGCTAACTTCTACCTAATCCCTAAAAAGATTGTTTTTTCTCACTCCCATCAAAAATCTAGCACTCTGACCTTAATGCGAAGTGATGGATTAATGTTACACATGCTGTTCTTAAGCCTCAGTCACCCTCTGCTATGACAGCAGGATTAGAAGGGAAAGTTTGGGCTGAAGGCACCCAGCAGGTTTGGTGATTTAATTGTCTGAGCTTCTGGTGTGGAGGCTTAGCTTTGGCTTAAATAATGTCTTTTTCCCATCAAAAGAAGTCTGTCTGAAACTAATTCCTTTTACTGAAGCCCCAAGTAGAACACTTTCCATTTTTAAGATACTTTGTGCATGACAGAGATGTTTGTTTACCTTAGTGCTCCCCAAACATTAATCTGAAGCTGTTTGCTTTGGCCACTTTCTGCATCTTGTTTTGGAGATGTCTTGATCAATTAGTGCAATGTCACAGTTACGTGTAGTTATTGCATCTCCAGCTGCAAGCTGTTAATAATAAACTTACCCACAGGACAAACCTGCCATATGGTTGATGGTCAAGCAAGGCTAAAATATGCATTAGGAAAAAAACGCAACTGTCAACATGGAGCTGGATATGGCTTATTGGATTTGATGTAGGCATCTGACAGCAATGTTTCTTTTAGCAACATTCTGTATTGCAGGTCAGGAATCTGTCTACTGTGGAATATTTGTCATAGGAAGACAAGAAGAGAAAAAAACAAGGAAACATTTGTGAAATGGAGAATACGGGGGAGGTGAGTGGTGGCAGATTTTTTTTCCAAGTAGGAAAGGAGGAGGGAGAGTTGATTCAAGGGGGTTTTTGTACAAATGATTTGCTAAAGAAAGCCTTGTTCAAATTTTTTTCACAATCAAGAGAGATCAGCTGTCTTCTTCAGTCCTTCCCCCTTACCTCATCAAAGGTCACCTCCCAGTAACTTCAGTTCATTTATGAATTGTAGGATATGCAAACAGTTTCGTTCCATACCACTGTCACTTTTATCAATGGGAGCAGAAGCCAAACTAATTGCTGTTTATGCAGTGAAGACTTTACTAAAAGTCCCAGAGTTCTGTTTACATGTGGTAAGGCTTGATTTGATTAGTTGGTGATTAACAGCACACTGTTAATTATGCAATTTAAAAGGGAGAGCTGGGAGTCACATTTCCTAGGAGAATTCTCCAATATGTGGAAAAGCATTCATTTTTTATTGGACTTTGCTGTTAAGGCCTTGTTCTTGCAAGCGCTTCTGCACGTGCTGAAGTTTAACACGTGGTGAGCGGTTTCTCTGACTTTCATGGGTTCCTCTCAACCTCATGAGCAGAAGCTCTCTGAATACATCTTTGAAAGGACTGGGCCTGAGACACCAAAAATCCCTTCCCAATTTCCAATTGTTTCTCCAGATTTTCCAGATGTATTTCTCACAGAGATGATTTCTCCATGTTATGGTAAACGTAAAAAATAAGGGCAAGCTTTCCTGGTAGTTTGGAGACATTGGGGCTTTACTAGGCATATCACTAGATAAACAGGAGTGCTTTGACGGAAACCTCAGAACATCAGCACATGAGCAGTGGGTCTAAAACTGGTGATGTTAAAACACTTTGCTTCTAAACATGCCATCATTTCACTTTAGAGCAATGTTCTCTCTCTCTCCATTCAATGCAGACTGATATTCAAGCCAGGTGTTCAGCCTACTGTCTTCTGTGGTGGGGGGCAGTGCTGTGTGTTCAAAAACGGTTTCTTTTTTTATCACAGCCTTACTATAAGGAGCTTGGTATTTTAAAAAAAAGAATAAACTTTTTTTTTCTGGGCTCAAAAATATGTTTGGTGGAAATGAAGAGTCTGATTTAATCCAGGCCCTTCCTTTTCACAGTTTTAAAAATGTAGAGGAAAAACCAAGACTGTGGACTTAAACTGATTTCAAGCCCATATGCCAGCAGCTATTTTTGTGTGTTATTCCTGAAGGACCTGTATGTTAGAAGGTTTTTTCTTCCAGCTAGCTAAATTTGTATTGTGGCATAAACAGCAAAGAAAGCTCTCAATTAATAAGACAAGGGAAGCAATCAGCAAGAAAGACTGCAGAGTCAGAGTTCAAAAAGAAGAAATTAAATGTTCAGTAGATGGGGAAAAAGAAGTCTGTTTGATGTGGTGCAAGGTACAAAGTTGAGAGCAAAGGAAGAAGTAAAATTAGGGGGAAAGTGAGAATTGAGAAGAGAGTATAATATGAAGAGATAAAGTATTGTGTGAGATGAACATGCCTGAAACCAGTGGAGTCAACAGGGAATTAGCCCTAATTTGTTTTGGGGTGGGTATTTTTTGCTATTTCCAACAAAAGAAACATGCTTACTTTGATCACAGAAAGTTAATTAAATGCACCAATTCTCGGTAGCATATTTATGAACCATCACTTACATTAACAACAGCTCCACGTATTACACAATAACTCACTTGTAAATCACCACCTGCTTATTGTTGCTCCATATTTTTTAATGATTTCATCCTACCTGTTTTGTCTGAAGGGAGAATGTGTCTGTAACACATCTGAATCTTCATGATAGCCCTAATTTAGGTGTTATGCATATATATTTTCTGTGGCTTTCTGGGCCACCCATCTATTAAGTGTCCTGCCACTTGGCTGTTTTACATGATGTCAGCTCGTGATCTGGCTTTTTTTACTCCGTTACCAAATCCTGACTTCTTAAAACATTAAATAAAATGTTTCTTTCAGGGTTAATTATTTTGGAGTGTGACAGAAACCAGCACCCATAAAGTTTGTTGACATAAAAAGAGTAGATGTGAAAATAAAAGTGTATGCATGTCTACACCGAGCTCCTGAGCTAATGCATCGAGTTTCAGATCTTGACAGAAACTTGGCCTCCATCAGTCTTGACTCTGTTTAAGTGACAGGATGGCTGGCAGCACTCACCAGTGCTTGCAGGATGTACTAATATTTACAAGCAAAAGAAGGTGTCTGGCTTTGTTGAAATAACACCACTTTCTTAATTTGACTGCTGCTCCATGCAGACCTTAACAAACAGCTACCAAGGGAGGAGGTAAAGGACCGAGCTTTCATCGAATGCTAATGTTTACCTTAAACCAAAAAAGTCACAATTATATTAAGCAGATTTCTGAGGGCAAAGCATAAATAATGATATCATTCTTCTGGAATATCATGCTCAGTATGACAATGTAAACACTAAGGATTTCCAAAAGCAAAATGCAAAAAGGAAAAAAAAAATATATTGGACAAGATTTCTTCACATAAACAATCAAAAAGTGCTTGCAAGTTGCCTGTCCGGTACGGAGGCACACAATGCATGTGTTGTATGTGTATGAGGGGAGAGGTGGAAATGTATCTGGCATTTCCTTTCGACTAGTTGTCAAGGCAGGGACAATTGCAAAGTTTAAATTAGTTTTCAACTTTGGATTCACAGTCACCTGAAGCTTCAGAGCAATTTAACTTCACGCTTCCATTTGTGCTTAATCTTTGAAATAAACAGGTAAAATATCCAGGATCAGTGTAATTGTTTTACACTGATAATGTTTCCATTCATCTGAAAGGATGGCGGTATTACTTGGTGGATTGCTGTGGGATTTAGTCTGGTATACTGCTATCTGTGTTTCTATATACATCTATACTGAGTATGTTAGTAATATATACGATAAATGTAAATTATGCATTGTTGTATATAAAATTTATCACTTCTCTAAAGAATTTGCATTACCGCCATCAATAGAGTGATTCACAACTTGTAAAGCAATTGCTCTCTTCACAGGTCCCTGCAGTAAAGAAATAAAAAGAAGGGAAACAAAGGGTGGAGAATCTTGTGTGGGTTTGCCCAAGATCATACTGTGAAACAATAGTAACATGCACAGGTACATCTAGACTGTAAGCAAATATATACACTATCCCAAAGAACATCTGGGTGAAAACCAGCTCTGCAGAAATTAAAGTGGCTTTGCCTCTGATGTTAATGGGCCAGCTTAATTTTGTACCCCACCACATGCACAGAGGACCATTGAAGTCACTGGAATCCCCTCCACTGAAACCGTCATGAATTTGGCTTTTTGTGTCCAAAGGGCAATTTTACACTGAAAGCATTTCGTTTTGATACACATTAAGATGGAAAAAATCTGTGAAAGGGTACTTTTGCATTGATATATACCAACAGAAACTAAGAGTGGGATAACAAACCAACAAAAACCCCACTCACGGTGTCTGCAAGGTCCCAGCACGCTGTGTATAATTGGAAATGTGTACTGCTAAATAAAATAATCATATAAGTCTTCAGCTGCCATTTATAGCAAAATAGCGAGAAAGACCTTTTGCTTTTCTGTGAGGGGAAATCAAACAAAGGAAGAGGCACAGCCCAAGCAAGGAAAGCACATGGCGCGGTACTGTGGGGCACTGTCCCAAACGCCCCCGATGAGGATCCCAGGAGCAGCGCAACGTCAGTGGGTACCTTGTCTTCCACTTTTCCACTCACAGACAGGCAGCTCTTCCTAGCTATGCATAGCCAGAAGTTTTCACCTTTTATCCCAGCGTTCAGTTTTTAATGCTTTCTCTGCTGGGAAAAAAAAATCTTATAATGGAAAGGATGTGATCTCAAGGGTTGAGGTGTTCAGCCAAACACAGTGAAATACACAGCCTGAGGAATGAAATAATGAAGGTATCACTGCTGCTAGGGATGAGATTCACAAGTTAATAGTCTCACTGGGTGTTGCCAACTGTGAGTTGCTGAAGTTTCATCCTCCAGGTGGAGGTAATTGTAGATTCCAACTCTTCAGTGCCATATAATACGCAACTATAACCTTTGGCATGTATGCTTAACACTATCTGTTTATTTCCTTGCACTCTTTATCAGCTTTCAGACATGCTAAGTCTAATTTTCATCCCAGCTTTTTTCTGTTTTACTCATATAATTGGTAGTAGCTTCAATACAAAATGCCATGAAATTGTGAAATCTGTTAAACCTTTGGAAAACCACCCCCAGGGAAGTCTTGCACGTTCCACTGTATGAACATTTTGAAAGACTAGTTGTGGGTAGGCATAGGTGAGAGTGCTGGCACTCGCAACACCTAAACAACTGAATACAACACATGCTGCACACAGGGACAAAACATATTGCCATAGCAAAATATCACCTTGTATATCGGCTGAACTGGACCATCATGACCTCTGGCAAATGGATCATTTTCAAGTAGGTACACCTGAATTTAGATATTTAAGTCTCTCAAGTTTGAAGTTGTAAATTGGGACAACAAGAAAAGTATGACCTTCACAGATACTTGTGGCGCATTCACTTTTAAGACCTTGACCACCACATTAGATGACCTCTTGAATGTATCATCACTCATGCATCTCTCTAACACAGAACAGCATTTATATTTTTGAAATTGCTCTAATTTCTTCCCTTTCCCCTTAACAGAAATGAAGGTCCTGGGTGGCACTCAAAGACAGCAACTTCCAGTGAATATTAAAGACATTGTGACACTGACAGGTCTGCAAAAGTAACAGCATATGTGAGTTTTCTTTATGTTTTCCTACTGGTATTTTCAAGCAGATATTGTTTATTTTGCATCTTATTTGGAGTCACCATAGCGAACTCTTGCTGCTTTCCAGAAGAGTCTTGGCAAAAGCTATTATGACATGAATTTGAAAAGGGCTTAAACACCTGGTCTTTCAGCAGTCTTTTTCTCTGTACTTCTAGCTCTTCCCATCACAAGATTACAGCAGCTGTAGCTGTGAAAAAGACTCACTTTTTCCCTTCTGCTGTTTGTAACGTAATTTAAAGCCAAATCCTGTGACACTGTGAAGTATCTACAGTTCCTATAGATCCCAATGTAGAAATACATTCTCAGTATTTCTTAGTATTTCAGACTTAATTTTGGCAACTTGGAAGTTTGCAGATAAGGAATTAATATTCATTGTGCTAGCCCAGCCTTGGAACCAAAAAGGCTCTTCACGTTTGTATGGCTTTTTTCTAAGTTTTGATTAAGAGAATGATTAGGAAACCAAAAACTGATTCAAATGGTCCCACATGGTCCATGGTTTTCAAGCTCAGCTACTTCTGTGAAATAAAGAAGAAGGAATTGTGTGAATATAAACCACAGCCAGTAAATTGTGTGACTGGCATCAGCACTCTGGCAGCACTGCCATTCAGATCTGAAACAATTCAGTAGGAGAACAATGCCTCAGTCCAAGTCCAGGACGTTCTACGACGTTGCTCTGTGTAAAATATGTCTCTTCCTTACAAAATGTCTTTTAACTGGCTACAGTCATAAAAGTACCATCTCAGTTAAGCCCCATTGTTACTAATTATTAAAAAGCTGACATGGTTCCTTGAGGGCTACCCTGAGGGCACAGCTGTTTCCATACCCTGGATTGTTTGGCTGTACATTAGGGCATAAAGTTACAGCACCTTTCAGCCCAATGCACCTCACACATGCCATGAGAGCTGTGGTGTCTACATAGAAATGACACTGCAGTGACTGCAGAACAGTGCAAGGAGTTGTCAACACCTGTTCACAGACCAAGCCATAAAGTGCCCCCTTGTCACTTGGGATCTCTAAGAAGCACATGATGGAGAGTGTGATTGTTAGTCTTAAAAAACTGTTTTTAAGGAGCCTTCTAAAACATTCTTAAGTCTATACTGTAACAAAGAGATGCTTTTCTATATACTCCTTCTACAGAGACACTTCAAAAGAGAAAAACCAGGATGACTCTCCTGCTTTTTGTCCTTAGCAAAGACGAAATGTTTCTTTTCCTTTCCATCCTCAGATGTTTGACTTGGGTCTGGAAGGAAAAACAATTTTAAAATCCCTTGAGGAAAAAAGCAAGGAGCGTAGATTTCAATTTTATTGCTGTTAAACATTTTATGCCTAAAACTGAAAAATTTGAGTGTTCGTAGAGCTCCATGTTAGATGATCTTTATTGGATAGCTAGATCTCTGTTTATAGAAACATTGTTTTAATGGTTCTAACAACCACTGAATTGGAAAAAAATATTCATTTTTGAGTGTTCAATATACATCATTCTGCAGTCTAATAAAATGTTGAATATCAACTATAATGTAGATTATAGTAGTAATACCTCTTGCAGGATCTGATGATCCAAACTTGTTTTCATAAATGTCTTGGAGTTAAGGTTAATGCATCAAGGAGCTGTAACTCACCAGTGTGTAATACCAGCTGATACAATATGATAATCCTGCCGCAGCAGCACAGGGTAGCAGAGTAACCCCATCTTTCCTCAAAAGCAATCAACAGTAAAACCAAACAAAGCTATAACTCCTTATTCTTGTCTTCCTGAGGAAATTGAAAACCTTTCACTGGAGACTTTGTCTTCCCCATCTGTAATGTCCTCCTTCCTGCAACTCCCATCCCAAGCTTTACGTCTTATGACTGCTGTATCTTGTCTATTCATTAGTATCAGCATTGTACTTGCAATGAATTTAGGAACACACTTCGTATTTGACTATAGGGTTTGTTTTACTCTCGTTTTACTGGCATACCTTGACAAAAGTCTTGGATCTTCATCTGGTTAAAAAGATACATTTACCTTTAAGCTTGTGCAAATGTAAAGACAGATTTCTTTTTCCAAAGAGGTCAGCTACAAAAATGGCAAATCCAATAATATGATTTGCTAAATTACTCTTCTATTTTCAGCCCACTGTTAAGTCCTTAGTTTTATTTATCTGATGCCCATTTCCATGGTGTCAGGGCTACTCACAGGATTTAGTGACACATTCCAAATTCCAGTTACAAAGAGAAGTCACACACTTCCCCTCATCCGGGACGTAAAATCAGTTATCTGAAAAAAAGTTGTATAAGAGTGACATTTTGCAACAACTTTTCCTAAAAGCATCCAAGTTTATGTTTTCCCATATTTTGCAGGGAATAGGTTTGCTGAGTTTGGAGCCACCAGTGAGAAAACTCTTCTTCTGGCAACCAGACTGCAGACCTGGAGATGTCAAATTCGATGAGCGAGCACACGCGGCTGAGTGGGTTGTCCTTTGCTTGGTTGTAAGAAGTCCCATCTGCCTTGTCTTAAAGCTGACGGGAGGGTTTCTGTGCCTTGCCATATGCCAGATTCATTACAGGACTGAGAATTTCAGGAAAAGATGGCCTTCAGCAGGGAGAACATTAATTTCAGTATGACAGGGAAAGTAACAAGACTCCAGAATGAACTTTGTGTTTTTGAGAAAGAATAAAAGAAATACAAAATTTTGTTCAAGTGAGTTCTCTCAAGCAAATACAGTAGGTAGCAGCAACTTTAGCAGTATTAAATCAGGGTATCTTCAGTTGCCTTCTAACAGTCAGGATGCCCATCCGAAAAGTTCACTATTTGCTCAGTTTCACTGTCTGTTATTGCTTTGAGAAGGGTCAGAGTCATTGGAAAATGGGATTATTTCTCCAAATCATCAGTCTTGTTCTGTTTCATAGCTGAAAAGAATATTAAAAAAAAAAAAAGGAGGCAAAAAGATTAGAAAGAAAGACCTTGCCAAGGCACCTTTGATAAAAATATCTTCCTCAGAGAGGCAAGATAAAGGGATTCCCTAAATTCCTTTAGGAGAACTGTTTGCTTTTCATCTATCGCTAACCATTAGAGTTGTCTGCAATATTGCCACTAAAACAAAATTTTGGCAAAGGTTTGCAGAGGATGGGGTTATTTTTGCCTTTATTCCAACTGATTCTTAAAGGCAGAAGGGTTTATTAATAGATAGGTCATTTGCAAGTATAGCTTCTTAGCTCTTTGGAGAAGGAAAACGTCAACAAAAACTTAGGAGCGCTTTGCATATAGAATGGGAAGACACATTTTGCCTAGCTTATTTACAGCTTATCTCCCCAAAAATGGAAGCGGAGGGGATTCCTAGTAGGTAGCTGGGAGGAAGGTTTAGACATTCGCCTCCTCTGCCTCACTGCAGATCCACCTTTGGGGCACTCTTTGCAGGGCAGCATTTCCTGTCTTCATCAAATGCCTCTGCAGAGTTGCAATTTAGTGTGGATAAAACTGGTGTGGAAAGATGTTGGCTGTCTTTGAGAAGTTTGCTTACCACAGAGCTCTTTGATCAGCCTTAGCTTCACAGTCCTTACCTATTTACAGGTTAATTTCTGCTAACAAACATTAACAAAACAGGAAAAGAAATTCTTAACGGCATCTTTGTGACACCACCCAGCACTTGATATTACCATCTCATAACATTTTGTCATTGTACAGGAAAGCAAGAAAGGAGAGCTTCCACAGTGTCCTAGCACAACAGTGGATGGCCACTGCAGTGGTTACAATACGCTGTTCCAGATGGCAGAGTGGTTAATTTAGTAGCAGGCATCTGGAGGAAACCTAAGGAACAGAGATGTTAATTATTGCTAAACTTAATAGCACAAACTAAGGTGAAAACAATCGCAGTCATTCAAATTCAGCAGTAATCAGTTTAGTCCTGGAATAGGATATGATATGAAAGAGTCCCTTTCAACGCATGGAAGTTATGCCAATAGACGTGAAGCTGTAGCCACAGCAATGAAACAAAGACAAAACCACCAGTCAGCCCCATTGCCAAGGGTCCTTGACTGACCAGCACACGTCTTGTTCTGGGATTAGAAACTACCCATGCCCCTGCTCGTATGTTTCCTAAACCATAACATTCTGTTAATAAACACAAGGGAAAATTATAAACTGGACACAGGGCAAACTGTGCTTGTATAGAAGACTCTTGACTGCGATACTTTCACCTTTGCTCTTTGTGCATGACTGTGAGATGCCAGAGAAGTATTTAATATCAAAGGTGAGGAGGACAAGCTTCTCCTGACCTCCCTAAATGCCTTCTTCATCTCGTCTTGCTTCATTTTATAGTGTTTGAAACTTACTGTGCCAGCAGTCAGGTTCAGCTGCACCAAGAGTGAATGTGAGCGCTGCTTCCTTCAGCGGCCTACTGAGCAGTCTGCTAATTCTCCAGCTTCCATTTTAGCTTCTCTTCAACTTTCTTTGGATGTATGATGAGAAGACAGTCTATCTCTTCAGTTGTGAGCTTTTTTGGGAGCAGACAAAGGTTTCCTGGGTCTTCGTACAGCACTGACCACCAGAGAAGCCCATGCTGATCGGATGCACTGGAGTTTTATACCACTGCAAACAAACAAGAAATACCTTTACAAATGCCTCTAAGCAAATACCCTAGTGTACTGATGGGACTGGGACTCTCATCCTCTCTATCTGTATCTTCACTGCCAGTTCAAGACAGAGAAAATCCAACAGCTCAGACCTCAGGAAACCAAGTCAACACCAGATCTTCTCAGCAGGCCTTGTGGGAGGCTTGGGTCCCCAAGCTTGTGTACTAGCTTTGCCAAGAGGCAGTAAAATCCATGATTCCCTTCACTCAACAGAGAACATAATGGGCAGGTGAGGATGGTAACTCCGGCATCAGAAAACCTGCCAAGCCAAAACTCACCCATCAGCTCTCAGCAGGCCAGAAGAAATGAGAGCATCTGAGAGACCGAGAGCCTCATCAGTTTCTATCCTAACACAACCTCCAGACTGGATTTTGCTTTTGCTTTCATAACCAGAATATTTATTTCAGAAAACAGGAAAAGGATTGAGGCCACACACTAAAATTTATGTTTTTACCAAGAAGCAGAAAATTGTTGCTGTCCTTTCAGTGATTTAACCTGCATGGTACATGTCGCTAAAACATAGAGGGACGAATCAAAAAGCAACCTCTTCCCTGACATATTTTGAAAGCTGAAATTCACACTGCTCCACTGCAACCCCCCTGTTCCGATCATCCTGGGACTGAGCTGGAGCCAGTTACCTGCACCCCGTGTTTCCACCAGACCCATCTCTACAGAGACCCTTTGCAGCACAGGAGCAGCATCTGCCGAGAAACATCTGTGCTTGGAAGTTGAGGGGTGCTCACAGAAAGAGATAAGTTCTCACAGCATTTTCCTCTCTCAAAGGGCAAAAACGGGGCAGTCTGAATTTGGCAAGCAGTGATTTCTAAAGCTGAATAAAACCTGCAGAGCTCCACTGCCTGAAAGCCATGGGAACTGCAGCACTATGAGCCACCCAGTAAATACATGAGCTGTCAGAGTCAATGAATGGCAAGATATGAGCGAACTCTGTGCAGACTGACGAACCAAACTTTTTAATGCATGCCTACTAAGATGTGAAGACTGGTTTATTTCTGGTGCCTGCCCATGCTATTGGCTCTGTCAAAGAAAATACATAAAACGTTGCTGCCACAAATCTTGACAAATCCACAGAATAATCTACTCACACACCTAACCAAACGAAGCTTAGGAAAATACTGCTACCAAAGCTTGCACTGGAATGATAGACTTTATGTTGCTATGAATGGAAACATCAGGAATGTTTGGCCTGAGACAACTAGAAGTTGATAAATATAAAGTATCAGATCATAATCTATTGCGTACTGCAGTTAGGCTCTTCATATCAATACGGCATTAACATATTTTTATCCTTTTTGTTATCAGTGAAACCTACTTTTCCCCGTAGCTGGATGTTTTAATATATGGATGATACATTCTTTTCTTGGTTGTTTAAAGTGTTGCCTTCTGATGGCTCATTTCAACTCCAAGACCCTGAAAAACTTTTGCTCCCAGCTGGGTTTCAAGGTTGGGTTTTTTGTTACTCAAATCCTAAATCTGTATCTAGCATGAGTTTCATTGCAAATATTCACTCAAGGAGAATATAAAATATATTGGACTATTTTCAATTCCAAGGCACTTCTGTTTGTAATTGACTACGAGTGATCCTCACCCACTTGCGGGCACATAAATCACTGCAGAATTTCTCAAGACGGAACAAATCTGATTTGGTTTTTGTTATAGCACAGAAAGCCTATTAAGGGCATCTACTAATTCCTTCTATAAGACCCCATTTTCAACAGCTTAAACCCTCAATAAACTATAAGCAGTTAAGCTGAAATTCTCTGCACCAGATTTACATTCAGATTTGTGTTTACAGATAAATGTAATCCACAACATTTTGGCCACCCTGCAAATAAAGCCATTGAAAAGAGCTTGCACCAGAACATAAAAACCTCCAAAAATCCTTTCTGTGAAAAGCAATTGTCCACCTAACTTTGGAGCAGGAAACTTAAGCATGTCAGGTCTGTCCTCCCTCTCAGAATGTGCCTTCTGAATGTCCTGTGAAAATTTCTGCAAATTTGGTACTTTGCGAGACTTTAAATGGCAATCACATGTGCTCAGGAGAGAGCTGGTGATCAGTGGCAAAAACTGCAAGGAGTGTGTGTCCTTGCTAAGCCTACTACACCTCTCCAGCTCAGCATGGAGCTGAATGCCAGCCGGGAAGGGTGAGCAGAAGTGAACTGGTCCCATCAAGAGTGATGAAACTGAGCAGAGCAGCAGCGGTAGCTGGCAGAGGGGAATCTGGGGCCATGACAATCACTGAGCCTGGCACAGGCACCTCAAGAGCAGGGAGCAAGTTACCAGGAGATATGAAACAAAGCAAGGAGTAGCAGGGCAGGGAGACCCAGAGAGGAGTGCTGGTGCCCTGGGTCAGAGGGAATGGGTGGATGGGGCCAGCTCCCACCAGAGCTGAAACGGATCCAAGGAGTCCTTCGCCTCTGCATTCCTCTGCTGTCAGCAAATACCTGTGAAAGCCATTAGCAAAGTATAGTTTTTTCAGGCTCTTTCCAACTTCAGAGTGATTGAATTTGCAACTTCAATATTCTTTCAGTGTAGCTATGTTGTGTAACACATGACTGCATAGCCCATTGGTGTGTATGCATATGATGTACAGATATACATACATACATTTTGTATTTGAATTGCTACAAAAGCATAAAGAGCAGGCATAGCCATCTATCTAAACTATTTGCTTATGTGCCTCTGATCACATGGACATCCCGGGAAGACCAGAACTTTAAAAAAAGGTAAGGACAAATAAAATGGCATTATTTCTTTTCCATACAAAGATGTAACATTTTTGAACAGCATCATGGCACAACTGTAGGAGTCCTACTCTGACCACAGCTAATCAATATCCCAGATCTCAGATACAGATTTCAGAAGAGGGCTTTTATAGCCCATCACCTCCAAGAACTAACTGTTGAATATGAAAAAATCTGGTCCTGAAGCCCAGGCTTCTGCATTTCCAAAGCCTGAGGGATGCATGGGATTAATTTTAAAATAAAAGCAATGGATCAGTAGGTCCAGCCATTCACAGAAAGACAAACAATGCAATACCTCTAAAAATCAAACATATGGCTGGACCCAACAAGGCTCAGGAAAAGAAACAGTTATTTTCCTAACTTAAAATATATGCTCTTACTGGCTAGCTTGCAGAGGAAAATTTATAAGGACCCAAATTTAGATTTTGCTCAAAAATATGTTTACAGAAAACAAAGATCAACAGAACTTCACAAGTTCGTTTTAAACTTAAATTGAAAACCATATTTAGTTTGAATTTAAAAGAATTCAGTACCATTTTTTGAACCGCAACAGTAGACTACACAATGAATAGGACATGGAATGACTGATCAAGTACCTGTAACAGATCTAACAGCAGAGAAAAATAATAATGTGCTTGGCATTAAGGTGCAGATAACGATGCTCCTAAATGAAAGTGTTTCTGTGTAAACCTTAATGGCATCAGACCTTTTTAATAACTAGAGAGCTGAAATAATAACAATGGGCAAATCTTAATATTTGCCAGGTAAGTCTTGATCCAAAGATGTTTTCTAACTTGGATAAACCCCAAGGACACTTTCTTTCAGGCAAAAGGAAGGAGCAATTTTGATGCATGTGGCTGGTCAGAATCACTGGAAGCATCTGATTGCCCATGCAAACCAGGCGAAACCCTGAAGGGACAGAAATCAGGACCAACAAATCGGGCTTCCCTAGTGGCTGCTGTGATGGTGGAGCAGGTTCTGCCTAGTGTCCTGGTGTTGGGCAGAGCCTGGGGAGATGATCCCTGGGGCATCCCTGGGTGTGATCACCCTCACTTCATGGGAATCCCAGCCAGTTTGTGGAGCTGGGTAAGCAGTGGTGCCTAAGGATGAATAATGCCTCCAATTAATTTAACCTGTATTTCTGATGGAGGCTTCTCAGGTTTTTAACCTGATAATAATAGCACAGCTAATACAGTTCGCTTGATTCTTCTGCTTCGGTGTGTGGACAAATAGTGACAGGATTTGCTAAATGATTTTTGGAATGTGAGCTGTATTGATTAATCATTCCTAACGCTAATTTAACACTTCTTTTCCGTGATCAGATAGATGAGTTTAATTCACATTACAAGGAGGCATAATTGTGAGCTTGAGTCTTTCAGAGAGAGCAACCTGCTAAAACAAAGTTCTAATAAACAAAATTATAGCATTTTGGGTATTTTAAATCATTCGTTTTGGGTCTTATAAGACTTTCCTTCAGCAACAAACCTAAAAATATTAAAGCTACTATAAAATTTATTGGGTGGGAACAGAGTATAAATGTATTCCTTCTCTTACTGTGTGTGACCCTGCTACTCCTGTGTTTGTTAATAAACAGTGTCCGATCCTGTATAAAATGTACTTGATACATTACTGCATTGTTGACTGTAATTTTTGTCAGCACCTTTGTGACTGGCATCACATCATTGCTTGTATGTCTGGTTCCTAGCTAAGATGAATGTAGTCAGATCTGTATATGTTTTATTTAATTGCCTCTGTGCCTGGGCCCTGTTAAATGGCTTGAGGAAACCTGATCTATTGATGTCTTGTCCCCTATAAAATCCACCACTTCCGATGCAAATGGTTGAGCATGTGAACTTAATTCACTTGCCATCA
Organism: Steatornis caripensis; assembly: GCA_013398225.1. Taxonomy (NCBI): domain Eukaryota; kingdom Metazoa; phylum Chordata; class Aves; order Caprimulgiformes; family Steatornithidae; genus Steatornis; species Steatornis caripensis. The sequence continues at coordinate 143,235 of VZSC01011358.1, forward strand.
ATTGTGCTGGGAGTAAAATGTGGTTTGTAGAAAACAAACGCCAAAAGAATATAAATGCAAACAGGGCAAATTGCTTCAAGTTTGAGCGCATCTTCATGAGAAGTTTTTATATTGTTTATGAAGGGGCATGTTTATGAAAAACTTATTTTTAGAAATATCAAAACAAGTAACCCTTAGTTAAAAGCTGAAAATAAATGGCAGTCCTTCTGTACATTTTATTTGATTCAATCAGTTGCTGAATCTTCATTTAAAAATGCCTAGGACAGGAAATAGCGATCCGGTCACACCTCATTACTGCCTAACAGGGTCACAGTCCACCAGTGATCTAGAAGTAACTGTAGAGGGAACACTTTAAGTGCTCAAGCGGACATTGTGGAAAATAGTTTAAGCCTTACAGAATGGCCTAAAACAATATTGAATAACTTCTGTCAGCTTCTAAAAACATTTCTGAGTAAAAATAGAAGAATTCTGCAGAATTGCAAGAATGTCTTTAATAATGACCTATAGCTTTGTAAGTGCTACATTAATTTACATCTATGGAAAAATAAGTGTCTGAGGCTTATTTAAAGACTCTTACAGAGAGTGAAGGAAGAAAGCAATTACCTAAGACCCTGGAAAGAAAAACTATAACATCCTGGTTACTGCCTATTAAACTATTGTAATGAGGTAAGACAGCGAGAAAACTGTTGAACTGAACATAAACATTCTTATCCCTAAACTTGCACTCTACTGGGTTCTTCACCACAGTAGAAGATAACATTTTGTATTAGCCCCTTAGAAATGTCTACCCACCATTCTCAATCTACCTGGATTTTGAAACAAAAAACCAAACTTGCACGCTCTTGTTGGTCATCTTAGTAGCTCTGAAAATAGGGACAAAGTTTTTTACCAAGCACATAATGACAAAAAATAAAAAGCTTATAACTCTGCTTTCATCAGTATGTAATGGCAAGGCTCCCATAATTTTTTGAGACCAACTAGATCCATACAGACTGGCAATACCAGCCATAAAATGCTTCTGTTTCAAATTCTGTTTCCTTCTCCAGCTGTGAACCTTGGTCCTTTTTCAATTCCTTCTAAAGAAAAAGTAGCATCTACATTTTAAAGACTTTGCTGGCCCCTGCTAGGGATTTTCAAAATGCGTAGTTCATTGTGTGTCTATCTTCAAGGTAATGCAGTCAGTCTCTTAAAATAAAGAGGATGAAGAGGCAGCCAAACCTCCTGTGAAAAGACACACACCCTGTTTTCTACCATCAGGTCATAGATTCCTAGGAGACACTCTTCAGTAAGACTTGAAAAGCAACCCCAAATTCTCTAGGAAGAAATCTGTCATTGAATCCTGGTGGACTTACATGTAACCATGTTCCAGAGAAGTATTTTTATCATCTGGAATATTGAAAATTATTTATATCAAAATGTTTCAATTCACTAGAATTACACAACAAGAAATCAAGTGGGTNGCCTCCTGTGAAAAGACACACACGCTGTTTTCTACCATCAGGTCACAGATTCCTAGAAGACACTCTTCAGTAAGACTTGAAAAGCAACCCCAAATTCTCTAGGAAGAAATCTGTCATTGAATCCTGGTAGACTTACATGTAACCATGTTCCAGAGAAGTATTTTTATCATCTGGAATATTGAAAATTATTTATATCAAAATGTTTCAATTCACTAGAATTACACAACAAGAAATCAAGTGGGTTTTGGTGGTCAGAAAAATTATAGAATTCCTTCCCACCATTCAGCTCAAATTGCAGATTGCTTTTAAGAAAAGAAAGTAGATTTGGGTCCAGTTGTGGTATATCCGTATGAAGGGTTTATTGTGTACAATAATCTATGCCATCTGCTTTGACTATTGGAAAAATTGTTAGTAATTGTGAAGCAGGTCTTCTTGTGAAATGCTTCAGCTTCTCCAGTATAAAATCATAGAATCTGCCTTTTTGTTGGTTCACTCCAGATGAAAACATTAAAATATTTGGCAATGGCATTTCCAGAACCACAAAATTGTCATATAAAAGATTAGTTTTAAAAACTCATGAAAGGACCTATGTCTGCTGGCTTATAGATCAGCTTCTACCTGAAAAGTGACTTTGCATATTCCTCAGAGTGAAGAATTTTTGCCAGAAACTTAGCATTATGAATGAGTTTGTCATGAAACTTTAACCAAGTGTTGCTAATGATCACCTTGAGTATATAAACAGCTTTACTGGTTTTTACAGTCCTGCATCCTTTTTTTTATTCTTTCCATTGTGTTTATCACAGTTATTTCTCACTTCACTGGTCTGTTTGTTTCTGGTAACCACAGGACACCACTCTGCTTTGTAGAACTATGTGTCTTGAACAAATATTGAAAGCTGATGTTTGATGACTAAAATTAAAACCAGGGATGTATCAGATATCCTAAAGAAATTCCTGGGTCATTCTTGGGAAATTCTATGGGAAAAGAAAAACAAAGCATTATCATCTTGGAAATTATGTACCAGAGTTTAAACATGTATCTACCGGAGTTAAAGGAACGGAATGAGATAACTTCCAGAAAGAACAGTTATACAAAGACATGCCACAGTTCTTGACTGAGAGTTAATGCAAGGAACAGCCAGTTATATGATATCCATCAGCAAAAGGTAAGAAAAAAGGCCATGCTCATATTGACTTAAAAGGTAGCTAGCAGATCCAGCTTTGACGAACCATTTTCTGACCTTACATCAATCAGCTCTCCCTCCTCTGTAGTCTGTTCTTTCATTCTAATGCATCCAATAAAAGGCCTAGCTTTCCATATCAAGTCTTGTCGCCTTATTACTTACTAATGTTTTCCTGTAGTGTTGCCTTCTCCCTCACCTGAAGTACACCTGATGCTTGTATTCACATAAAGTGCAACATCCCTCTAAGCATTCTTAATAAAACTTCTCCTTGCGAGGGCAGCAGTAGGTGTTTATACTTAGGCCCTCTCTAGCCTCTGGTGTAGGAGTAGCAGACTCAGTTGCATGCAGTTACTGTATGAAGAGCAAAAGGCTCTTTCATCAACTTCTTCATCTTGCAGATAGGTGAAAGAATGATTCTCTCCAGTCTGCTGCACATACTGCTGTGTTTTCCTAAGAGATACGCCATTTATCTTAGGTAAAGCAGCAATAGGAAATGCTGCTAAATCTTGATTTTTTTTTCATCTATTTTGCAATATTTCGGGTTGGTCTAAATTCCTCAGCTTCTGGAGACTATCAATCAAGACAGAATGGGTCTGTCATAGGGCAGCACTTGCTGGAAAGCAAGGGAGCACACCCAGATAGGACCTAGAAAAGCAAAGCAAGCAGAACAGAGTTTCTTGAGGGAGGTGCAGTAAACTGACAGCAGAACAAGCCCTCAGAAATCAGCCCACTCGCCCAGCATACCCACCTGTGAATGACCATGATAATTCACAGTGTGAAAGCCTGCACCCCTTAACTAGCAGCTTCACCTCTGTCTTCTTTATGTCCTCCCTTCAGGTACTTATACACATTGATAAGATTTTGAGTCGGCAGGGCTACTCATGCCAGTTCGAAAATAAAGGCAGGGTTGGGCTGTAAGTGTGCAATACCGACTGTGATTAGCGATGCTCAGTTAGCCTCTGCAACGCCATGTGCCCAGGCAGGTCTTCCCTGAGGCAGCAGCAACAGTGGTTTTAGGCTCCAGAAAGCCCACCCATACTTCTTGTGCTAATACCCTCGCTGTGGAGGCGAGTGAGGACATCTTAATTTTGTGCTTATTGTCAGAAAGCTTCAGAGCTAGGTTCTCCATAGCGCCATCATTACTGCCAGTGCTATTGCAAATTGTCAACCCACTACCCTTATGATACTGGATTGCTCCTTCGGATAGTTAAGACCCACATTTCCCTGCATGACTCATAATCTCTCTAACACTTTTTGCCTGTTCAGAAGCTGTGTTCATGATGGTCACAGCCTTGCTGTGATCTCTNCTTCAGATAGTTAAGACCCACATTTCCCTGCATGACTCATAATCTCTCTAACACTTTTTGCCTGTTCAGAAGCTGTGTTCATGATGGTCACAGCCTTGCTGTGATCTCTCAGGATGTTGCACCATTACCTGCTCTCTCACACGTGCTGTTTCCATGATGCTGGTGGCATTTGTTTAGCTTTCAGCTAGCAGACGTGGCTCAATCCACAGTTGCTGGGAGCCTCTGATCATGCCCCTCTCACGTTTTTCTGCCAAAAGCAAAGTGTCATCTAGGTAGACTCTAGTAACCTCTAGACTGTCGCAAATCTGTTACATTTCCCAGTGAGCTGCCGTAGGTGCCAAGCAGAACCCAACCAGTAGGCTGTGGAAATAGTTTCTTTTGCACATATAAGGTGTTAAATCTGAACAAACGTGTTCTGTGTTTCTCCTAAGGAGAGTGCCAGAACCCTGCTGATGCATCACAAGTAAAACAACATTTGGTTTCAGTAAGGTCTCCACTCAGAAGTAATGGAATATGATCCTTTTACACTTTGAAGTTCTTCCATTGGGCTTCTACTTAACCAAGGGAATGCGTCCTTTTTGTACCTTGACCCACATCTGGGTGTTTCACTTATGGCTGTGAGATCAAATGCCAACCCACCTCTTCTGCAGTGCAAAAGGAACTTGTCTTCAGACTTGGGTTGTGTAAAGTTTGTGCTCTTCTAGCTCCTCTTTCTGAGTTTCTGCCACCTTTAAAAGACAGACCTCAGGTTTTCCTCTGACAATGTGCTCTCTCCCTTTCCAGGAGACTGAGATCTTTTTGCTGAGATCAAAAACTAGGCATGCTTTTATCCCATTGATATAATCTTGCTATAATTGAAGATGTTGTAGGTGTCTTTTCTTCCTGTTTGTGGCATATCAATACATTCAGCTGACATGCTGCCACTCCACATAGAAAAGATGACTGCTCTAAGTCCTATATTTTACTTTCTGTTGGATTCACTGCCAAAGTAGCACCACAGGAATGAATATATCACTCTTTCTAGCACCAAGCCAGATCATGTTCCTGTGTCCAGCTCCAGCTAAACAAGACCTTTTGTTTGCACTTGATGGTCCATTCATTTTCTGTTATGATACTGTACTCAAGGCAGTAACCCTGCTGTCGCTTGGTTTCATATGCACACTCCTTACAACCTATTGCAAAATGAGGTAATCTTCTCCCAAGCTTTGCCTTGTGCTTTTTGCCACAGCTCATGCAGATCAACATGCACTCTGTGTAACCGCTTGATTTACTCACACTTTTCTACTTCAAATATTCTATCTTATCTCACCCAGTTCTTGATTCTTTATAATCTCCAGAGTTTGCACACTGTGTGTTCCTCATAAACCTAATTTTAGACCCAGGAGAGGTTTTTGTCTGTTGTACAGATAACTTATCTCCAAAGCTTGCAGGGAAATTGGCATGGAGGGGAGGCTGCAGGTGCTCAGAGCTCTTCATTTCTGATGTGAACCATCTCCGCTGCCAGATGCCTCTCCACTGTGACTCACTGCTCCATTGGCTTTTCCCCTTCACTGTCCTGGCCTGAGGGAAGTGCATAATGGGGACAGGCAACCCTTGGGGTGATTTGACAAGGGAGAGAAAATATAAATCCCTCCTGGCTCTATACCTGCAGTGCACTTCACCATGTGCATGAGCAGAGACAGGAAGGGAGAGGTGAGCAAGGCATCACAGGTGGTGGATGTCACCATCAGCAAAACTCCCCAAAACCTTCTCTGATGTTTAGTTTCCAAAGGATAAGCTGCAGTTCTACTCTGAAGTTGAAAGGCTCGTTACTGTTAGTTACTTAGGCAGTGGTGAGTGGGTCAGACTGCAGTTTTTCAGTACATCCATTTTTAAGTTTAATATGGTCCTGCATTTCTTTAACTGCCTACTGCTGGAAGGACACACCAATGGAAGGACACAGGAACTTGCAATTGTGCCAAACATACATTGAAATATAGATCTAAAAAGACAAAACTAGCAAACTTCTGAAAAGGTAAACCCAGGGCTTATAATTAATAGGAAAAATTGTAAAAAAATCGGTATTTAACTCAGCAAAAAGAGATCAGTGACCACCAGCCCTTTGTGAGGGACCATCGGCTCACAAAGGTGAGTAAGCCTTTCATTCTGAGAGTTTCAAATACAGCAGGTGAGTTTAATCCCTGTAACATGGCAGAATATATACCAAGGAATTTGGCCCCTGGAAAAGACTCTTTCTATTAGCAGGAGACTAGTCATCAAAGCAATGTGTCTGGTCTGCAAGTGGGTCTTTTCGTTATCCCCCTAATTCCTGTCAGGTGTCCTTGTGCCGGAGGCTGTACTTGCCGGGCTTACTACCAACTGCAAACTGGTGAGCGTTGTACCAAACCCACACTCTGCAAAACCGCCAGCCTCTTGCCTTGCAGCCCGTGCAAGGACAGGAGGGAGTTCAGCCAGACAGGCACTGTTTGTAATATGGCACCAGGCGATTTTGGAGGCAACATCATCTGGCCTTCAGCTTTCCAAGACTGCACTCCACCTCCAACCCACAGCAGCCGGCACAGCGTGGAGAGGCTGCTTCACCAGACCCACAACCCCTTCACACCCCTGCAAAAGCACAGAAACAAGTGTTGTTGCAAGCGTGAAGTTCACAACTGGGGAAGAGTTGGAAGGGAGAGAAAGAAATAAAATAAAAATCTGTGCTCAGGAAACAAATCAAAACTTGTGTCAGACAAAGACGACCCTACTGCTATATCGCTGTGTCTCGAGGTAGATCTCCAGTATCTATATTGCCTCTAGGTAGTGAAGGGTAGCTAGAGCAAAGGCTCGTACCTAAGGAGATTCCTGAGGTTGTCGCTCTGCACTGGGAAGCCACTGCACCTCCATTTCCCCATCTGTAAAACAAGGCACCTGGTGCCTTCTCTGTAGAGCACCCTGAGCTTTGCTGATGAAAAGTACTTTACCAGGCATCGTTCCTATTAAATTCTTTCTGTCTGTTATGACACAAGATTTTCACTCAGAGAATTTTTTTGCTAATTCAATTCACCAGCCTTTCAACATTTATAATACAAGAAGCAGGAAATGTACTACCGTCACTCTGAGTTTCGGTCCCTTAATGGGATTCATACTCACCACCTCAGTAAATGAAGCCCAGTTCATCCACTCTCTGTAAAGACTCACTCCACGTAAGTTTGGGAAAAAGAAACTGTAGTTCGTAAATTGCATATTTCACTGTCTAAAGGAAAAAGAAAGGTAACTGTGTCAATATGTTAGATATTACATTTGAACTTTGGTTTAGCCTCTATCTTTTTTTTAACACATTTTGTTTTAATTTTCTTCTTAGATACCTATTTTTTTTTTGAGAGACAATTAGAAAGCACATAGTGACACTTGAAGATTGCTTTCTTTCTCTCCTGAACTGGCATGTGGTTCTTTGCTAGCAAGTTTTCGCACCTCTGGCTGACATATAATCTGTTTGCTAAGAAAGTAGGCTTTTGTCAGGTTATGAATAGTTTCTTACAAAAAGAATAGCCAGTGTGTTTTGATAGTTTGCTGAATATCTGGAACCTTTTCTTTTGTAGATTCGTTAAGACTTTGTTCTCCAAGTGAACCAAACAAGTTCGGAGGCTCTGAAGGTGACAACCAGGGCAAAGCGGTGTGTGCTGTAACCAAAGAGCTTAGAAACCATAGCAGCATTGCTGAAATCATAGACATAAAAGGGAAAGTAGGGCTAAACCACTAACACATCCAAAACCTGCTCGATCCCAACAGAAATTCCCATTTCAGTTTTGAAGGGACTTCATCAGGCCACACAGGCTAGTGCCACTCTCCACTGCTCTCTGTACCTGGTGACGTTTGCCCAAGGAATGCAGCTGAGTTGGGGACACAAAGCAGAGAATGGAAGTCAGGCAGCCTGGTGAAAGGCTCAGGTGTGCCACGGGACTCAACAGAGAGGGGAAAAAAAAGAGATGCAGAATCTCAGAGGGAATGGGTCTCAGATTAGTCCAAAACCAGTCATGTTTCATCATTCTGGGTGAAAGAAAAACAAACAAACTCATTCTGGTTTTGGAAAAAAAAAAAAAAAAGTCTGTCCCCAGGATTTTCAATTCGATTATTTCTTGATTAAATAATTATTGTGAAATTATACATTTAAAAAAAAATTTGAAAATGTCAAAATAAAACAGTTTTATTTTTAAATGTTGGCAACAATTTTTTTTTTTCTGACAAGAAGTAGTCATTGCAACCAGTATGCTTTGGGACATGCGTTGTTATTTTGTTTTTCTAATGGCTAAATTTTTTCTCCCTTTCCATCTTTGGCGAGTACTTACTTCTTCATAAGGCCGCTTAGTGCTCCATAAATTTTTCTCAAAATCAGCCACAGATTTCTCAACAGAGGAAGGATCTTCTCTTCACAACTCCCTCACCATTCTTTAAATCCCTAGGACAACCTACTGGTGATAAGTTTTATTTCTACTCACACAGGGCATTGACTAATAAGTAAATATTGCAACTTTAGAATTCATTTTAATAATTCATTCAACGTTATAGTTCAAAACTAAATATCAGTAGCTAAATTTTATATGACAACATTGATCATACTACAGAGGTTTCAGTAAACATGCTGTGTATTCACGAAAGCTTGCTATTTCTTAAAACTCAGGCCCACAATTGAGTTACATAGTTTAATGAGTTCCTTGTTGGCTGAGAGGAGGTTTAAATGAACTCCAGTCTAAATAAATGTATCTGACTGCACTTGCCACGGGCTGAGATGGCTCACAGAGAGTCACGGCAGCTCTGCTGTTACACAGGGACCCACCACTCTCACTGCGTGCCTCAACTCCCACCACAGCCCACCAGGCTCTTCTAACTTTTCTTACCTGATCAGTCATTGGGTTGAGCATGACCTAGATCGGTGCAACCACGTGATATTGCTGTCAATGACACACACAGTGAAGAGACCTTTGGGAAGCTTCCGTGGAACTGGTGTACAGCAGTGGTGTCAAAACCACTCACCTTGTTTCGCAACCACAAACCATCAGGCATGCTAACACCCTGAAGCTCCATGGGGTGGTGTTTGGGTTTTTTTGCAAAGCCAGTTTCTGCCCAAAGCGGCTCTGTTTCTCTTGCAGAATTCATGCATACCAGCAAACTTTGGTCACAGAAACAGGGCCGTCGCACTTAGGGGGACCACTGCTTGGGGTAACATTTGGTTCTCTAACAGAGGTGCTGTACTCCTCAACTAGAACTTCAGGGTAGCTCACAGCAAATTTTCACATGGGACTGGTGAGCAAACATTACACAAGCCATCCTCACTGGTGAAATGACCTGCACCCTCCTGTCAGTCTCAGCAGACACTCTGGAACACTCCATGGACCATGAATCACCCTAATGACAACAGCTGTAAGACAGAGCAGAAACATGTGCTGTCTGCACTGCCTGCTCCATTGGGATGATGACAAACTTTAAATTCTCAGAGTCATCACTTCAGTGGCTTTTGGGAGCTGAACATCTACTTTCAAGGAGGAGGACCAGGAGACCTTGGTAGCTAATACAGCTGGCAACCCATAAGGTTGCCAAATTCTGTTTTGTTGCTGCCAGAGATAACTGAAATATATGTTTACATATTGTTCCTGGCTGATAAAGCTTTAATCACTTCAGAGGAAAATAGGATGCATAATTATTACTAAAAATAACATAAGTGCTTCTCTGCTTTTGATGTTTAATGGTCGTTTTTTTAATAGCACTGCAGAAATAGAGGTGACCTTATATTGCAATATAACTTTATAGTTATTCATTTCTTTTATTTTTTAATCAGAAAATGGGGTTTTTTTTGTAAGAAATATAAAACAAATTGCTTCAAGCAAGCAAAAATGGTCCCAAATCCCAAAGAGACAGTGTACATTTCCATAATGGCTGCAAGATTCGGAAAGCTGTGGCACTTTGTTGCATGCGTCTTGGAAGGGAATTAGTAATCTTCATGTGCTTTGTCCTAGTGATTGAAATAAATTACTTGCTTAAATTGCTAAGCAAGATGACCCATCTGTTGGCCCATGCATGTTCAGATTCTCAGTGGGTTTATTATTCCAAATAATGGCTGCCATATGCATCAGTAAACGATTCTTTTAAAATTGACTGAAAGATCCTGTGCTACTTTTGAAAGCAATTTACAAAAGTTATTCATGTTCCCCTCAAGAACCTGCCATTCAACAAAACTTTTAGAAAGTGATCCTGACTGGTTTACCCTGACCGAGCTATTGCACTGCTTTTCTGTGAATGCAGAGACAAAACTATAGCAGGAGTCTGGATTGGATCAGATTTACTCTTCATGAATGGGGAAGCCCCAAACAGTACCAGGAACAGGCTGATTTACTTGTTTATTTGCATCGCCAATGCAACTATCATATAACCAAGTTGCAGAAGCAATCAGTATCTTTAAGCACGTATTACAGAAAATATCTAAGCTGACAGCAACCACAGTAACAGTCCCCAAGCCACTAAAGAAAGAGACTCTCCCAAACCAATTTCGCTTTCCTCTTCAGAAATGCCTGAATGGCTACTACAACACTGCTTGATGGTCAACAAATTCTGCCCGTCAGACCCAGGAAGGCAGAGTAACCCAGGGGTGAGGGCTCTCCCCAAGCACACTGTCCCAGGAGACTGAGAGCATGAGCACCTCTCGGGATGTCCAGGGCTGGAGCAGAAGGCAAGGGTAACAGCAGGCCCTGAGTCAGCATGGAGACATGCCACTTGCTGTCAGAGTGCCCAGAACGAAGGGATCATGGCACAGGGAAATTTGCCTAGATAGGGGATTGGTCTCCCTGCTCACGAGTTAACAGATGCAGCTAGAGATGAACATCAGCCTATGCAGGAGATGAGTACCATCAGATTATGGGGCAGCTTCTTCTGCCTCTTCGTCACTTATTAAGTCCCTGTTCAAGTTAGAGCTGGCAGAGCCACAGCACTGAGCAAGCAGAGTGCAAAAAGGTCATCTGTTCTTGGGGAGGGAGATGCTGGTGGGGGGCAAGCCCACACACCCTGCCCACCATACTGGTGTGCAGGCATCTGTAGCTCACAGCGCTAGGTGGGACTAAACAAAACCACACTTACCATCAAACACTGTGCATGCCTTTACAGGTTAAAACATGTGCTTGTGTGTTGGATTTGATCATCTCCCTTCGTTCTATTATTCTTTATTGCTGATTTTCTGTTATATCCCACTGGTTCCCATCCTCTAACCTTTCCTTGTTAGGGAAAGGCTGAAAGCCAGACTTCCACAAACAGTCCTCAGACACATCTACTTAATAAATAAATAAGTGGCAAGGCTCTTTTTCATAACTTCCTTTGCCTCTAATTTAGACCATCCACGTTTCATCCCCAGGCTGAACACAGGTTCAACTCATACAAGGCCCATAAACCATGTTAAGACCACAGAGCATCCATGATTTGTTCATGATGTTAACAGTGACTCACCACGGCCAGATTACAGATGTTAAATTGCTGATGGATGGCCCGCATCCAGCACATGGTATTCAGCTGAAGTATTAATCATGTGTGGAAAGATCTTTCTTTTTTCTTTTGGCCCCTGTGAATAATGAAACCTCTAATACAGTATATTGTACTTTACAAGCTCACTGAAATGAACTCCTTTCTAAAAAGAGAAAAGGATAACACTATTAAAGCAATCGAATGCTGTACATGACATGATGACATATTAGGACTTTCAATAGTTAAATGAATACACTTGGATTTTGTTGATTTATACCTGTGGGATGAGCCTTTTTTTAAAAAGCTCTTTCCCATGAAGGGAAGCTTTCTTGTTTCCCTTTGTTGGGAACAGCTAACTTGTTGAGTGTGACACTGGCTTGACAGAGAGTTATTCACGAAAAATGCAAAAGAAAAGCATATCAAGAAGGAGGAAAGAAAGACTAAGTGGAGATTTGGGTAAGAAGTAGTTCATCTGGAGTTGGAACCCTGGGCATGCTGGCAGAGGTGTATCTTGTGAGCTACTGAATGAGAATCAAGTGTGGGAATCTTCCACACCATTTCTTGGGATTCCTTTTCTTCTTAAATGAGTATTTTCAATGGTAAAAGGATAGCAAGTTGTACAGGGCAGTATACATTAACTGCCTGTGATAAGAATGCCTATTACCATCATCCTTTCTTCTTTTCTTCTGTTTTAATGCCCAAATTCTCCAATGACCAATCCCACATGACTTCAAGAAGAGTCTTTCCATAAACTTTTGCGCATTAAACAGCTCTTTTCTGTACTAACACATTCTGGACTGGGTTGTTTTTGTTGGTTTTTTTTTTGCCAAGTCACACTGCATTGATAACAAGGAAATCTGTTGAAAGTAAAATTTTTAAAAAAAGAAACCAACCTCCAAAAACCACCATGAAGCATACTGAAGAGAAAAATCAAGTGCTCTGTGTAAGTGGAAACACTACACACCAGAACCAATAACTCCCTCTTCCACCCCAGACACAAACCCCTTTCTTGTAAAAAGACAACAAAAGTGCAGCTGAACGGCGTCGCTCTGTGGAAGAAAGATAGGTGATAGCCTGACTAATTTGTCCGGCTTCTTAGGTTATGTTAACTTCACTGGTGTCCCACATCAGCTTAGTCACAATTTGCTTGGAGAGCTCTAACATGCACACTTAGTGACCTTGAACTCCCCAAAATCACGTGGGGACACACCAAACCAGGTACTTGATCTAAGTTTACCCCAGTGGCCTAAAACCTGTTTTGCTTTTCCTCACTGATGGAGGTAATTAAAGTCGCAGTGGGAAAAATAATACTGCTTTTCTGTTGAAATTTTTTCAAAATGGCAAATTATGGCAATTTTAACCTTCTCTATTCAACCTGGCATTTCTGGTCCAATGTGCTCCCAGGCCTTGTTTCAGGAAAACATTCACAATTCAGAAAGTATATGACCATGTGCTTAAATGAATACAGTGTAAGTACGCAATTAGAGCTGAACAATTTTTAAGTGCTTTCCGGAATCGGGGTGTAGAAGAAAGGCATGTAATGGATGCTAGCCTCCTCCACACACAGAGCAGTGGTCAATGCCTTTGCAGAGAAACTCAGAAGTGGTGAAGGACCCAGAGTCTACCTGGCTCCTTGAAACAGGCAGGCCTTGGAATAAGCTTACGTTTTCTGATGTGTTATATTTATTACAGTAGAATTAAGTGGTGCACTTTTTGACAATTTGTTTAGCTGAATGAATCTAGCCAGAAATACAGGAAAATTGTTTTGCATGTGATGGACTTAGAGTTGACATTTTCTCACTTTTCACTGTAAAATCAAGGATCTCTGAATCTGATCTCTGTAGCCTGCATTTTGCTTTCAAACAATGCTGATGCTGTGCAGAATTGCTCTATCATGCAGTGGATCGCTGCCAAGGGGACAGATGAGGAAAGCTGTCACGTTTTTAGTTCTAGATTCAGCCATGTCTTTTCTGATGCCTGCTTATTTTTAGTGAGTTTCTTGTCAATATTCATACTCATAACTTCCTTTAGCTTAGCTAAACTAAAGAACTATCTCTTTTCCATCATACTGTCTTGCCTTTTGCTTAATAGCTTGTTTCTTCAGATAGCTCATTTGCTTTTGCAGGTACAAGCTTATAGAACTCTATTAACTGAACACATCATTTGGAGGAAAAATTTGCCTGTAAAGTGGATGAGTGAAGATATGTAAGAACACAAATACCTTGATGCAGGGCAGCACTATGTACTGGGTCTCCAGGAATGGCTACATGCTTCAAAAGAAGGTACGAAACTCCAAAATCAAAGTATCACCCTCCTCTTAAGGCTGTTTTTAAGGTGTGGCTGAAGTTAATAATGTATCAAAAATAATTAAACATATCTCAGAGCATGGAAATGTTCGAGAAAAAGGATCAACAGTCAGTTTCTTCCTGAAAGGGTGAACAAATAGAACAAGGTTCTTCTTACGTGACACTGCAGCCATATAAGAAGCGGGGATAACAGTAAATCAAAAAATGAGAGGCTTGGAAATATTTTCCTATGCTGTTGAAAAACCTGCCATTAATGCAAACCATACAGTATGCTCTGCTCCTCAATACGAGAAAAGCAGATGGTTTTGATATGGCCATGACTGTCCCTTCAGAAGGCAAATTCAGAAGTGAAGCAATGGGTTGCTGGATCGTTGAGCGTCAAGGCTAATGGAGATTTCTGGTAATGGTATCACAGATAAGTAGTGACAGTCCCTGGGCTGTCAGAGAAACAACATCCTGCTGGCTGTAGATGCTGAGGGAAGAAAACACCTCAGAGAGTATATGGCCTCAAGGTTGCTGCGATTTTGGAAGATGTGGACTTTTTGCAAGGAAAGGAAGTAATTAATATAGGCACATGTGAAACAACTGAAGATAGTGCTGCAAATCTCTCCCGATAGCTTTGGCAAGCTATAAATACTTCTCCTACGCTCTGTGTGCCATAGCGTGAGATGATAACTGATATGCTTAGACAGGGATGTCAAGAGGGGGATGGGGACTGGAAAATCCATTTCGGGCACCAAGACAATTTTCTCGAGAAAGGAAATATGAAACCAGTGGAGCGCGGAATGCACCTCATGCAGAGGCACTGCTGTAGGCTTTGGCCCGCACACCTCTTACACCCACTTCAGTCCTCAAGACACCGTTTAGAGAGGGTTTGAACAGAGCACAAACCGGCATGGGGTCAATATTGCCCTAGTTTAATTAATCACTACTGCATTAGAAGCAATAACCAGGGAAATATAATGATAGTTGAACCATATGAAGCAGCTGCAAACTTTCCTCACAACTTTAAGAATGACCCTTCAACCCTTTGTCATTACTCATATGATTAATGCTTATCCATGTGAATAGTCTCATTGATTTAACTCACACTACTTCCGCGAGTAAGGACTTCAGAATCAGACATAGAAATATAGAATTATACTCTTCCTCAGTTATTTCAAATCCAGATTTAGTTAAGTGCAGTGATTAACTCAACGGACCTTGACCCATAGAGGCTTTCCAGGAACTACTCTGTAACTAGGGGATCCACTTTAACTGAAAGAACAGTATCGACAACCATAATGTAATCTGTCTGATGTTGTTTGAATTTATTTTAAAGTTAGATGTTCATAGGCAATCTTTAAAAGCAGTCTCCACTTTAGTTCAACACAGGAAAAGTCAAGTGGAAAAAAATAAACTGGGCAAAATATGAAACACCCTAAAAATGTAAGAGAATGCCTTGTTAAAGTTTCACTTAAAAAGTAATTTTGCCCAAATATATTCTGTTTTGCAAAACTGCCTTTATTTTATGACTTTTTCAAACAATTTTCACAAGTCGAGTAAGTAGCTATGGGTAGCAAAGTGCTTATTTTTCCCTGGAACACCAGTATAATACTATTCCGCTCAGTGTGGCCCATATTTTTGACATATGCAACCAGCCTTGACAACTTTCTCACTATCATTATTCACTGAGAATCTCTAGCCGGTGTCTTGTTCGATCCCTAAGTAACCTTCATCTATCTTTTTCAACAAATTTTCTTCAACTCCTTATGAATCACTTTACTGCTGTCTTAGAGAAAATCCCCTATATTACAAGAAGCTGCATTTCTGAATGCATGAGGGAAGCCAAGAGAATGCCGTTCTTGTGGTAATGACTTCATACAGGTTTTCGTCATGGAATCACCACAGGTATTATAATCCATATTTCAATTAAAACCGTAGGTTATTTTTTCAGTGACGCATTCTGGGGACTTCCCTCAACTTTCATCAAATCCTCCAGTATGTGCCTGCTATTTACACCTCTCCATCAGGTTTGCATTAGATATACAAGTCATACCTCTGCAGTTAAAAATCATCTCACTGTTCCAGGCAGAGTGCTGGACAGACCCAATTTGGCAATGGGAGCAAGTGATTTATGGTCCATTTCAGATAACATTTCAGCTTCCATAAATAAGGACATGAACTTCTTTACACAACCAAGCTAAGTCCATGGCCTTACTCTCTGTCTGTATATTAACACTCAATTTCAGGTGGCAAGTGGCATTTCTTTTCTTTACTGCTGTGTCAGAATAGTTGCAGAATAGTCTCCAGGTTTACAACATATCCAGAAGAAAACAGAAAAACTATACACAGTGGGAGCAGCTATGGGTAATTTAGCTTCATATTTTCTCATACTGTACCTAAACTCTGGATCTTGTCATTACCTACTCCATTTATCAAACTCAGCGAATGTCTGTCTCACATCCTCTTTGGACATCTTTGCACACCAGTGCTCACACATGAATGATTTTCCCGTTACTAGGAGCCTTTGTATGAATCCTTTTCTGCACCAAGAGAGCATGAATATGGGTGACATTGATCTTTTTGGGGTTAGTTTCTCTTCCTGTTACGTTTACATAATTTTTGTTACTTAACTTTAGTGAAGTATTTCTGGTCTTCTTCTGGTTCGTTCTAGATCAAAACATCACCAATATAAAATACTCTGGCTCTGTGTCATTAAAATGCGTTGCATTCCCAACAGAAAATCTCAGGTGGCCCAAAAGCCCTTCTTGTAAAGTGTGTCTCCCAAAGAGTGTGTTAAGTTTGCATAAACAAATGTTCTCAGTTTTAATGGAATTTGTGATCATGAAATTATTTCTTTCAAACAGAAATGATGTAATCAAAGAATGAAGCACTGGATCGGTGTAGTATACAGGACTCTCATGGAAAGATCTCAGCACTGACCTCAGAAGTCTTACCGCACTTGCCTCTGTGTAACAACACACCCATTCTGCAACTGTCTTTTCTCCACCCATTTCCAGTGTCCAAAGAGTTCAGCTGTTTAAAAATGCACTCCCAATGCCACACACTTCCCAGCACCACACTCTTCCAGCACGACTAAGATTGCTTCTCTAGCACTGCCCTTTTGGTTTCTCTTACCCTCCCAAACACTCCCTTTACTACAATTCAGAGGTTCATCTACTCAAAGCGAAAAAATAACAGTGAGCTGTTCGGACAGAAAGTCTTTCTACTTCCTCCTTTCTACAAAACTAGCAATAAATAAAGCCAAAATTTGACATTTTCAATTTGCATGTTAAAATTTTCTCCCAGCTCCTACTGACTTGGAGCAGCTTGGAATGGAGCCAAACAGATGTGAGGATGTAGTTCATCTGGGAAGGGAAACTAGAGCATAATTTGGCAATTCTTCTGGGAGGAAAAGGCATGCCAAAGGGAGCTAAGCCTCTGAAGAAGTAAAATATACGTCACTCACTTCTTCTCCCACTATTCCAGCAGTAAAATGATATACCTTTATTAATACTTATTGGCACTGAGCAGCATACAATACTTTATAGAAATTACTGGTACCAGAAGAAAGGAGGTGAGCAAGGAGAAGAGGATGGGCAAGAGTGAAGTTGAATAAGCTGTCCCAGCCCATGATGATACTGGGTTTGTCTAACCACTCTGAAAAACTGCTACAACCAAAGAAGCTCTGAGAATGGGCTCTCAGATGAAGTTTTTTTGCAAAGAAAGTCCTAGTTACAAATTAACCAGGCTAACTCACTATAAGGTGGATGTTGTCAAGTTTGCTTTCCACCAGAAGAACAAAGCAACTTCCAGAACAAAAAGGAAAATCATGAGCCCAGCAACTGACTCTGCTTCTCAGCTATCAGGGTGAAGGGAGCTCAGATGTGTCGCACACGGTGCAGCTGGGTCCCCGGCACAGGAGCAGAACAGCTGTGGAAGAACTTAAAGGTGGCACTGAAACATATCCCAAGGCACCGTCAACGGTTTTCAGTCTTCACAGCCAGTGACAGAGCCTAAAAGCCAGCAGAAACACTTGCTTATAGCTTACATATTTCACTCTCCAGTGAAGCCAGTGACAGGTCCCCTCCCTGAACTCTGGATTTATCAGGAGCAGACATCTGTGGCCACCGTCTACCGGGACCACCCATCAGCAGCCGAAAATGCCTCCACGCACTCAGTGAATATCAGGAGGTCGGGGGTCACTTGCTCCTACCAGTTGACTAAAAGTACCTCCATACAGTCTGAATGAAAGGTCATTTTAAGATACTGTGCAATTCACTGGCAGGGCACAGCTCAGGACAGAACAAAGACAGCAGAAGGAGCCAGCCTCATTCCAGCCCTGGTCCGACTTCAGAAGTCATGGCGTTCCCTACGATAAGTATTTAAAACATAAACCGCCTATCAGCCACACATTGTGTTACAGACAGAAATGCAAACACAGATATTTTCCCCCTTCCAAAAATAGCTTCTGCTTTTTTTCTTTTTAGAAAATGACAATATGAAGAAAAAAGACCATTTTGTTTTCCTGCAAGTTTTACATCTTTCTGGCTCCAGAGAAACTGGTAGCAGCTGGTTTAATTTCCTCAGTTTCCAGTGTCAAAGGTTCAAACACAGTTGTAGATACTCTTTATGAGTGAAATGTCCTCCTGCTCTTTGGATCAAAAAACTTTAAACAAAGTCAGATGACTCCATTACAGGAGTAATGGGAGAACTCTTTATAGATACATTTCTCTTCACGTTTACAAGCACTGCTCTGCAATGAGATCTCTACAGTGAAAAAGCTGTCTTTTCAGTGGCCATCCAATATTCCTCCTTTGGTTAACTCTCTCTACCCGGTCCAAAGAAAACTCATCCTTTGCCAAAACTTCAGGAAAACCCGATACAAAATCTAGATTGGACTTACATTTCATTTGCCCAAAAGTCTTTTTCATCATCAAATAAAGACCAAGTAAAAGTAGGAAAAAAGAATGACCAGAAGAGAGAGGCAGTAGAGAATGAATTAGATAGGGAAAACTTTCACAAAGGTGAAAAAAATCATCGCAGGGAAAAACAGATGCCAAGTGTAGACTTATTGGTCTGGGCAATGAAGACTTACAAAGGAATCTGCTCATAAAGAGGCTCTGACAGCCCAGAAATGTCTCCCAGCAGCAGCTGTCAGGAGTGGGAGGACAAGTCCTGTTCCTCTCCTCCAGAAGAAATGATCGTTCCCTATTGTGAGAGTAGGTGCTAATTATTATTTCCTTTCTAGGACGGAGGGGGGTTTTAAAATCTATCCAACGCATCAGTAAAATAGGCTGTGACAAGATTTTTTTTTTCTTTCTTTTTTTGCAAAATGGAATGGTATGAGGCTCTCCCCATTGTGACTGAGAAGCAAAATCGAAAACAAGTGTTAGTGGGAAAGTTAAGTGCTTCTAGTATGGGGGTGCATCTGGTTATCCACGTGGGACCACAGGGTGTGTGACCGCGAGGTATATGATAAGGTGCATTTCTAGAAGCTTGCAGATAATGAATGGGAAGGGTCTTGGATTCTCCCTGCATGTATCAAGTGCAAAGGTTTGCATTTTTGTTCAGCCATACACCAGCAATGGAAACAAACACCTGTCACTGGGAGAGCCTTTTCACTTCAATGGGTGAAGGTGCTGACTCCACTTCCCACAGGCAAATCAGACCTCATTTTGCTGACTAAAGAAGATGCCGCTTAAATTAAAAATTGTGTAACCATATGTTTCAAAACTATGGGCCATATTTTATACAAGAATGACTGTGATAGGCCGTGTATTTGTGCTGAATTTCTCCATTTCCACAGTGTCCTGCTGAATAAAGCTGTCAAACTTTATCCCATTTTTAAGTTAAAAAAAATAACTAGCAATCCTCTGTGTCAGAAAGATTCCTTACGTGAATTAGATATTACCATAAAAAAGACACAACTTCCATATTAATGACATTTTTCTCTAATGTTGAGGGATATATTTATAATGTGTGATTGTATGCACTTTAACCATTCCAGTTGACCTCACAATGTAACATTTGAACACCACATTTCACTTATGCTGGAAGCCTTGGGATTTGAATGGCATGTAACATAATACAGCAGAACAAATAAAACAACAGAGTGGACCAAATCACAGTCCATCACACCAGTATATGCAGTGAGAGATTCTCCAGCACAGAAGATGGGATTCAACAGATAGATATGTATAAATAAAATAGGCAGAAAAGCAGAATTTTGACAGTTTTGACAGTCAACACCAGTCAACAGGGAGCTGAGTTGTTGCTATGAAAGCATGAGGCTCTGCCAGCAAGACCTGCATCTGCAGAACAGCAAGTGCATCCGCCTGGTAGATCCCACTAGAAAATGCTGAAATGGATGCTGCTTGGGTCAATGGGCTACCTGAAACTCAGAAGAAGCATTTAGTTTGCAAGGAGGCGTGAGGAGCACATGGAGCGGAGAAGAGTAAGGAAGGCTGAACACAGACACCAGTGGGAATCTGCCTGGACAGACTGAAGAGTTGGGGCAAAAAAAAGTCTCAGTAATTTTCAGCAATCTGGAATTGGGTTACCTGTCAGTATCTGGGATAAGAAAGAAAAGGCTGTACGAGACCAGTGATGCCCCAGAGGAAGAATGAGGCTGGGCACTGCCCTCAGGAAGTTTCCTGTTTTGTTTCTCTCAAATATCCTGAGAAAGATCCACACCAGATTTGAGTAGTGAACAAAATCTGCATGTGTTTTCTCTATCTGGTGTCTTCTGTTGCCTGAGGAAGCTAACTGTAGGCAGTATGACCACATGGGCTGGGAATGATTATATTTAAGACATGATGTAAACCAGAAGGAACCAGTTACAGCTGCTTCAGGTGCTCAGGTGGAAGTCCCAACCATGCAGGCAGGGGCACTAAAATGGGGCAAGCATGGCCTTGGGGTCAGGTTTAAAACACATTGAGGATTCACTGAACCGACAATCTCACAATCTGGCCATGAGCCATCAGTGGGAGGCAGAGAGGAGCATCCTTAACCCCATGACAAGAATCACATCCAGGTCTCAGCCCCTCAGCTGTCCCAGAGATGGTGTAGGCAGGTATGACTCCACTGGTAATGCAGCTGGGACGTTTGTGGCTCCACACAGTTACACGAATGTTCAAGACACAGCTCCCAGCTAAACCCCAAGATGAAATAATGCTTTAAACACATTGGGGAGCAGGGGTAAAACCATGTTGTTAGCACAATTCTCAGATTACTGACACCCCACTCTAGGCAGAGCCTGAATGGTAGTCACTGAACTATTTACCAAATGGCCAGCTTTTAGCAGACTTCTGGGGATCCACAGCCTGCGGCTAAGGAGTCCGCAAAGGTACCTAGGAAACACAAGTCCTACTCTCTTTGGGAATAAATTGGCTAATAAGGATCCACACCTCTTCATGCAGTTCTGCTGTGCTAGTCTCCCTTCAGCATCTCTGGATGGTTTGGAGGCTGTCCTCACTACTCTGCACTTCTCCGTGAAGAGTCCATCCCCTGCTCCCGCATCCAGAGCACCTAAACCCTCTGATTTGCTGCCATAAGGAAAAGCAGTCTTGGAGACACACACAAGAATGAGGGAATTTTTAGGATAAAAGGAGCATCCAATGTTTTACCATCTGTTACAGAGACATTTTTAGGGAGAACTTAAAGGCTTTTAGTTCAAGTCATACGCTAACTGCCAAATAACAGAGAGAAGCTCAGCCAAAGTAACTCTTGCTTTACCTGTTCTACTGTGGTGTTTCTTCCACCCTTCTCTGCAGCACACGAGTGTGTGACCATGGTCACGTGGACTCTGTACTAGACTGGTTTTATCCAATATGGTAAGTTATATGTTTCTTAGTGACAAAGTAGAGTCAATGCCAGAAGTGAGATTCCCATTTAAGAGCTGTTGACCCACCTTCTTGAGAGGTAACTCACTAAACCTTCCAGCTCCTGCCCCACCAGAAATACGGCACAGACCTTGGGAGTTTGATGTTGAGACTGCACCGACATTAGCTGGCTATAGTTTGGTCTCCTCTCACCCACTACCAAGTAGAAGGAAAAAATGTTCCCTGAGAAAGACGGTTTTAACTGAAGAAGAAAAGTTCGTGTAATTCTATGTCAGGTGAAGTTTCTTTGGCAACATCTGGCAACGTTGCAGAATTTCTACACTCCGCTGAGACTTAGAAGAGCATATGGTTTCCACTACAGCAAAACAAATCACTCTGTGAACAAAAACCTCTGAAAAGGAGAGAGAAAAAGAAGATGAAAGTTTCAAGTCTGTTTGTAAATTATGCATTATTCGTGCCTGTAATGCCCAGAGGAGCCATAAATTTAGAGGTTTCAACAGAAAAGCTGTAGCTGACACCTTACATTCGTAAAACTCATTACTATCCCCGGAGTGAAAATGAAGGGGAAAAACCAGTGAATAAATAATTGAGAAGATAAGACTGTTTCATCATTTCCTTTTGCTCTTTTTCAGCTTTGAGACCAATACAGGATTCACATCAGCTGTGGGCTTAAATGTGAAAAGTGATCAGTATTTTTCTAGTGCGTTTGATTGCAAAATCAAAACAGTCCAGTTAATCAAAAACGGGAACTTCAAATCTAAGATGTTTTCATTTTCAACATTCAGTTCTGCATCTGCCACAGATATCAGTTTTGTAAACTGGATCCAAAACCAACCTGGGCTGTCATGTTATTTTTGGTGCAGCTGAAATCTCACAAGAAAGAGTGGCTGAGAAAGCAGATATTGGCCTTTAGGAAATTTTTGGAATATTTTTGATGATCCGGAGGTTCTGCAGTATTTTGAAACATTTTCTGTAGTCAGTGCCTTTTCATAAATTCCTTTTATTCCTTTTCACCTCTTTGGCCTTTCTATATATTGCTCAAAATCTATAGAAGGGTTATTCTCAGAAACCCATATAACATTGGATGCAGTATGACAAGGAAAATAGGAATGAGTGAGTCATGCAGAGCAATTTTGTCCAAGGATTAGATGCAAATAACTGGAAAAAATGTGCTTTTTGTCACCCTTTCTATGGGAACATTGATGCCTAGCGTTGCAGAGTGTTGCACTTTTCTGCTTTTTCCTCATTTCACTTTGAATCATACATGAAATATCAAGAACTAGATGCACTGTCTCCCTTGTGACTTGATGCAAATAGCCCCCTTCCCTTCCTTTTTCCTCCAACATAAAAAACGTGGAGGGTCAAAGAACAGAAAGGAAATGAAAAGACTGCGTTCTCTTTCTTCACTATTAAAAGTCACCAATTTTAATTCAGTTTTACAATTAAAGGGTGACCAGCCCAGAGGGTCTCTGCTGCTGGCAGGGCTGCAGCCCCAGCTGCCAGTTCCAGGCAGAAGCATCTCATGTTCACATCCTCCCTGCCTTGGCTCTCCCCTGCTGTGCTCCAACCCAACATCTTCGAGGGGTTTCTGCCCCACAGGCAGGCTGCCTGCTCAAGCTTCGATCAGCTCTGCATTTAACTGCTAAACCTGGGTTTGCCCTTTCCACTCTCCCTTCCTCTGCAGTGCCTCACTGCCAAGAAACACAGGTTGGATCTAACCTAGAACCAAGAGCAGACTTTTCCTCAGAAGTACAGCTAGGACCTTCAGCTGTGTCACACGTTTCAGGAAATAAGTGCCAAATATTTGGGCTGGGGCACAGAAATGAGTGGGACGGCTTTGAAAAGCACTGCCTTCTTAGCATATGCCCCTGTGTGGAAGACAATATGCAAGCCTTAGAAATAAATCTGTGCAAAGTGACCTGCAGCTCTGCAGAGCCAGGCCAGGCTTACCGCCCAGTTGGTTCCAGTAAAGGGCAGGAGAGGCTCCTGCTGCTCAGGAATAGACCAGATACCCACATGCAACTGACAGCATCAGTCCTTGCTCCATTTTGGTCTGGGAGAGAAGTCACCTGCCTTCTCCTCAGGGACCAAGCCACTTCTCTAAACAAGTCTTGGAGTGGCAAGGCAGAATTAGGGATCCTACGGTCCACTGTTCTACTTCAATTGCCCTGGAGGAACTGATGGACCAAACTCTTTGACATCTCCCCTAGGGCCAAAATGACCACGCAAATGGGGCAGAGAGAGACAGCTGACCACCTACTCTGCCCTCGGACCATGGCTACTAGCCAGGCATGCCTTCCCATGGAGCCCAGCCCCGGTTCCAAAGCCCTTCTCCTGTCTCCCTAATCGCACAAGACCTCTGCCTGACACAGGCCCAAGACCCAAGGCTCGGCCAGCAAATGACTCACAGATGCTATTGAATAGCTGTAAAAACACTGTGCGCAAATGAACAACATGACACTTAGGGCTGCTAGTATTCCTGCCAGTCAAAAGGAGTCCACAGGAAAGCGCTCTGAGTAGTTTTACAGACAGGAATGCCCCATGGAAAATTATACATAAACACAAGAGATTGGTAATACAGTGCAGAGCAGTGTTCCCACATAACTTGGTTTAGATTGCCCTGAGCTGGTATATTTTTGTATGTCTTGAAGAAAAACAACTTTCTCATTTGCAGAAGATAAATTTAAAACATCAGTGGTATGCTAGTGCCCAAGGCCCTTTATGCATCAGCTTTTACTATTCTAGTCCATGAGTCATAAGTTGGAGCATTCATCCCATAGGAACTTGTATTCCCGGGGCTACTCATTCAGATTGGCAGGTTTTGCAAACCAGCATGTAGTCCATAAGAGTCTGAAATTAAAAAAAGGGAAAGGTGACACAAAGAGACACACCCCCCCTCCCCAGTAAAATAAACAATGGCAGTGGAAATCTCTATTTATTGATGCAAGAACAGGTCTTTGCAAAGGAAGAGTGACTTCGTGGACTGAAAAGCAAGGAGCAGAGGAGGCCGTTGAATCTGCCTCTGCTTGTTGGGAGCCGAATTAAAACCACACTGGTGGTGCAGGCTGCCTTGTCGTGCCACCCAGCCCATGTTCACTCACAAGCTGTCCTTCTGAAAAGCCAAGACACTGATGAAGTCCTGGCAGACATCAAGGCCTGCCTGAGCGTTACATCTTGCTAACCAGTGACCTGCATGCCTAAGTCAAGGGCCCATGCGCCTCAAGTATTTTGTGCGTACAGGAACAAAAGCAACCACCTACTGTAGGCTTAAGCCCACCAACGGAGGTATTTTCCAGCTGACCTCTAGGTACCCTCAGGATGGAAATAAGAGGAAGAGCAACCCATGTCACATCTAGTTGCAAAATGGTTACTGAACTTTTGTTTATTAATGGAGCTGGCCACATCAAGTCTAAAACAGAGCCACGTCCTGCCCGGTGCCACTGTTGTCCTATAAGGAAAGGGCTCTGCAGTGGCAACACAGAGCATATGCTGCCCCTACTCTTGCGCTCCACCAGCTCCTAGCAAAGGAGTGGGGCATAGCCTGATGCTCCCTTCAAAAGGAATATCAACAGCTTCACAGCATTGTTTGTCCCAGGTCGTACAAAAGGTATATCATACCCACTGGTTTTCAGGCTGTGATCCAAGTACCCCTGGGAGATACCAGGTCCAGGGAAGAAGATGAAAGAAAATAAGTTCCTAAGTTCATTAGCTAGCAGTCTACAGATGTCATGATTTTTAAAGAGTTCACAATTTTGCATTTTTGAGGAAGGATACATTAATCATAAAAGGGTGGAAAATTACTGTGCTAGCTTTCAAAATACAAGATCATTGGTGCAGAAAACTACATTTCTTTCTTTATAGAGGCATAGGTACATATGACATCATATAAACATCGTGTTTACCAATAGCTAGATGTATCCAGATTGCTACCTCAATTCATAATAACAGCAGTTCCCAGGAAGCATTTTTGTGGATTATTACTGATTTCAAAGGTTCACAATGCGTTTTGGATTTTGCCAGTGGGAGAAATTGCTTGTTTCATAGGCACAGCTGAAGGACCCTTTCTGATCCCACAAAATCCAGGACTGTTGTCTTTCTTCACATTCTCTAAATGCTGTTGAGGAGCTCAGATCTTTTTTTTCTTTTTCCCTTCTGCAAAAAAAGGATTTTTCTAGGAAGAGTCTGAGGTGCCATAGTAGTGAAGGACTTTGCGTTTCCATGCAACTCAGGCAATGAGACACTCCGGTGTAGCTGTTCTCCCTGCTCATGGTTACTTACACAAATTACGCTGCATTAGTTAACAGGAGGTTCGCAGGGCTGCGCCACTGGAACTGATGGTGCACCCAGCAAGGTAGGACGGGTACATCGCACCTGCAAAGTGATCCCGCACCACCGAGCTCAGGGGAAAGGAGCGTTTCTTCCATGCTTTGCTATGTTTGACAGAATGCTGATATTAATTCTTCTAGAAGGGCATTTTGTTGCACAATAAACAGTCCATGGAGGACATGTACTCCTAGTCAGCAAAGCTGACATTTAGAGGTTTGACTGGAAGCCAGGGAGTGTGAGGTTTCAACCAGTTAGAGAGTTTAAATGTACAGTATAGCTAATTTTCAGGTACAAGGTCAAAGTTTCCTAACCTGGCCCCTATTGCTGTTCTAACCATTAACTGGAAGGTCCAATTTAGGCTATTTATTTGTCTAGGTACTTAATTGTGCCTTCAAATCAAGTAGTTAGACACCAAGGTCACTTAAATTGCACTATAATTATTTGTGCCCATAAAAGAGTGGGAACAAAGAGCCCTTGGTGGGCCAGGCCAGCTCCTGGGGCCCTGCAGAGGCAGCCTGAGTGTGCTGGGATACCCCCAAGCTCCCACTGCCCTCGTGAGGGTGATGCCCCAGAGGTACAGCTGCCACTCATCCCAAAGGCACAGGGAAACCCACCGGCCTGTGGGATGGCGATGGGGCTGGCGCTGTAGGGTCTGGCCACCGCATCCAACTGCACTTCACNCCCCAAGCTCCCACTGCCCTTGTGAGGGTGATGCCCCAGAGGTACAGCTGCCACTCATCCCAAAGGCACAGGGAAACCCACCGGCCTGTGGGATGGCGATGGGGCTGGCGCTGTAGGGTCTGGCCACCGCATCCAACTGCACTTCACCAGGCGGAGGGGGGTCCGGTATTCAAAGGATGCCGTCACCGAGAGGCTGCAGAAGGTGTGT
This sequence comes from Steatornis caripensis, assembly GCA_013398225.1. Taxonomy (NCBI): domain Eukaryota; kingdom Metazoa; phylum Chordata; class Aves; order Caprimulgiformes; family Steatornithidae; genus Steatornis; species Steatornis caripensis. The sequence goes on from VZSC01011358.1 coordinate 170,014, forward strand.
CCGCCAAGCTCTCTGGTTTCATGGCTGTTTTCTTAACGTGTAACAGAGGGTGCCAGTTTAATATCCTGCTATAATACCTAACAGCGAGAGTCAAGAGCAGCATCGGAAGAACTGGGGCAAACTTAATGAAAAGAGGCTTAAACATCTTGAAAGAATATGGCTGTGCTGGTCCACGAACAGCTCGAGGCCCTGGGAAGGACTTCAGGTTGGAGGAGTGTAAATCACTTGAGAGAAGAAAATGCCACCTCGTGGTGTGCAAGACCTCCAAGTGGGAAAAGTCAGTGAAAGAAAAAATTAGTATTTCAGCTCCCATGCAAAAATGAGAAGTGGCTACCTACAGCAGCGGGGCTAGCAACGCACGTGTTACCCGAAACCGAAACCCAGCCCAGGCCCCTGGTCCTCAGGCCTCCTGCCCCTTCCCGCCATCACACTGAGCTCCGACCTCTTCCTTCACCCATGGGGGATCCAAAGCCACCGCCTGCAAAGCAGCAGGCAAAGCTGCACGACCCTTTCCTGGAGCAAGCAGGATCCTGAGTCCACCAGCGGGGATTCAGCCCCCAGGACCCGAGGAGGACAGGCAGCAGCACCTGTTTGAAATTAAATGCCTGGATTAAAAGCAGGACTTCTAAGCTCACTGCTTGAAATCGCCATACCGCAGATGAGGGTCTTTCCTCCCCCCACATTTCTTTTTAGGGGTAATATAAGCTTCTTTACAAGAGAGATTTTTTAAAACTTTCCATTCCCCTTTAACAATAACCAGAAGACGTTTGTAGCATATTAGGGCTTAAGGAAATGAATGAAGGATCTCCTCTTCATTGGGCTCTCGACCTGGTCTCTGATTTTGCAGGCATTATTTTGCTAACAGTAACACGTGCTCTTTTTCCCCTATGCAGTTAGCAGGAGCACACACACACACACAAACCCTTCTGGGCATAAAAGTACAGAGTTTGAATGACTTCTCCCTAAAATGTGTCCACCCACACATACCTCACTAATCGGTTGCGCAGCTGCGGATTGTGCTGGGTGAAGACAGGGCCAACTGTGTTCAAAAGTGAGTGTGTGTGTGTATTTGATTGTCCAGGTTCACAGATTTTTGTCAAGAAAAATCCAGTATGCAAACATTTAAAAACACCTTGTTAAAAATATTTTGTAGTCTCTCCTGAAACAACAAGGAGACTCCTAGGGAAGTTTTAGGGCTTGCATTCAGAGTTAGTAACAAGGAGTGGGGAATATCAGATGTATAAGGACCCAGCACTGTCCAGCAGCCATTACTGCTGGCACATGAGTCAATGAGACACAGCCCTTCAGCAAAATGACAGCTATTCCAGTAGGAGACCCAGGAATGCACTTTATTTGAACAAACAGCTTCACTTTCTAGTTAAAGTCACAGTTAATAAATGGCAAGAAGTGCTTCTCAGCATGGGAACATTCAGGCACAGCCTGAACAAATGGGGTGCAGATTTTTTAAGGGTTTATTTTCATTCCCATTATAATATATGTCTCAGCTTGTAAATGCTTTTATGCCAACAGTAAAAATTTCCATTTATATGAGTTGAATTGAGCCTTTGCAATTCAGTGGCAGTCCAGCCACTTTTAAGCAGATGATATGGCTTGAAACTTATTTAGCTGAGTGAGTGACAAGCTGCTAGAGCCTGATGATTTTCCGTGGATGAGCATGCAGATAGGATAGACAGACATCCAAACTGATACATCATTCATTCCTATAATGGAATTAATGGAATGGTATGTTGCTTGCCTGCACGTGCATGGGATCTTATCATACATACTTAAAAACATAAGATAGCAGACCTACATGCAAAAGAAATTCTGGTTTGTTCATTGTAAGTTATGGATCTGCAAAAAAACCCCAACAATAAAAAGACCAGGGACCCTAACCAGCCTGGGAAGATCTCAGCACATTCTGAGAATGCAGGAATTCTGTTTCCCACATTTTGCAGCCCATGATGCAGACTAACACGGACAGTGTGGCTGGGTTTTGTTCCAGCTATCAGCTAAGGCACTGTTAAAGGAACCTTTCTTTACAGAGAGGTTTTCAATACGCATAAAGGGCCAAGCCTTTCCTCAGATCAGCTGAACCCCAACGGGGCTGTCTGATCCTTCTCTGTGAAACAAGGACAGCTTATGTTCAGCAATTACATTCCTGTCCGTGCGCAGACAAGAGGCCACCGCCTTTGTCAGTCAGTGCTCCTCGGGCTTCTCTTGCCTTTCAGTAGGGACGGTGACCTTTCTGACCACATCAAGATGCACTATCGCCATGTGCTCCACACGGGGCCCAGTGTGCAGCACAGCTTTTTTTCCAAGCATTGCTGGAAAAGGAGCCAGTCCGTCTCCACTGATCCAGCCTGAGGACAGTGATGGACTGCCCTCTGGGCCTAATTACTCCTCCACATAGAGGATAAATAATCTACATGACAACAGACTCCATTCACTCATACCCTCCCACACCTCCCTCCGCCTGCAGCTTAGACCTGAGTGACTGATGGAGCAAGAGCCCGTGTGGATGAAATGGGCTCCCCACATATGAACTTGTGTTGGCCATCCCAGCCACACTGCAACATCTTCCTTTCGAGGCACAACATATACCCTACAAAATCAGTTACTCTGTAAAGCAGCTTGGTTTCTAGAGAACATGATTCCAGTTAATCTAAACAAACACAGATGGTGATAGCTTTCTGCGGCCCAATGCAAAGGGCTTCAACTCACCATCCTTTTCAGTGCTGTCCTGTGCAGCTTAGCAGAATGAAATCAGGTTATTCTCCATTTAAGGTAATGCTCAACTAGATTATACAGGGGGATATAGGCAGTTTTCTAAAAAATTATCTTTCTCTGATCTTTCCCTTCAACTGTGAAAGGAAACAAGTTAAGACCAGGCGGAGGTGATCCTTGCACACCTTTAGATCCCTGCCAGGGCTCTGGATCCCGCTGGCTGTTAGCTCTCGTCCTTGTTCTAGTTCGGTGAAAGGAAACCACTCTGTTTACCCTAGGACATAACCACTGACTTGAAAATTTATTGTAAAAGCTGCCAACACTGTAAATCTCTCCTGTCAGCATATTAGTCAGGTGCTGTTCTTAGCACTCTGTCCAAGCGAGCCCTATATTTCAGTTTAACCCATTGGACAACCAGAACAGGCAGTTTTCTACAGTAACAACAATTTGTATAACCATAGTTATCAGTATACGTGAGAGGTAGCTTTCTAGAAGCAGCGGAAACTCCAAATTAGTCCTTGCCCAGGGCTGCTCACAGCCCCACAGACCGGATAGAGCTCCAGTGCTGACTAAATACAAGGGAAATCTGTTGGTGCATAGGGGGACAAGGCAGAGGGAATGCATTTTGCTGTAGCATTTAAGCAAATGCTGGCATGATAGACTCTATCTAAACTAACGAATGACAAGCTGTAAGAGGTCACTGGCTTTCCATGACTTTGCAGACAGATGAACAGACAGGATGGGAAACAAGATGCTACTCCCATGCAGCACCCTTCCCGGGGAGGGAATCCCTTTGGCAGACTCTGCTGTGCCTGGCATCACAGGTACGCAAAACTGGAGCGGAACCACAGCAGCACTGCAGGGGATATAAACCCACTTTATTAGAGACATAAAGCCAGCGTATTCGAGTGCATCAGGAGTCCAGCTGCCACAGTAACACAGAACTACATTGTGTGCCATTCTGTAAAAACAGGCAAGNCCCTTTGGCTGACTCTGCTGTGCCTGGCATCACAGGTACGCAAAACTGGAGCGGAACCACAGCAGCACTGCAGGGGATATAAACCCACTTTATTAGAGACATAAAGCCAGCGTATTCGAGTGCATCAGGAGTCCAGCTGCCACAGTAACACAGAACTACATTGTGTGCCATTCTGTAAAAACAGGCAAGAGACATTCCCTATAAGATCTGGTAAGAATAGGAGCTGTTTGTTTAAATCTACTCCCTCGCCGAAAAAAAAAGATGAAATAGCAAACCCTTGAAATGCAAGTAGAGGATCATTATTCTCATTAGAGCAACAGCGAGCATTTCTCATAATGTGTAGTGAAACACTGGCGCTTGAGTGAATAGGACCAACTGTTCAGCCCTGGAACAAATTGCACATCAGTCTTAACTTAATAGGTAAGATTAATGGAATGTCATATAATGGGGGAAACTCAAAAAATTAAGGTAATTCGGCAGAAATGGCTTGGAATCATAGTCCACCTAAATGCATTTCATCCGGAGGATTACTGTCTCCAGCGTTTAGTTAAGAGTTATATTAATTTGAAAGCCATGCCTTATGCAGACCCATCCTGTGCTTAAAGGCTGGCTTTCTGCTAGAAATGCTTACTACAATGCCTTTGCTGAAAGTTTGCCCAAACATCTCACAGCCGATTGCAAAGTAGAGCGTCTAGGGGCTCAGAGTGCCGTACCTCACCCGTGTTTATGACCAGTTGACTTTCTGGCTCCAGCACCTGGATTTGTCAGGGCCTCTTAGCTGCTGCTGGGAATGTGCCCCAGCCGAGCCCGGCTGCTCTCCCTATCACCCCTCTGACAGATTAAAACACAACAGGGTCTGTTGGATGACTGACACATTCCTCCTCTGTCTGACTCTGAAAGGACTTCATTTAACAGCCCTGGAGTTGAGCTTTTGACTGACAGATTGTGAAGGGGAAAAGTCATTCAGTTCCATTAAGCTCAGTAACTGCTGTAGAACAAAACACCTTTAAAAAAAGGGGATGAAAAAAGAGCTGCGGAGAGCAGGGGCAGGAGCTTTGGGGAGAAAAAAAGGGGATTCTTTTCAGGTTCAAAGACAATCTTTCCCTTTGCTTTCTGTCCATCAATGAGGGCAGCATTCCCAGAGGGAATACAGTCCAGCGCTCATTGGTGCCATTCAGCTGCCAATCTCCCTGACAGGGAGACCAAAGGGCCTCATGTTGCGCTGCGGAAACTGTCTGTCAGGCAATCAGCAGCTGCCATGACATCATCTGCCCTGTTTTTCTAGGACTATTATAGGAGACTGGGTCCAGGAGCACTGCTCCAGAGTGGTATTCATATTTTCCTTTTGCCCCCCAAACTGAAATTTCTTTATAAAAGGAAACGTGGTCTTGGTTGCATGGCTGTATTTACTGGAGAACTAAATCTGTGCCAAAGAGTGAGGGCTGCGTGGCTTCAAACTGGTCTTTTTCCACTTGGAATATATCATGCCAAAGTTGCACAGGCCCTCTGCTATTTTTTATTGTAAACTGTGTTTTATTTTAAGAAATATTCCGAGTTAAAAACAATGATAAACTTTTCTCACTCTCTTTTTTCCTTGAAAGCTTGCCTCTCACTTAGATCTCTCTGCTTTTGCTGTAACACTGAAATGTTCATAGGATTGTTATTCTTACACACACATATGTATGTGCATGCACACGCACAATTACATACTTATAGAAGCCAGATTCTGGCTGTGTTTACACTGCCGGTGCAGTAGCTGAAGCTGTATTCCTCACTAGCCAAAGCGCTGCAGAAATAAATTGTTAATCCTGATGATAGTGGGAGAGAAGTTAAGCATGAAACACAAACAAGCTACCAACTCTAAGTGTGAAGTCTGGCAATAAGCAGGGCTGGGACACGCTGCAGTCAGAACACCCTCCTTGGGCTGTCCCTTCTGTCCTGTCGCAGACTACCAAGGACCAGTAGGCTTTGGAGGGGCAGGACCGATACTGGGAAACTGTAGGCTTTCTGGTCCTCCAAGTCCTTATCTGTAAGAGCAATATAAATAACCTTAGTACAGTTGACTTCAAGCTAAATTAATTTGTGACTTTACAGCACACTGTGCTTACTCAGGCGAAAACCCCAGGAAGCTAAAATAATTTTGCCTGACTAATCTCTGCCTACATACCAAGACACAGGCTGGTCCTGCCTGACAGTGCTGGCACAAGCAGGATGCTGGAGACTCATCCCCTCTGTGCGATGCTCACAGCCACTGTCCTCAAGCTTGCAGGGGTCGGCTCAGCAGCCTGACTCTTGCTCTAGTGCTGGGAGACCAGGCTGCTGAAAACAGAGCATCAGTGACATGAAAAAGACAGTCTGAGGCATGAAAGACAGAAACAGTCTGCAAACGGCGCCTCCGTGTCTCACACCATGCCTGGGGCAGGGCTGCGGCATCACAGCCAGAACCCAGTCTCGAATAGTGGCTCGGGACTGCCTAGTTTGGTTGCATGGTTGCAGCTCTTTTCTATTCCTTCTCTTGGCTGGCTGGTCTGTCAGTTGTTTGGCCAGCTCGTCTTAGGCAGGCATTAGTTCAGGCACTAGCATTAGGGCCAAGCTGCACAAAAGGATAATAGCTCAGCCCCATATGGAACTGTGCGCAGGGTTGTTCCCCTGCCAAGGTCCTGCTGCATGAACCATTTTCAGCTGTGAAGTCCTCTGTCTTATTTCAGGAAGGGATTATGGCAAGTTTTCATGTGTTTCACATGGACCTTATGAGACAGTTAGTCAGATCCTGGATGGACTTGCATGCAAAGGCGTCCTGCTGCTGCTAGGGTCAGAATGTCTCCCTTCTTTTATTATTATTTGTATTTTTACAGCCCTGCCAAAGGTCTGCAAGTCTTGAGCAGCTACCATTTCAACCCTCTCCAGCAAGCTGTAGTCTGATACTCCAGCTATGTTTGCTCTGTACATTCAGGCATTATTCTTCCTCACCTGGCAGTGAACCATGCAAATTAAGAGAGTCTCCAAGCACATACACACAAAAACCCATGGAAACCAGAGCTGCCTGATTTCAACATCAGAAGCATGCAAGGGGAGAGAGGCAATGATCACTCAGGCTTCCATCTTCTCTGTGCCCTTTTCTTCACAGCAAGGAAGACAAATGCCATGATTTATTCTTCTGGCGCTCATACCAGGAAGATGGTGCTGGTGCAGTAGGAAGCACTAGTAAATCCTTTGTAGGAGGATGTCCAGATCAGATCTGTTAAGGTCGCCTTCATTGTATTTCAACATGCACATTTTTAACTAACATGGAGCAAACACTGACAAAGATCAGAGTCTCTCTTAGGGTTGAAAAGCAGCAAATACTGATTATGTGACTATACTGTTTCAGTGGACACCAGGAGGTATCACAGAAACTAAATCTGGGAACATCAAAGAGCCCTGTCTTCTTGTGAGTCTCTGCACTTGCATGGTAGAGAAGAGTGATCCAGAGTGGCATGGGCCAACAGGGACAGTACTACGTAAAATCGTTGGGCAAAGCCCTACATGGGGTGGGTCATCAGCAGTGAGGGAGATTTTAACACATTGTACATCTGAATTTCAGCTCTCAGTTGCTGGAATAGGTTGCTCACTGCCCTGAGGACCAAGAGTCCATCTCAGAGTCTGAAAACGTGGATTCTCTTGTATGAAGCCACCTTCTGCTTTGAGAGGAGAGACAATGAGAAATTAGATTTGATGTGAACAGAGACACACTAATGTAGAAGGATCTCCAGAGGTCCCTTCCAACCCCTACCATTCTGTGATTCTGTGATATCCATGACTCCATCCAGCTGTCTTACCAACCCACATAGTATAAAAATATAGGTCTAGATCATCAAAGGCGTACCACCTGTGCAGGTTCCTGATTGCCATTCAGTAAGCAGAAAAAAGTGTTTCAATACCTTTGCAGATCAGGACCTTAGTGGTTAAATCTTGATTCCAAATAAGGGTGTGCTAGAAGTCCTTTGAGCATCTGCTGTAACAAGCTACTTAAAAAAAAACCTATTTAACATGTCCTTTTAATACTAAATTCATAATGGGTCAGTTATTCCTTTGCCAGTGTCCCTGTGGTAAACAACAAAGTTGCTGTTTCAATACTTTCCTAGTTTTAAGTACACTTTAAACATGTCCACTTCTAGTTTAAAAATTGGCTTTGTGCAGTGCATTTCATTTTCAGATCGTTCTGGAATGCTTTTAGCAGGTCCTCTGCCAAAAATACTCAGCTTTCTTGTTTCTATGGATAATAGGAGCTTACAGCTTTTATAGCAATTTACTTTTTTTTGTTCAAACTTTATAAGAGTTGTGGGACCTAAGGTGCGGTCCTCCACATAGCCTCAGTCCGAAGAGGCTCCTTAAAGAAAAAGAGAAGAGTTTCTTTCTGCTTCTAATGCCAGACCTGAACCTCCTGAAGAGATGTCAGGAAGAGTGTGGCTTCACACTGCTCCCCAACCAGTTCTTCTGGATAGGGAATATCTACCTAAAAGCTCATAGTTCCTAACACAACTGCGGCACTGTCTCTTCAAGACCCTGAAGGGCCATGGTACTCTGATAATAACAACCCAGTCAATTACAGCCTGCCCATGGTGGGCACAGGGAGCAGCAGAGGGAAGGAGGAAGGAAACAGAGGAGTTTTGGTGGGCTCCACAGTCCTAACAAAATTAACAGGCAGCTGCAGCAAAATTAAGGCCACAGTAGAGGTAGGAGCTGAACTGTTTGTCTCTCTGTGTTTCATCCTGGGGCATTTCCCCAATACAGTGACACTGTAACACCACCATTAGTGATTGCTGATAATTTCTTAGCTGATGAAGGCAAATTTCCATTAGAACAATAGATTACACCATTTCTGAGAAATGTTCTCCATTTACTATCCTTTCACATCAAAACATACTGTAATTGCTTCCCCTCCAAAATGAAGAGCTAGGGACAAATTTCAGCCATAAATTTGGGCATTTTTGAATATTTTTTTGAAAGCTCAGATGCCTGTGCCTTCAGCTGGGAGTTTCTGATTTTAGTCATCTCTGACAACCAGATCACAAAACCAAATTCAAGTATCTAGAATTATTCATTTAAATCCACATTCATCTAGCCACCTAAAGAGAACTGACTTGAATGCCACTGTTTATTTTAAGTTGCTGAGAACTTCAGATATCCAGAACCAGGGAAACCAGGCCATCAGAAATTATTTATAGATTTAGATAATTGTCTATAACTACTTCAAAACAGCAGACTTTACCTGGTTTTATCCTAGGATTCCTCATCTCACCTATACTAACCTGAGCTACATAAACAGGGCCAGCTTTAGGATAGCATGGTCCACAACAGAATGTCAGTGCTTGCTTTTGAGTTGTGCTGCTTCCTCAGGACGGCAATTTTGTTTAGTAGTCCCAAAAAATCTTGGATTCCAGGGCTTCCTTCTATACAAAACCTTTCCTGATCAGAACTATATGAATATGTTTTATATATTGAATAAATTCACGGTTTGGGATTATCCTGTCTCCATCCCACGTCCTGTCTGACACACACCAAGCAAAAGGCAGCGAATTGGGCAGCCCATGCTCCATGGCCAGCAGGCTGCTGTCAGACTGAATTAATCTGTTTGCTTTACCATCTGCAAGGCCACTCATTTGGCCTTATCTCTCTATCCAGATGTTGAATTTACTCAGCTTTGTAGGAAGCTGATAATCTCAGAGCCTTTTACCTTCTGTCAAATTTAGTTGAAATTGGCCTGTGGACTCAAAAGTTATTAGGAGGAAAACCAACATAACATGCAATCACATTAGCTTCATATTTTGCTAATTCATTTCTGCAGGAAATGCAGCCAGCCAGGCAATGGACTGCAAGTGTTGCCTTCTGTATTTATTTTCACAATGAAAATACCATCAGCCATGAGACACACTCACGAACGTGAGAGTCCCGGTGAACAACAGCAGAACAGGCAATGCTTCCTGTGTTCAGTTGGCCACCACTGCTAAACTTGAAGACTCAAGAATGGGATGTATGGTGAGCAAAAAGCAATGAAGAAGCAGAAGAGGTGTGCTCTGAGAATCGATGAATACTCAGCCTATTCATAGCTGTCTGGTTTTCACAGCTTCTCATCTCCCTTGTCTGCCTTTAGGGTCCAGTTGTTCAACTCTTCCTCCTGTACGATGCAAAACATCTCCCTAAAGCCGAAGTGATTCATGCTGGGAGCAGAGATTACTCCTTTAATTCCAAAATATCAGCATGGCTGTAAGTGCAGAACAAGGACAAGGAGACAGAGAGGGGAGTTGCACTTTGTCACTGTGTTAGTCTTGATCCAGTCATTGACATGGAAAGCCACCAACTGTGGTGAGAAATGTAACGAGTACAGAAGATGTAACTGAGCACAGGAGAAAGGGTGCCCTGAAAGGCTTCTTTCCCTGTGTCAGCACTGAAACAGGGATGTGATAGCAGCAAACAAATTTACATTCTTCTCCCAAACACATTTGGGGAATAGGCGTTACTTTTCTAAGGGAGGGAAGAAAACTTCAAGTAAATAATGTCAGTTTTTATTTACTTCACATATGAATATCAATTATTTCTTATGTGCAAGGCAACCTTATGTAATTGATCTATCACAGAAGACTGTTTACCAGCAACATTAAACTCTCAGTGACATATACTCAAGCTCTTGGAGATCCAGCCAACTAAAGGGTTTGGAAATCTTGATTTATTTTTACATGCTGCAAACAAATCTATTTAATTAGAAAAACATGTATGAAATTTTAGTCAACATGAAATCAACTTTTTTTTTTTAAAATAAGTGATTCAAAAAGTGCTTGGTAAAACATCTAGCACTTTGAGTAAAATTAGGGTGACCTATACTATTTGTATTGCCACAATACCAATAGCTGCTAGTGGTGTGTGATAGGAACACCATGTGCTAGCTGGTGTATGATTAAAAAGACAAATGTGTGAATAAAAAGAAAACCTTTGAGCCAAAGCACTGAGAACGCAAAGCAGAAGCCTCCAGCTGCCTATGGACAGGTAAACAGCATGGTACAGCAAATTGTTAGGACAAGGACAAATTCCACGCTGTACAGTGTGCCAGAGAGACATATCAGCTCACTGCAGGGAACCCCCAAATTCCCGTACTCATAGGTGACCCCCTTGTGCTTGTGGCACTGTAGACCCCCTAGAGGCCACCCACTGAGCATTTGCAGGTAAACTGTAGTAAGTGTTGTTTTCCTACATTGAACACCCAGGCTTCAGGTGTGTTCACTTATTCATGGTCTATGTGATACCTCTAGAGCAACCAGTCATATCAATGCCCAGATTTTTGGGGATGTGAGATCTCAGACACGCTAACTGGATCTTCTGATCATACATGAAAATTCCCCCTCTATGACATGCACCAAATTAGAGAGAGTGAAATCCCCTACTCAGTTGCCAGTATTATACACTAAGAAGGTTTACATTTCTTTAATTATCTTATCCAGGAATCATAGAATCATAGAATCATAGAATGGTAGGGGTTGGAAGGGACCTCTAGAGATCATCTAGTCCAACCCCCCTGCTAAAGCAGGTTAGCCTAGAGCAGGTTGCACAGGAATGCATCCAGGCGGGTTTTGAATATCTCCAGAGAAGGAGACTCCACAACCTCTCTGGG
>VZSC01011358.1:183545-232808 GCA_013398225.1 Steatornis caripensis
AGTAGGTCTTTGAAGAGGGCAAAGTTAGCTTTCTTGAAGTCCAGGGTTCTAATCTTACTTGTAGCCCTGCTTCTTCCACGCTGGATCCTGAACTCCACCATCTCATGGTCACTGCAGCCAAGGCTGCCCCCAACCTTCACATCTCCAACCAGTCCTTCTCTGTTTGTTAGTATCAGGTCCAGGGTCGCTCCTCTCCTCGTCGGCTCCTCCACCACCTGCGTTAAAAAGTTGTCATCAATGCTCTGCAGGAACCTCCTGGACTGTACATGCAACTGGAAACAGGAAATGCAACTGCGGTGGTCATACTATGACCTGTTCAGTCCTGCATCTGCACTCAGCTTCTTTTTTATGACACATCTAAATTATGTTTTTGCAATAACAAATTATACCTTTCAATTTCTAAATATTTATGGGTCTGTGATAGGATGCATTTTTTTTCTTCCTGCTCTGAGTATCTGTTATTTAACTTGACTACTACAGCTAGTTACCCAACTAGCATCTTGGCTTCTAAACTTTTAGGATGGTTCCTAAGATACCGATCAACTTTCTGAATCTTAATTGATCTTTTTCATTTTCCTCCTAACTCTTCTCCTTGGAGATATCTAGAATAATAGATGAAGAGACAGAAAGAGCTCTTTTGCATGGAAAGGTAATTCTGTACAGTTGTTAAAGTAGACACCAATTTGCTTTTCTTGGTATCCAGGTTGATTTCCAATATCAAAGCCTATTAAATGGAAGTGGAAGGAAGCTGACCTTCCTCACAACAAGGCATGCAACTGCAAGTGAAGTTAAACCTCTATTTATTTTTCAGCTGAACATATTTAATAAAGTTATGATAATATGATTGTTAATTCTAAATTTACTTAGTGTTTGCAGATATTGCTACTCACAAGAAGAACCTAATTTCTCATTTACAACCAGGTGCGTGTTACAAAGCCTAGTGTGCCACATGCTGTTTAATACCTTGACAATTACAAACAAGATTAGCCCTGTCATAAAGGCAACTTCCTACAGGTTTGTGCAAACTGAATTTTCTAAATCAAAGTAGTATTTTTATGCCTTTATTAATAGTAAAGGCATGAATCCTGCTTATGTGGGCACTTCTGTTGACTTGAAGGGGGATGCAAAGAAGTTAGGAACAGGTCCAAGAAATTAATGAATGAAGATGTGCAAGCAAATTTCCTGACACCATTTTATTAACACTGAAAAGAATTATTTAACCAGAATCCGGAAAGGGTAAAGGTTTTAAGATTCCCAAAATCTAGAAAATAATCTAGATATGTCTACTTCTGACAATAGACATAAAAGTTCCTTTCACATTTAAGCGTACTTTTCTCTACAAATCTCAAAGGACAGAGAATCCTTGGTCCAGTGAAGAACTTACGCGTGTGCTTAACTTTTACACATATGAATGGTTCCATTCACTTTATTAGGTTTGAATGGGGTAAATCACAGTCTTAAAGATAAACATGTATTTATGTGCTTTCCGGACTGGCATTTAAAATGGCATTTCTATTTATCCAAATCTTACGTTTCCACTTCCCTTTTTACAATGTCCCTTTATAGCACAAGCATAAGGGACAGAGTTATGGCTGACTTAACAGGAGCCTTAACTCTGCATTTCATGACATCTGTGAATTTTTAAATCACAGACTTTAATTAACATAAGGAGTTAATTTTTCCACCGAGTATACAACAGCTGGATGTTATATACCAAATTTATTTACTCACTGAAAATAACTTTTGTATGTTCCTTGAGTTTTTACTTCTTGCAAGAGTTCAGGTCATTTTGATAGCAGTGGAAACACACCATGATGCACCGCAACCCAGCGTCACCCATACGGAGATCGGGTGCCCCCAAAATCCCAGCGCTGCCCTCCCAGCTCACATCTCCAAATTGTAGTGGAAGGCACACAGGGATAATCACTCAGGTTGCTTTTCCCCAGTTAAAACAGTTGTTTCTCTCTGCCTTCAAGCATGATATGAAATTATCAACATTCAGATGACTGTGTGACCAGAATCCAAAGCCAATTAGAGCAGGATGATGTAAGGCTGCCAATTTACAATTACCGCAACACCTGTGACATTTATAAATATTACCTCACAAAATTCCTGTGTCCTTAGGTAAATCCTTAGACTTCACTCTTGTAAAATGGATCACATATGTTCCCTGCTTCTGTGACTTGACAAACATCTTTATATAAAGCAAGTGGCTTTAAAATAGTTTGGTATTTAAAACATTTGACAAGCGGAACTGTTCCTAACATTTTACTGCTGAAATTAAGAATCAGAAGCTACCAAACTTCTAGTTTGCCTAAGGCTCTGCCTAAGCACCAGGAAGTATGTGACAACCCAGCACAGAGAGATGAAATCCTACAAGGTAGGTGACCGGGATTTACGAAATGCATAAATGTATCAGTACCATCTCTATATTAAAACAGAATTGTTACACTTATCATTGATTTAGATTAATAATATCTACAATATTAACAATGTTCTTGGTCTTTATTAACGGTAATAATAATGATAGGTGGTTTTCTGATGGTATCAGATGAGTTCACCAAATCAGGCAGTTGCAACCTATCAGTTCCTTCACATGAGCTTTGGTTTCAAAATATTTCCAAAATTTATTGACTGGAAGACAGTTAGCCGAAATTACTGTTTCTAAAAGCAGGATGTGAAATAGCTTTGCAGCAGCAGAAAATGGTGTCCAGCCTGTTCTTTCAGCTGTGCATGGGCGGAGGAGTATCGAGGAATCCATCAAAAACTCAAGCTGCCCAAGGTATTTGCTTGTAAAACAGCTATGGCAGCTTACAAAAGCACTACTTCTCAGGTTTTTGCCCCCATTGTTCAACTGACAGATGGTAAACTGACCCAGGAAAGTGTCCTGGACTGTTTCCTTCCTAAATATAGGAGGCAAACTTAAATATGAAGATGGTGGCAACTAATAGCTGGAAGACAAAAAAATCATTCAATGTTATGATTGTTTCGCAAACAGATACCACTGCTGGTAATGCTATTTTAACATCTTCATCTCATTGCAGGCCACTTCCCCACAACTGTAACAGTATAAAGATTATTAATCACTGGGGCTATTTCTTCATGGACAGGAGCACAGTAAGATGCAAATGCAGGTCATGAGGTAACGAGCCCAGCTCTTATTGCTAATAACAACATGGATATCCCTGATTTGTCCTGTGTTAATTACTGAATGAGGAATCAATGACATAATCAATGACATGCAGATTGCATGATGAGGCTCAGAGAGGACTTATTTAATCTTTGAATTTTTTTTTATTAAGAACCTAGTGAGAGTAAAAGTGACTATCAAACTCAGTTAAATTCCACTGTTTATTTCAGTGGGACAACATTGACATGAAAAAACGACCTTGCCTCTGACTTAGTTGCACCAGGACAAACCCTGAGAGAGCACCACAGGAGCCCAAGGGAACTATTCAAAATTCACACTGATACAAAGTGGAACTTGAACCTGTTCTATCATCTTCAAAAGTAATTGCATCTTTCCCAGTCACTACTCTTCTCTCGCTTGTCTGCAATCTCTACCTGAAACGTCTTCCATGTCTTTCTTATTCCCCTCACCTATCTACCTCCACTCGGGATGAAAAAAGTACTCATACCATCTCATAATAAGATATATCCACAGGTTATTTCCTCCTGTCATATTTGGGTAAAAATTATGCTCAAGTTGCATGCCAGTCCCAGTTTATCTTTCCAGATTCATTTTCAGATGAAACACCTGTTATTTTGATGTTTCCACAAATATTTATGTCAGAGAGAAAAGTTTCGTCTAATTGCTAATGTACTCAACTAAGATGCACAGCCATGCCACATGGTTTGGTCAGAAGACAGAAGGATTATCATAAATATCCTAAATTCATAAAAATCCTAAATGTAACCGATTCCTGTTTGTGGGGTCAATTTTCATGTTTAAGCCTTTGAGGACCTCCTCTTCCAAAGTTACTATTTTTCTTTCATCAGGGAAAGACTACCTCCAGTTACATCTTTGTGATCTAAAACTTCCACATGGGAGGGCTTATGAACAGGTGATTCTTGGTAATGAAATATTTTACTATACAACTGTTCTTTAAGTTGTAATATCATCCAGAATACCTTGGTTCTTATCCCAAAATAGCAACATGGAGATGAAAGACTTCTTAGGCACCAAATAACAGCAAGGAGTAAGTGAGTAAGTTCTTTTTTGTAATTAAATACTGTGAAGTGGGAATGGCAGTGTGATATCCTTGGAGAAAGGCAGAGTCAAGCCAAAAGGACAAAAAGTCAATAAATTACAGAAGCAAACTGAAAACATGGACACAAGGATTTCAGCTGTATAAATCACAGCAGCTTCAATAGCACTATGCTGATTTATTCTTTCCATGAGCCTCACCAGTTAAGGTGTGCTGGCTCACTCACAGAATATACAAAGAAAATTAAAATACACTGAGGTTAATAGCAAGCACTATGTCCTTCTTCACGATGTGCCCTGGTATTGGTTACTAAAATCTGCAACCTTATCCCAGGGCATGAAATGAGAGGAATGGTGTCAGTTCTCATGAGGCAGGAGCTGCAGCTGTGACGGGAATGAAATAAAGAGTGCTGGTGTGAGAAGGTTTGCCTTCTCCCCATCTCCTCTCATCTCTGGCATTCACAGGCAGAGCCAGCATCAGATTTACATGGATCTCGGGCAGAGGTTAAAGTATGGGCCCTTCTCCCTCCCCATGTTGGATGACTTTCAGCACCACCCAATTTAGTGTGGTATGACCCTCTGTCCATGTCCTGGGCCCTTGGGCAATCATTCTGGGTATTCACCCCTAAAGATACCTCTATCCACAGGTCTACAGCAGAAATTCACCTGTTCCAATCCAAAGCCTGCTGATATTTGGCTTTGTTTCTCATGTTAGCAGATGTCTCCTTGTCTTCTTCAATATCTCCAGCTATTTTGCTGCTTCTCTCCTGTTTCGCTCCTGGGGATACAGTAATACCAAGGTTTAAAATCAGAAATAGCAGAGATCAAAAGAGCCCTCAAATCATCTCACCACCCTCCTGATTGTTCCCCAGGGTACTTTCCCCAAATTTGTTCAGACCTGTTCCCTATGACTTTACTAATAGGGCTTTCAGCAGCTTCCTTCAGTAGACAGCTCCACGGTGTTGTATTTCTGTAACTTGACAATGGCTATTATTGTGCCTAAAGGGGGAAAATTGGGATTTTTGCTTTCCAGTAATTTTCTCCTCCATTACTAGAAACTCTAGCCCTAAATTTCAGTTGACCCTCTAGGTCACTATTAATCAACCTTATGTATCATTTGAAACTCCAAGACATGTTCTTCATCTTTCTAGTCTAGTGTTTTAAAGACCGTAAGAGGGATCTTTTTAACATAAACATAGTAAATACAGCACAGGGGAACATGATATGAGGGTATCATATTCTTGACTAGTACCACTGGTCACTGTCAAACACTGTCAAAGAATTACCTGAGCCTGAGCTTAGAAGCCGGGAATAGCAATCCAAGAGAAATTTTGGGAGTTAATGAGAAATCTCTTAGCAATATTACAACAAAAAACAAATAGGTACATAACAAATGAGTCCAAATTCTGCACTCTCTTATTCCCTTTACAAGTTCTTTGTGTGGGAAGTGTGTTTCTCCATCTGGCACAGAGATCTCATCTCCATTGAAGTTTACTAAGTGCTACGCAGTTCAGAACATGTAACTACTACTCAGCAGGACCCATTTAAGTTTTGCCTGAGTAGAATATACATGAAGGTATCTGATCTCACTACAGTGCCATGCCTTCCAGTGCAAAATCCTCTTTTGAGTTGTCACCCAGATTCCCTTCCTAATTGGGATATCTGGAGAGCTTTGTTCACCCCAAGCCTTCAAATATTTTACTTGCGTTCTTACACCACATTTCAAGTGTGTGTCATAAGGGTGATGTTAAGGGGCTGAGGATTTTCCTCAGGCCCATGACCCACCAGGCTAATTACTAGCCCATCACATGACAGGAGCTCATAAGCAGTGCTTGAAATGCACATTGTTACAATAAACAGGGACAGAACTTGAAGACCATGTATCCTGTGCCCTCTCCTCCCATCCAGCCAGACCTCTCAGAGTATTCTCCTAGGGCCCTACAGACAGGGATATACATCTCTTGGATGGGGATGAGTAACAAGTCTGAAGTTTATGTCATTTCTTCTGCAGAAGAAACATATTTCTAATGGCTGTATCTATAAAAAAAGGAGGCCCCGGGACTAACGCAGAGTGGCTTCAATGTCTGTTAACAGTATTATTCATGGTTCTCATACCTTAGCCCTCAGCTTTGTAGTGACAGAATAGGCTGCCCTATTCTTGTTTACACTGCTATAAATCCAGTGACCAACCTTTTGCGTGCTCCGAAAACACTTCATCAGCCATCAGCACTACAGCAGGAGTGAAGAAAAAATACTTTCTCATAGCCCTATCAAATGTCTGAGTCTGAAATATATTCCAAAGGCATGCCTCAAAGCCTCCTCTCCAATACCTGGGCAAAGACATGGACACCTGAAAATAATACAGGATCAGATGCGGAGTGCACATCTGGCCAGAGATTCAGGGGGTGATAATTTTCATTGATGCATGAGTTTCGGCTCTTACCGCAGGCAACTGCTCTCCTATCAGTTAACCGTGAAAATTGGTCACATATGTCTTCTGAACTCTTCCACTCCCACAATTTGACAGGGTCCTGCACACAAACATCTTCCCTGGCCCTTTTTAGCTTGCCTCACAAATATTTTATCCAAATAGTAGAGGATGACGAAACAATTTAGGACAATTTGGGATAGGGTCTGGTGGAAAATGGGAAATGTAATGTAATCATATTAAGAAAGGAGGAATTTTAACAAGAAGATGAGAGGAGAGATTTCTTTGTGGACCTTACGAAAACTAGGTTGAACTTAAAACCAAGATAATGTTCAAACTGTGGTGACCAAATCTACCTTGGGCATAATTGTCATTCCTGTCTCCAATCTGTAAAATTTTGTAATATGCCACAAAGGCAACCAAAACAGTACAGATTGAATAACCAGTACTGTGGAGAGCTTAGTCCCTCTGGGGAGGTGGTATATGCCTTCTCATAAAGGCCAAACCAAAGCCAGACCTGAGGTCAGCAGGAACTGAAACTCAGTTTGAACGGAGCTTTGAGCAACCTGATCAGTGGAAGATGTCCCTGCTCACGGCAGCAGGGGATGGACTAGATTATCTTTAAAGGTCCCTTCCAACCTGAACAATTCTATGATTGTGTGAAGGCATTATATCTTTCTTAGATGACCCTCAGCATTTTTCAGGAGCTAGGTTGGTCCAAACACAGCAAGCAATTCCTTAGCAGCTGTGTGTTGCTGTGTTGTTTGTATTATTATTCTTCTCTGTCGTAATTCTGTTAGCAAAGATGCAGAAAAGAGGTATGTTAACTCAAGATGTTTCTGCACAAACAGAAAAGACAGGAAGACTCAAAAAACCATCTTTTTATCAGAACAAGATGAAACAAGTTAAAAAAAAAAAAAACACAAGCAAAATAAAAGAAAGTTAAAGTTATTGTATTTTCTGCAGGAGCCAAGAAAGATGACCTGAGCACAGTGAGCAGAGCCCGGCTAGGCTGAGCCTAGAGGAGGAGCCTGGAAAAACTTCTTGGTGGCATCCTGGCTGAAGAAGGGCCATGCACTATTCCCACCATCCTCAAGCCACTGTCACTACAACCACAGCCCTTTTTTGCTTTTAACAGAGAAGGGTGATGTGCAGAAAGACACCACTGCCCACTCTTGAGAATCACGTCTATATGATTTGATAGTCTCTCTCCTGGCGTAATAAATCATGATCTCCTATGCTGTTCACTACTGCTGAATACTTCCAGTGTTCAATATTTCAGGTACTTCTGTTGGTCCAAGCCCATACTGATTTTCTGGAAGTATTTTCATTCACATTATACTTGTACAAAAACATGATTTATTTTAAATGTCAAGAGTAAATTATAGTTTTACAGATTTTGTAGAAGGTTTTTCTTCCTGCAAAATAAATTATTCTTCCCCTAGAATTACCAGGTTTCCTCAGGTCTTGGTTTTCCTCCTTTTTGTTTAGAAAGCCACACATATGACTACACTAAATATTTATGAATATAATTTATGAGCCCAGTTGTCTGTTTCTTGCCAAAAGTAAGAAGTTGGCCTGTGTGTGGCCTGAAAATTCCTAACTATGACCAAATTGAAACCACAGAGGTGACAGCAACTTCACATTCATTGGGAAAAACGTCCAAAAAATCCATATGTGACATAGAAAATATCTCCTAAATAATAAGGAAACATACATCATCTCTAAGGTAACCAGGCTGTTAATTCAAAATAAAGGGTGATAAGGGGAGTTAATCACAAGACATTTGTCAGCAGCATTACAAAGAACATAAAAACTGAAAAAAGTGTACTATTTTCCTGGCTGAACTGATTTATTTTGCTCTGGTGTATTTGCTTAACGGTTTCCTTGCTGTCTCTAAACAAGGTGATTTGGGCTTCTACTCAAAAATTAAAGATGGTCTCTCCATTGAGTGTACAAGAAACTGGACCAGGCCTCGAGACAGGACACACTCAGATGACCTCCCAAGGCTCTTCAAAACAGCCTCCCATTGACGTTAGGGAGCAAATCCTGCCTCCTCTAGTGCCTTGCACAACACCTCAAATGCTACCCAGATTTCTGGAGAACGAAAAGTAGTATCATCGCAGATCATCCCAAAGAGTGGTTTTCATTGATTAACGTATCATTCTTCACAAGCAAAAATACTTTTTATTCTAGGAAGGTACAGAATAATTGGGAACAAGTCACTAATATTTGGTCTTCGCAATAGGAAAGGACATCAGATTAATATCCCAAAAATCAAGAAACAAAGCTTTGCACATGGTCCTTGCTATTCTCTTAGATTTATCAGGTTAGAATTCCTCCCAGCCATCTTTTTGACATGAGTGAAGCTAAGAAATAAAGATATTTTTAAAACTAAATTAAAATCAAAATGAAATCTTTGGGTTTGAAATTCAAAATAATCATTCCTTAAAGTTTTACATGGTGAGTGGAGCAGAACAGACAGTGATAGGGAGTGAGCTTTTTTGAAGCAATTGTTATCTCATTCCTGCTGGACATGGAATGGGAGAAACACACTCTGGCATCATGCAGCCCCTCACTTTGCATTTACTACCTCTGCTCGTCTCTTGAACAGGGGAGCTCTTGCTTTCTTGCCTCTAGTGTACAATTTACAATGTACTCAAATATTTATAACTACATCGCTTTTCATGTTCCCTTAGGCGCATGTGTATTAGCCTGTTTTACGAGATTTTGGTAAAGAGCAGCATATCCTTTAAATTCAAAGTTTGAAATCCACTGGGACTTACCAAGTATAAGTTTGAGGATTCATAAACTTAGTCAGATAGCAAAATTCTCTGCCACTACATATTGTAACCCTAATTAAGGGAACTTTCCTGTTTACACAGTGGTTAAAGAAAATTGCTGTTCATAGATCAGCAGCTAATCTTGTGTTCTGTAGAAATGCAAACAATTTTCTGAATAAGACGTGTGTTTGAAAGCTCCCAAAGTAAAGAAAGAGGTCTCTGGGCATTGAGTACTTGTCCATATGAACAAGGAACACCTTCAGGCTTGTCTCTGATACTGTATGGATCTGTAGCTACTGTAAATGGATAACCTTCACAGGCCATTAGTTTTGTTTTTGTTATCCCGCACAATTAAACCCATGGGCACATTTAGAAGGTTTATTTCAGTCTGATCTTCCAATGACCCCTCATTCTGCCTACAGGAGCCCAGCTATTTCCAGGGTGGGTACATAATCAATTAGTTATTTTATATGCAATTTATCTTAATGGAAATTCAATCAAACATCACAACCTTCTTGAGCACCATTCTTTACCATTGTGTCAGCCTTTGGAGACGTCTTGAGGTAGAGGGTGCTTAATGAGTTTTGTAAAGCACTCATATGCAGTGCCTGCCACTATAAACCAAAAAGAGCTCCTTAATTAGTTCTCTAAGTGAGAAGCTAATGCAGCACCATCTGTACACGTTTTCAGATCAGGCACTTTCCTCCTTGTTTTTTATGGGTTTATAAATGTCAATTCAGCTGGCCTATCATGGCATCCTAATTTCTCAGTCATTTAACTGTGCTCAGAGTTGATGGTGATGGTTGTTGTTGTTTTAATCTAGATATTAACTTATTTTTAAATCTACTCCAAGTTTTCACGTGTAAAAGACCTCTTAAGTCTACAATGTCTGGGTAGTCCAAACCTTTGCTGTAGAGAAAGCAACGCTCTGGGGAAACACCTGAGAAAGAATTTGTAGATTTAACTGAAAAGTCTCAGGAAAAAAACAGAGAAGCTCCAACATAAGCAACTTTACATTTCCAGCTATTTGCTTCCTATATTTTCCCTTCTGGCCCATCTCAATTAAAATTTCAGCTTTGTTTGACTTTTAAGTAGACCATATAAGCATTGGATCTGATTCACTGCAAAACATCATGAAGTTCATAGATAACTGTCCTCTCTCATATTTGATGTAGTATTTCTGTGCGGTGTGCTGTGTTGGCATTCACATGCAGGCTGCAGCAAAAGTGTACTGTGAAGCTTCGTTGCCTTCTGGAATAGCAAAGGCAAGGAAAAAGGAAGCAAAATGCTTCCAGGTGCTCAGGGCATGAGCACCTCTTGCTGTATCCCCCCCATCCCCATGGCTCCTTCAGAGACAGCTATGCCAGGGACATGGGACAGGCAGCTGAGCAGAGCAGTCTGTGCCGGTCCTCCAGACCTCACTTAAGCTTGCTCAGAAGTCAAAAAATGCCAACACCAACCCAAGCTGCAAAGGTATCTGGTGGGGAGGAGTGCTGGCACACAACTCCTTCGTACAGGCAGACTGGGACCCTGCAATACCAGCGCTTTCATCTCCTGTGCTCAGTCTGTCAGCCTTGAGCCTGAAGGACAATCTGCAATATGAGCAAAGGATATGGGTCATGAATTTACAACTGCTCAAACCCACTCGCGCATCCATGCTTCTCCCTGCTCCACAGACAGAAGGCATGGAGAGATCCCTCAATTCTGAAATACTAGCAAGAGTCACAAGCCGCCCTCTGTACGGTTTTGTATCATCTTTCACCCAAAGACCTTAAACCAATTTGCTGATATCAATTAAGCGTCCTAAACTCCTATGGGAGTTAAATAAATGTTGTTATACTCACTTTATACCAGAACTTACCTTAACAGAGTTTTTCTAAGTGCTCATTCCTGCTGACCTAAGCAAGAACAGCAGTCGGTATGAATATGCTGGCATGCTGAAATGCTGCTTCTTGCAGGTAAGCCTCAGTTTAATTTTCCAGTAAAGTAATGTATTGAAAACATATACTTAGCCATGCACAGTGTGATTTAAGTATGTTGCATACTCAAGGGCATACACGAAACTAGACATGTCAACCAAACTCTTTCAGGCTTTGTAAGACAGTCAATACACTTGCAAGTAAGGAAGACTTTGGACATGATAATAACATTCGTTTTAAATATCATGAAAACTTATCAATCCTGGTTTAGATTTCAGACACTGGGCAGTGTTGGACATTTTGTTAACATTTTAACGGACAGTTGTGTGAAGGGTACTTTGATTTTCCCACAAAACCCCTTTAAAGCAGTCCGTGTCCAGGCAGTTGAGCTGATGGTGTGCATTGTTATGGAGATGATTGAAGTTTAACTCCTGGATTAATCTTCCACTCTTCAGAGATGAGGCTGTTGGAGTCCCTTTGCTTAGTCCTGTAAAACACGGGTGATATTTTTGGCATTGCTGCAACACGATCTGTCTACATTGCTGAGCCTCCCAACCAGTCATGAAATGAAACGTTTGCTTTTTTCCTTGAACAAGACAAGAGTTGCTGCGGTTTCAGTTCTGACTACTATGAAACTCATAATTTTGTCATTGGCTTTACGAGGACCAGGATTTCTCCTAGACTGAAGGTATTCCATTGACAGTCAGTGGACCCTTGGGCATAGATGCACCACTTCTAAGGCAGCCTATGAAAAGTTAATCTGTCATGCATAGGCTTTAATTCTCTCTGTGGACATCCTGGAAAACCATTACAAATCCATATTCAGAAAAATGTTGAAAGCCATTTCCCTTAGCCAGTGAGAAAGCTAGGTTCAATAAAAAGCGGAAGCTGTGTCAGCACTGCTCGGTTAGGGGCAGTATTGAGATCTTTTGACAACATTAAAGGCCTGTTTCTTATATACGTCAGAACTGTAGTCCAATTTGTTGGTGTCTCAACATGATGGACGTTTTGCCTCTATGTTTAACAGCGCATACGCCACCTGTGCATTGAACAGCCCAGTCTAGAGGGCAGGAGTGGACTTCACAGCATCATCCTGACCCAAATTTCCATTCTGCTTATGCTCAAGCTACAGTCTCTCTTACTTTCTTTTTCTGCATTTGCCTTAACCCTAAAATATCACAAGTCCTCTGCACAGCTGTGGGGCACTTAGTGATTTTGTCAGTGCTAAGACATGCAGGAAATCTCCTGCAACAGAATTAATAAGGTTTGAGTGTAAACTTGCCAGCTAACCAGGTTTAGCTCCAAAAAGCTGGAGTTTTGGGTTATTTTAGGCTTCAGGAATCTCACAACACCAGAACTGTAGGCATAAGGCAGAAAAGTACTTACTAGAGAGAAAGGAACCCACAGAGCCATTTTACAAGTGCTCCTGCCACAAAAGCTAAGGCCCCTGGATACAGCCATCTGCCTCTTTTTTCCTTTCCCTTTTGCTACACTTCCTCTCCCAGATGTTTTTCATCATCTAAGGTAGCAATTCAGGCATTCGTGTAACTGATCCTAAGGAGTGTGCTGCATGTGATTAGCATCAAGTCACCAAAGAACAAAGAAATGCAATTAATCCCTGTTTAAATAAAAAACATATTAGATCAGATTAAATGTATTAGCGATGGGCAAACCTCAGATGGTTTGGAGACCGGACCTGGGCTGGAAAACTGTTTGGGAGTGCCAGCATAACCCAGATCGTATCCAAACTTTCTGATGCTTCAATCCAAGAAGGCTGGAAACTGCAAGGAAAACTCTCCTGTATGATCCTTTGCACTTCCTGCTCTCCAATTCAATTGGAAAAAAAACAGACACTCTCCTGGTATGCTGGCTTCTGGCACCAACACCTCTGATCCTGCTCAGAACAAGAAAATATTGAGGGTAAATTTGCCTACTAAGTAGGGATTTAGTCAAAAGGACTTGCTACAGGTAAACAGATTTCAAGGTTGATTGTTTGTTGTTCTTATGGGTTGAATTGGTTTCTAGGCTTTGTGGTAGAAACAATGAACACCAATCTGTTATCCCGTTGATATTCATGATGTTGCATATGCATCAAATAGAGCACTGTGAACAATTCATCTTCACAAAAATAAGTCCCATTTGTTGATGGGGGTTAGTTGTCGGTACTCTGATTTCAACAACATTTTTGGCAACATCTGAAACACAAACATTTTGACTGACCCATAAAAGGGATTGCAAATAGCAGTAAAAGACTTTTCCCTAGCATCTTGCAGATCTGGCCTGATCTGTCACCAGGAGTGGGCTTCAGCTCATCTCTGAGGGTTTGGGTGTTTAAATATATGAATTGCACATACACNCACAAGCATTTTGACTGACCCATAAAAGGGATTGCAAATAGCAGTAAAAGACTTTTCCCTAGCATCTTGCAGATCTGGCCTGATCTGTCACCAGGAGTGGGCTTCAGCTCATCTCTGAGGGTTTGGGTGTTTAAATATATGAATTGCACATACACCAATATCTGCGTTTGAATATATGGATTTTGTGTGCAAGTACTTGTTTGTCAGTTGCAGATTTGTCATGATTTTACTTGTCGTTAGTCCCAGAGACAGTCTGACACACAGTTGACAGCTCAGTTGGCTCACACCAGTTTTTTCCTGCAAGCTTCCTTACTTCTCTCCCAGTTGTGGGTTGAGCCTCCTAATGTGGGCACAAGTATCCTGTCTGCAGAAATGGAAATATGCATTTCTTCCTGCCCAGGTTGGGAGATCCCTATGAAACTCCAGAGCTACTCTAGTGCGTCAGCATTTGCATTAACCCTCAAATATGCACAGCTACAGGGCGCTTAGGGTTCTTGTCAATGCCAACACATACGGCCACAACATTGTAGGATCTGCACCAGTATTTTTAAAGTGGGCCTGAAACCTAAGCTTTTAAGCAACATATCTTAAGATTTCTCAGTTCATCAGAACCAATCCTCTTTACCTTTGTTCACAAATGTCTACTACTTTTACATGTGTAATAGAGTTCCAGAATGAACTTTATACCAATCAGAAAAAAAAAATTACTCATTAAAACACTAATTTTAAAAGTCCTTCTGGGAAGATAGGACAGATGGATGGATGGACAGATGTTTAGCACGCTTCTTTGGAGAACTATGTTTAGCACGGTTCCGCCCTGAAACGAGCATCTCCTAAAGTTTTCTTTTACTTCCAGTCCAATGAAAGTAAAAACTGGGGAACAAAAACGCTGTCTCTGGAAAGAAAAAAATCCCTCCATCCCAGAATCATGAAGTAGATTTAGAAATTTCCATATAAGAATGGTCATTCCAGAAAACATTTTTATAGTGAAATGACAAGCAGAGGCTATTAGGGATTAGAAGTATTTACATGCATCACAATGTAATTATTTCCTGTATCCGTGACTAGTTCCACGGTCTTTAGTTTGAAGAAGTGAGATCGAAGCAGTCTGGGGCTCTCCTGTTGGACTGGTCCAGCTACCTCTGGAAAGCAGCCATTCAATACACTCTATAATTTGCTTTCAAACAGGACTAGAGTTGCCACTAAATCAGACATATGGGGCCAGATCTTCAGCTGATGTTAAATAAAGTGGCTCCGCAAAAGTCAACTTATGATGTCTGAAGATCTCATCTATGGTGCCAAGTATACTGGTGAAGTTTCAGCCATGCAGCAAAAATGATTTCTCACCTGTTTCCCAAAAATTTATTATTCATGGATGGATTTCATCTCCTTTCGTCACAGTGACTACCACCCTCTTCAAGAAAGGTCCCTACTGAGATCTCTCGTATATGTGGAAAATTAATAAAAGGGCTCAACAGGAGGCGAGTGAGATATACAGTGCTAAAAAAATGAATGCCTCAGAGCTCTCAAATCCTAGCCCTTTTACAAAAAAAAATCCCCCTCTCGCCTAAAGCCGACCCTCAGAAACTTTTGAAAATATCATTTGTCAAACATTTTGGATTTTATTTCTAACAAAATGCTAAAAAAAAAGCACAGAATGGTAATTTATTTTGTGGTGCTGCACTCAAAGAGTGAGAATACTTGGTAGCTGCTTGTTCAAGATGAATTGCTGGGAAAAGCCTTTAAAATCTGTCTTGTCTTTTACCTGTTTAGATTTATACCATCTCAGATGTTAACAGCCCTTGGGTGACTTCTTAATGCCAAATGTAAATAAAAAAACAAGAAGAAAATGTTCCTTGTGCATACATACGTACCTTTCCTGGCAGAAGGCCACTTCTGTCACTCAGAGCTCAGACTGTTCTCCTTTTAATTTGGCGTCAATTCCATGACTGCTGTTAATAGTATTATTGGTGTTGGAGGTAAGCCAGACACCATACTTTTTTAACCAATTTGTCCAATAAAATGGATTATTTTGTTAGTTAATCTGTCACTTCTTGAAAGGAGAAATCATTAATAACATTTTTACAAATATTCTTGGTTTATGTCTTACGCTTTCTCATTACCCTGCACCAATACCAAAGCTTCTACAGGAGCTAATTGAGTTTTGATACATCCACAGAAAAATGACCATTTCAGCATTGAGAAGAATCTTCAACACTTTTTTTTCATCCAGAGATTAAAAAAAAAAGTGACTGTTTCAACTCTGGGCTGATAATTTTTCTTGTCTTACTCCTACGGTCCCTCCCCTTCACAACGCACCAGCCTTTTTTGTGTAAAAATGGAACAAGACACAGTAAAGCCAGCAAAGCTGTCTGCTTTACAGGCATGCACCCTGTGTCTGCTCTGCAGTAACTTCAGCTCTTTGGCTTCACCCTCACCATCGTTCTGACTTCCCTTCCCTTCCCTTCCCTTCCCTTCCCTTCCCTTCCCTTCCCTTCCCTTCCCTTCCCTTCCCTTCCCTTCCCTTCCCTTCCCTTCCCTTCCCTTCCCTTCCCTTCCCTTCCCTTCCCTTCCCTTCCCTTCCCTTCCCTTCCCTTCCCTTCCCTTCCCTTCCCTTCCCTTCCCTTCCCTTCCCTTCCCTTCCCTTCCCTTCCCTTCCCTTCCCTTCCCTTCCCTTCCCTTCCCTTCCCTTCCCTTCCCTTCCCTTCCCTTCCCTTCCCTTCCCTTCCCTTCCCTTCCCTTCCCTTCCCTTCCCTTCCCTTCCCTTCCCTTCCCTTCCCTTCCCTTCCCTTCCCTTCCCTTCCCTTCCCTTCCCTTCCCTTCCCTTCCCTTCCCTTCCCTTCCCTTCCCTTCCCTTCCCTTCCCTTCCCTTCCCTTCCCTTCCCTTCCCTTCCCTTCCCTTCCCTTCCCTTCCCTTCCCTTCCCTTCCCTTCCCTTCCCTTCCCTTCCCTTCCCTTCCCTTCCCTTCCCTTCCCTTCCCTCTCATGAAAACCTGAGCAAATGGCTGGCTCCAAACGAGGTGCGTGTGGCTGAGCAGCCCGTACAGGAGTATGGTTTGGTGAGCTGGAATACTGAACAAGACTAAATGTTTGAACACACTCTACAGATTTTCTTCCCTGAACTGTTTTTCCTTGTCTGCACACCTATCAGTTTTCAGAAGTTTAAGAGCTCACGTCTGAGAGCATGTCTGCTCTGTCTAGAGAAGTCAAAAATGGCCAGCAGGTTCAGCAGTTATTGCAGGTGACCTGGCAGATGAGCAGATGAACAGGCTCGGGTATCACCTTCTCTTAAAGAGGAGCTGGAGAACACAGGGGAGAGAACACAATTTGAAAATCTTCATAACAAGGTCTAATGAAAATGTTCATACACAAAAATCAGATTGATAAAATACGTTGCATTTTAACAACAATTCTGCAAACAGAAACAAAGTTACCTCAGAATTATTATTTCCTGCTCTAGATCGCAAAGAAATAGAGCCAGACTGTATGACAAACACTGCATGTTCGTCGACTGTCTAGTTTTACCTTCAATACAGATTAAATCAGAAGCAGAGTAAACAGGGCTGCAAGGAGGTGTTGGACATAAACTGGGTAATCCTATCTGGCCCTGGAAACCGTACCTTCAGCGGGGCAATCTGAAGCACCTACTGCTTCCTCCTCATATGGATTCAGGTGGTTAAGTGCATTTCTGCAGTGTATATGGGTCTTGCATATTTTCTAAGTGGAATGTGGGCAACTTTATGGAGTTTAGGTTAACTACTTTTATTTTCTTTAACTGTAACCATTTGTATGCAAACACCCTGGTTTGGTCAGCATTCCCTGACCCGAGGCGAGCCCACAGCCCAGGACAGTGTGGCGGGGGCCCGACCCAGAGCAGCCTGTCCAGTCGCTGTCTTCAGGCACGCAGAGCAACCGCCGGCAGCTGCCCGCTGCCCGCTGCCCGCATGCACCTCTGAGCAGGAAGGGCTGAGCAGGAGGAGAAGGCACCAACGCACCAACTGCTGCCTACTCTGCATTAACAGTGCCCGCAGAAGCTGCGGCACAACGACGGCAACACTGAGCTCTACTCCAAAGCAGCAGAGCTTGGCCCAGCCACGTTAGCATCGTGCTGTGCCCAGCTGATGTCCCCTCAGTAGACAGTCTGCCTGAGAACTGCTCCTCCTCCAGAGCTGCAGGAGTCCCTCAGGGCAAGCTATATAATTTGGCCTGCCAAAAATTTAAACCAAAGGCTATTTCCTCTCGTGTTTAGGAGTATAAACAATGACAATTTAAATCTGACATCTCTTAACACAGGGAAAGATTTTATGTAAACATGTGTTTGGTGTCTTCTGGTTTCTTTCTCAACCAAATCCTTTAGAAAGTGTACACACACTTCATAATGATAGGAGCAACATTTTCCTACTGCTACATACTGGAGAAGTGCTTGCCGTAGCGTTTAATTCCAGCTTCAGTCTCCACGTTCAAATCCTCTGCGCACGGAGGGGCCAAAGCCTGGACTCCATACTTGCTGCTCCTGACGAGATGTGCCTGGAGTCCAAAGGTGAAGGTTGTTTACGAGCCCCGAGTCCTTGCACCTGGTCTCCTGCATCGCCAGCTCCAGCCCAGCACATCCCTCCAGCCCGGCTGGAAGAGATCTCTGCGCTCTGCATTCCTTGGAAAGCATCCTCTGTTTAACGAAAATCAAACATTTTATTAAGGAAGCTTAAATGGAGGCTCTGCAGTTTTAAAATGCACAACACTAGCCATTTATGTCCAAACAGCGCAATCCTTACAGCACTCAATGTTGTGAGAAGTCCCAGAGGTAACGCTCTGCGTTATCCATGAGGAAGACCATGGTCCCAGGCTGTGCTACATGTGGATTTGCTCACCTATAAATTTCCAAACAGGCTGGGGTTTACCAGACCGGTCCCCATGAACCTTCTCACTAGATAATGCATTTGCTTGATGACTTGAAATAACAAATTGACAGAGCTTCTTTCAAAGCTTTCAGGGGGATCTCTGTTTCTGAAAAATATATAAATATATAATAAAAACAGAAACATCAGTGAGCAATTTACTGGAATTGGAGGCTCAGCCTGTTTTCTAGCCTGTAAGTAGACTACACAAGCCATTTCTTTGAAGACCCTTGTGTTTTCCACACCGTGTATGGCTAGGACATTGCCTCTGCCCTGAGCCTGACAAGAGGCTTGGCGACAAGGGGCTGCAAACCTCGACAGGATCACCAGCCTGACAGCAGCCCCGGCCACCACTATCACAAAAAAAAAGAGTTTAGGAGCCAGTGCTAGTGGTGACGGAGCTACATAAATTTTGAAATTAATGCCTTGGAAACAGACAGTTCCTTCCCAAGAGATCAGGGAATGCACAAGGATGCAAGACTACAAAGTTCAAACTGTTTTATCCAAATCCCAGAAGTCTTACACACCAGCAGTGAAATTGTATTGACAGTAAGAGGTGTACTAGCACTTTTTCTAAAGCCTAAAAATCAAACACTGATGTTGCATAATAACAAGCATCAGCTTTGCTATCTTCACCTGCTTAGCAGCTCCCTAAGGTCTGCTATTTTACCTGCACTGACAAACAGCCCACAGCTACGCTTCTCGGCACCATTTCGCACCTCAGCCCTACTCAGTAGCACTCTCACTCCAGCCAGGACTGATCCACAGTCGCTCTGATGGATCAGCCCCAAACATCTCAGAGTCACCCTAGCAGCCTTGCTTTAAGTGCCGTTTCCGCACTCTTCCTCCCAACCCACCCGCTGCTCCCCGGCTGCTGGTGCCTTAACCTCTTGCCTTGCAGAGCTTTAAAACCCTATTAATGAGGGGCAATCTATCTGTACTATGTGTTGATAAAACTCCTTTGCAACATAGGCCCAGTTTTAAACTCTCTGGATTTCTCGTGTACCCAAGGATCTGAAATGAGGGTATGGAACAGCCTGATTTGTACAAGTCTGATAGCTAAGGGAGGAATCTGGTGTAAACGATTCCCTCCTGAATATAAAGCTCTACAGAAATATTTCTCAAAAGAAATCTGCAGAGCTCCTTGGACAACTTCAGCTGTACCAAGCAATGCCATACCCATGGGTGAACACTGCTGGTGCAGGGTTTGTCATGAATTTAACAAAAGCCTTAAAAATCACTCCTAAATAAGCAGAGGTTTATGCACGACATCTAGGCATGGCTGCAGCAAAGCTTGGTCAGACACACAAGATAAATCCATGTCACTTTCTGAAGACTGCTGCGGTCAGCCCAGTATCCTGCCTTACGCAATGTGTCTAACAAGCCTTCTGATGTTTATGCTTAGAAGTATGAAGTGCTCCAAGCAGAACTGAAGGGAAATGGTCCAGGTTCTGAGTCTCTCTTCAACCTTTGAGACCATTAAAATAAAGCGAGATCAAATAAATAAAAATAAAATAAAGTAAAATAAAATAAAATGAAATTTAATTTTAGGAAAACATCCCACAACAAGCTCAATGTAGAAGCACACATGGCACAGCGTTCCAGCTTGGAGATGTCTATCCTCACATAATACTAAATAGCTTTAGCATTAAGTATTTCTAATTTATTATCATTTGTAAGCATCTGGACAACCTGGCAACTGCGGCAGGGTTGGGATTTGAACCACAGGCTAATAAAATCTGTAGTGAAACCTGTAAACCAAACACATGAAGTCAGATGGGGGTATTAGTTAATGTGTGCCATTGATGTGTTAGCTTCAACCGCACGTTGGCCACGCAGTGAAGGTGTTGGGATGACACAGCTGAGGGCTGGCAAGTTACTTTCAAATGAGCTTCCTGAGATGTTTACAGCAGACAAGTACTTATCCTTGCACCAATGGACGTGTTAGCAAGCCACAGCAGCAGAGCACGCTTCCAACCTTCACAACCGCTCTCTGAGGCACACCTCCATCTGCCTGAAGATCTTGGCTTTCACTTGCTTGTGGAGGGGCCCAAAAGTTTTGCTTGTCCGATGCTGTGCCCTGGCTTCAGCATCTTTGTATTTTGCTGCTCTTCTAGTGAATCCCAAAAAACTCTGAATTGCCTTTGGCAGCCCTGCATGGGGCAGACGTTTGTAGTGAGAAGACTGTTCTCCACAGTAAACCACACTGTAACCTTTGACGTGGGATACGGTTTTGCAAGGTCTTTAGTCTGGGCTAGAAAAGACTATGCACATACCTGAACCATCAGTATCATATGTTGCATTGGCCTAAAACAGCCAGGAGTCCATCCTCTCTCTGCGTGGGCAGCAGAATTTTTATGAAACACCCTGACACCTCTTGGTTTCAAACCTTAGGTGTTTTTTCATACTAGCTACCTCCTGCCAGCAGTCATTAAAAGTCCTTGCCCAGTCCCTGGTTGTCAGTAATACTTCCCAAGTCACTCTGCTCATGTGTTGGCAGTTGTGACAGCTCAGTTCCCCTCAGCTGGGACAGGCTGTGTAAAAGCAGCACCTCCATCTTGTCTGCTCCAGGGAAGAAATTCGACCCCCCCATCTCTAGAAAGCCACAATGAAAAAAAAAAAAAAAAAAAAAGGCAGCTATACTTTTCAAATAGAGTTTTCACAAATGTGTCTCCAAAGGTTGATTTTTATCTTCCTTCGTTTGTTCCTTCCTTCCTTCTCTTCACTTTTATTCTTTCATTTTTCCATTCCTCCTTTCTTTCCTTCATTCTTTTTTTCTCCCCAGTCTTCTCTCTAAAAACAGCAAAAGCGAGGAAATGCAAGAGACAGAAAAGGACAAAAGAGAGAAAACTGAACATGAAAAGCTGAATGGCAAACAATGGGACTTCACCATGTTGTAGGGAATGTGAGTGAAAATTCTGAACTGCTCTGTTAATATTTTTGAAAAGTGACCATTTTTTAAAAAAATAACGAAAAGGTCTTTTCTACTTTAAATAACCTGTATCTATTTTATAACCAGCTCTAGATCCACACCTGTAGAAAATACACACTTTTGGTAGAAGATTGTCAGTTCAAACCCAGACTCTGAGAAGGCTTGCACAGCATCTCCCTCCTCTTACAAAGGTTTAGAAACAATACATCTGCATAATTTGTGACACTAACAAATTGTCTGCAATTTACTTAGGGAAGATTTCAGTTTAGTGGATTGATAATTTTTAACCACCCTGGTACAAGACTGACCTGATCTGTGGGCAAATTAGACAGTTGTTGCCCTGGGTACCAGAGTACTTCTTTTAGCTTGATGAGCTGACAAAACAGTTGGTGTAGTCTGCTCGATGTACACAGGGAGAGGGTAATATTGCATATTTCACCCACAGGGGCAAAAAACAGCTGAGCCAGTTCTGCACGGATGTGAAGGATTTTAAATTTTTTACTGATTTTTAAAACCTAAAAGACGATCCTTGATCTTAAAACTTGCTTAGAAGATATGGAAAAAAAATTTTTTTGAAAACTCAGAAAAAAGTTTTTTAATTGTTTTAGAAGGAAGCTTCATGTTTCTTGACTTTCCCATGGAATTAATTTTGGGCTTCTGGCTTCCAGCCTGTAGTGTGGGCATGTAGCCCTCTCCCAGCTTTGCCCAGCATCTCATGGGCAAAGCATTACCAATTGCCTCAGGAGAGTAAAAGCTGGTGCAGTAAATTATGCTCTTCCCTCATAGCCAGAAAGCATAAAAGATAACTTCCAGCTGTCAGGGATCAAAGTTTCAAAACTAGTCGCCATCNCAGGAGACTAAAAGCTGGTGCAGTAAATTATGCTCTTCCCTCATAGCCAGAAAGCATAAAAGATAACTTCCAGCTGTCAGGGATCAAAGTTTCAAAACTAGTCGCCATCTGCACATCCATCAAGTCAGCCCTAATCAGGGGAGTAATCATCACTCACATTTTGGGTCATCAAATCTTACGTCTTATTTTGAGAGC
The DNA here is from genome assembly GCA_013398225.1 of Steatornis caripensis. Classification (NCBI taxonomy): domain Eukaryota; kingdom Metazoa; phylum Chordata; class Aves; order Caprimulgiformes; family Steatornithidae; genus Steatornis; species Steatornis caripensis. The sequence continues at coordinate 206,111 of VZSC01011358.1, forward strand.
TATGATGGTATCTAACACTATGAAAAGCTAGATCCCTGCCCCAGAGAGTACTGATCTCAAGAAGGAAGAGTCTGAGTGACAACTGCAGGCTGGTACGAAGGCAAGGAAAGGATTTACCCCGAGTAAACATCACCAGATTTGTTTGGCAGAGTTGTGCCTCAGTCACATGAGCTGAGATTTCAGGGTTAAACAAGACATGGAAAGGGAAATTTGCAAGTATTTTTTGCATAATTTGCATAATTTTGGTAGCTGGGTGAGGCCTACTGGCTGTCCAAGGCAGGAATACCATGGTCTGAAAACTGTGTAAGTGTGAGCAAGGAAAGGCTTCCTGAGACACAGTGGGCAGAGGTGAGAGCCAGAGATGACGAACTGCAAGGGGACAAACATATCATGAAGAAGGGGCATGAATAAAAACGTGAATTATGATGAGTCAGGACATAAAATACCTTGCTTGCATTTAAGCCCAGCGTTTAAGAAAGGGGCTATGAGGTGCTGGAGATGCCGTCGTTTCAATGGAAGCCTAAAACTGGAATCTGGATCACTCAGACTGGTGAAAGATCTGCTGGCCTTTTTCTACATACATTTTGGCCCAAGGGATTTTAATGCAGGCATGCTGGTCAAACTCCAGCCTAGGTCTCCATATGTTATTTTCCTATAGTTCACCCCATCATTCCACCTAAAGCACTTGCTCCTAGAAATACTGTTACTTAGCCACTGTGGCAGCACGCAACGTAGAATCAATATCAAATGATAAGTGATAAATGTGCTCTCCAGCTCTGGCTCTGTACGTATGTCCCTAAGTTGAGACCCATCCAGATAGTTATATGCACACATATGATTTTAGATTATCAAAGGTACCATCACGAGCACAAGCCCCACCCCCACCTCCCTCCTATGCATCTGCAGTTGTAGCCATTCACTTACACGTATATACGGCAAGATGCCATGACGGTCCTGCATAAAAAGAGTTGCCCAGTTCCTGCTATGACAGCCGCAATCAAGGTAAGATTGCAGCTGGAGAAGGAGAGAAAGTGTAAAAGAAGATAATAAGGGAAATGACACAGCCTTGCATAGTGCTGAAGCTGAAATGGCCTTGAGTGGTTATTACCCAGTAGTTCAAGTTGATTTGTTCTGCCTGTGAGTTTTGATTTGGAAGTGCAGCAAGCCTGAGGAAAGGGATATGAAGCGACCTGTAGTTGGGACTTACATTTTTCCTTCCCCAGGGGATGTCCCCGCACACGTGCTTGTGGTATAATTGTGTAATAAATTGAGTGCATATCTATATCCACAAAGGGTCAGACTCTGCTCAGAATTACACCCGTGTAAATCCCCAATAACTCCACCGGTCTCACTGGAGTTATTTGGCACAGATTTACACTTGTGTAACTGAGAGCAGGTTTTAAGCTACAGTCTGAAAAGTGTTTCACCTTCGGGGTAAAAAAAAATTGCTACTAATGTCAGTTGTTGTTACATTTGAAATAACCAGCAGGAATTTCACCTGGATGGGATCCATTTATAATCCATGACATTCGTATGAACCTTTTTCCCTTATTTCTGGTGTGCATGGAAAGATGTCAGATTTTAATTCACAATGCATCCGTGCCTTTTGTTTTGGAAGGACCTCTATGCCTTAGATCAATCATTAGGAAAAGGTGTCTATATTGATAACACATTTGTCTCCAAGATGCTACAGGATGTTCCAAGCCAGGTTTCCTTTGAAGCCAGGCACCACTTTTATTATCCAAGCATGAAAAACAGCTCGTGTTCACGACATCAAATGCAGCCAGCACACGATGCTGAGGGCTAAAGTGAGACTCCAGTTACATCATGTAAATCCAGAAGAGCTCTAGGCACTTACGCTCCCATTAGTGTAATGCAGCTGGCCTCAGCGTGGGTCCCATGGCTCAGGGGCTGCTGCTCTGCCTGGAGGCAGCACTCAAACCACACAGGTCACCCTTCAGGCACAGGGCAGGCTGCCATGCTGTCACCAACAGACATGCAGGTAAGAAGGAGAGGTGTAAGGATCAAAAAATATAGGCTGTCAATTGTGACCTTTTGCATGCATTGATCCCGAATTCAGCTGAATTCCTTTAAAATATCTGAGCCATCAGTGATGATGTCAGAAGGCTTCTAGCTCTAGGGATTCAAAGAATAATTTTCCCGAGGTCTCCCCACCTCCTTCTGGCTCCATGTTGGAGATGTAGAGGGAATGATCTGATACGCATTTCTGCCAAACAGCTAAATTTCATTAAGATATAGCAGAAAGGTATGTGAGTTTGCTTTGCAACCCTATTAGAGCTTACAGCTATCCACAGACCAGCTTTCTGTTAGAAATACAAACTTTGTTCTTTGAATAACCTCAGCTTGAACTGAGTCCTGGAAGGACTGTCTTTGAGTCAAGGTAATACGAAGCAATAAAGCTTCCTGAGAACAGCAGACTGCCAAAGTTTAAGTGGTATATTTTATGATCTGGATTATTGTCCATTGAGGGACTCAGATGAAAACACAGACTCATTTCATTTAGGTCTCTAGTTGTGATTTGAACCATGATCCAAATTTCTAATAAAAATACTCAAAGAGAAAAACTAGTGCTTTATCCACTACATACCAAGCCTTGCTGGCCCTTTTCTAAAAAATCACAGTAATCCAAGGTCAAATAATACATGTGCATCAACTTTAATATTCCACAGAATTTCAGCTTCCACCATTTCATCGCTTTCAATAGCACAAACCACATACAGAGTGATGGTGGGGTATATCAGATGTGATAACAACAATTATGCAAATCATCTGCAACAGTATGAACAAGAAGAAAACCCTCTTGGGTATCTCTGTAGAAAGGAAGCATTTCCATGAATGATTTTGTGCAATAAATCTTCACTGTTTCTCGGGTTCATCCTGGGAAGCAGTCAGTACAGAGATCATTTTCCATTCTGTCAGAAGACACACAAAAGTACTCATGCAAAGATATGTACCAAGCAGATCAGCCTCTTCATCTCAGGAAGATAGTCAGATTAGCAAGTGATCGAACGTATGTTTATTTTTTTCTCCTCAAGGGAATGAGCCTCAAATGACCAGGTTTCTGTAAGCAGCAAGGGAACAAAAAAAAAATCTCTAAATAAAATTGACTACAACCAGCTACATTCTCTCATTCAAGATGACAAATTGTCCGACTTTTCTGAAAGGTCATTAGTCAAACTCAATTTTAAAATATTCAATTCAGAAAAAAAAAATCTTTAAATGGAAGCCCAAGTTCTACAGAGCACTAAATAACAACATTCTACCAACATGTTTTCTCTCACTTGATCTTATTTTAAAAACTTAAACTATAAGCTACATCTGAGTCAGGAGAAGAAAAGCAACTGTTTTTTCTCTGGCAAGAGTCAAATGGTCCACAGAATTTAGATCTGTCTTTACAGCTAGCCTATACAGAAATGCAGCACAGCACCTCAATTGTCCTAAAGAAGAATCAGAGGTAGCCTGAAATACAGAAACACTCAGAAATACAGTGCAGAAAAGCCACTATACTGTCTAAAACAGAGCAGAAGCAGCTCCTTGTCTTGACGAAGCACCTTGCAATGCAAGAGCAAAAAGAACTATTTCTCCCATAAATATGTTTTGATTCCTATCAGTATGCTATTAATAAGATTTGCCAAATTTGTCTCAGATTACAGGTCACAGCCTGCTTTGTGCGGCCACTCTCCATTACTGGTGACATGTAAAAAATGTTTCTCTCATCGTCTGAGAAAATAAAGTTTCAAAAATGTTCTCACTCCACTTCAAGCGGAACACAGCTTCCTCTCTTCTCCCTCTTCCTGTGCTTGCGAGTAATGCTGCGATGGACTACCGATTCAGGTATTCTCCCAGACTCATACCATCTCACATGCAGCATCCTGCTTGGGGACATCCTCAGTCATTTGTACGAAGTGGAACTGCCTGCATGGGAAACACCAAGAAACATCCTTTCCCAAATGTTTGAGGTACTGGATCTCTCACCTCTTCAAGGTGCCAGGAAAACCCTCAGGATTACTGGGTGCTCCGGCTTCTCTTTCTCTCACATTTTCTCCAGAAATTCTGGTCTGAACCTGAAGTCTCTCTCTCCGTGACAGTTTTGCCAAAACAAGAACACATTTGCAAATCATCATTGTCCATCCCAAGATGCACTCTACTTTGTCAAAAAAATACCAGACTTCTTCTGTCTGAGTTTCAGACAGCACTTTTTTACCCAGCACTTTTTGGTTTGTTTTGCTGTCATGACTCAAAAACTGGCCCTTCGGAAATATTGAGAAGTACACAATGTAAGAAATACAATTCTAGTGAAAATTTTAAATAAACCATCATTTGTACATCTGTATTAAATTCATGGAATCTATAGTCCACAGAGCAAATGCCCTTAGACCTGCATCAACGACTGGTTTGATACCAAAACATGAAAAAGGATTTGACTCAACAATACCAGAATACTCACAAAATTTTTCCTCAAGGTATCTGTAATCTATTTTTCAGCTAATGCTTCTGACTACATGGATAGGTCAGGCAGACTGGGATCCTAAAATATATATGAGGGTCTTAAAGCTGAGCATTCAGATTTCCCCCATCTCTGAATCACACTCACTACTGCGCCTGGATTGATAAGGATTAAATTAACCCATTCTACCAAAAAGTCAACAAGACCAGGACACAGCAGGCATGAAGTGAAAAAATCCACTTGTGCATGAGTTACATTATCTCAATGTGACTCCTTTTTGTGGAGATTCATGGCCAGTGGGTCTGCATGAGCACAGAAATTTATTATCCATAATTTGTATTTACCATTCTCCCATCTTCTTTTCCCTCTTACAAGGTTCCAGTAACCCAGTAAGGAGGCAAAGACAGGTGATGGGACCAATCACAAATAATAAATACTAAAGAGCTCATGAACAAACTTCTAGCCTGAAAATTATTGATCTAAATTTTCTGGGGAATACTTAGGAATACTTAATACAGCCATGGCTAATAGGGCTTGTTGGTTCGTCGAGGATTCTCTCAAGCTGCATAGTTTTATCAACATATGTGTGACTAAAAATTTCTGTATAAAAATATATTAAAACTGTCAGATTTATAAAAGTCAGACAAATCCTCCATTTTTCTGTTCACGACCTCTCTAAATCCCTTTGCGGAAGATCCCAGACCTCAACTGCATTCCTCAAAGATTTACAGGGCACCAGAGGAACAGCAATCAGCTCCAAATGAATATGTGCATTCACAAGCATATGGAGGCTTTTCCAGCTTTTCAGGTATTTCACTCTGATTAATCTTCCTAAAGGTACTGGATGTATTTGCACGAGCAATATTAACCGCTGCTCCACTCTGCCACTTTTCAGCACATCTGTTGTGTCCTGTTGATGGGAATAACCACCATGTAACCAGAGGTGAAAGGAAGAGTGGCTGGAATATTGGAGGAAACACACAAAATCGGGCAAAAAAATGCCACGTACTTAAGATTTACTCCTCCTGGAATAATACGAGCTAAGACTGTGGATCAGATTCTCATCCGAGTTACTGTGGTGTTAATCTGAAGTACCAGCACTGATTTTGACAGAGCCACCCTGGATTTAAGTTCTGATTCAAAGATTGCCACTGATTTACGCTGACTTTGTAACAGTTGGTTATTCCAGCATAAGAGCTTAGCCTAGAAAAAGATAATGCTTTTATCAACACTGCGTTACGAAATGCTTTGTACTACCTTGCATAATGCCTAAGAAGGTTTACTATTTTCTCCTTTTGCTTGTTTAATCCATGTTTATATTCTGCTCCTATTATTATTATAGATACAGAGAAGTAAACCTTATTCACCCTTTCCGCTACGTTCCCTTCATTTCCTATAACATTTGTAAGATATGAACACAAAGAAAAAGGCTACAAGATAGGCACGGAAAAAGAGTACAGCGCAAATGCATCACTACAGAATAAACTTCAGACCACAAATTATCTTTCTTCCTTCTTTGCATTCCACCCTGTGTTTTATCTGGGATAAGTTATTACTCATATTACATACCATGTTTTGTTATTCTCTGGTAATGAATGAAAATGTCTTTGGATGTGGATGCTGAGGAAAAAAAACATGGTTAGTATGTTGCCAAGGTTTGCTTTGCTAAGTAAAAATGACATTGTTATTGTACACAGATTTTTAGTTGAATAGTTACATAGGTAATAGGATGAGCTGGATGCACCTGTTTTCTAAACAGTTCAGTCTGAATCAGATTAGTGGGATATGATTTAGTTGGATCAATAGAAATAGATCTTCCCAGTTGTCCTGGGAAGAACTGAAAAATAAATACGACAAGTGCTGTATTTTGCACTACAGGTTCTGAAGAAAGCTCTGTGCTCTCCTGAAACAATGCTTTAAAAAAGAAAAGGCTGCAAGGACCTTTCTTTCTCTTCCCTCTTCTGTCTCTCTGGGTAGAAACCTCATTGGATGCCTCCTGCAGCACATTTACAGCCATAAGAAGAGATGGTCAAATATTTCTCTTGTGGAAAATTTCGACAAGGAGAAAGAAAAAGGAACACATGTCAGTTTTTTCCTTTAAAAAATATCCAATAGCTGCTCCCTTTCCAAAAAAAAAAGTTTCTGTTTCTCACACAAATGTTTTGGCTTCCCTAATGTTTTCTTCTCTTTCTTGACAAAAATGTTGATACTTTCCCAAAAAAAGAAAGTTTTCAGAGAATCTTCCACTGAGGTCAAAACCAAGCTTCCTGGTGAAAACCAGTTTTAATGAGGAAACGTTGGCCAGCTATAATTGTCAGTGAGGTTGTAGGCAGAGCCACTGTGGAGGAAAGGGAGAGGAAAACAGCAGTAGTGTGTGCTTGTGACTTTCTGAAAGAGCGGTATGGGATATGGCAGGCTGTGCTGCTCGGGGCCATTGCATATATCGACTATATAATATGTGCTCCAGCTGTGCCCTCCCCATGCCTCCCACTGCCCCCGCTGATGGTGGGATTTCAGCCTGCGATGAATCCTGCTCGTGCTTTCGAGAAGGAGTGGCTGTGAGGTCTTGCCTTGTCTAGTAACCCAGGCAAGAGGTTTGCAAGAGCTTAAGGTGGCTTTTGAAACAACCCATCACAGAGTATTAGCAGAAGAGCACTAGTTGTCACCACAGAAAACCATACGATGCGGGTGCTAGAGGAAAATCAGACAGTGCGGCAGGTATGGTGAACGTGGTATGAACATACAGATCAGGAAGCCACAGAGTGGGGAGAGATAGCAGTGGAGGTGGGGCATAGCTGCTTCCACATTGTTTGACCCTAGAATATACCCTGCAACGGGTGATATCTGGGGTGGAGGGGAGGGGGCACGTAATAGTCACCTCAGTTCCTTCGTCTGCCAGAGTTCAGACATATTAATAGGGCTAACATTATGCCTCTGCAGGACCAAACAAAAAAGTAAATAGACAGTTTCTTGCATGGTTTGGTCAGCCAGAGATTGGACTCCCCCACCAAAACAGATGTCTCTCCTCCAAGAAGAATCTAGAAAATGCAAGTGCTTTTAAAACCCCATACAGTGAGTATACCTTTTTTATGCTACAGGCTGCTGCCTTTTTGCACCCAACACATGGCAAGGATTATATTTAAATAAAGATTTAACACTCATAAATGGTTTCTTTTAATATTGCTGTAAAGTAATGGTTCTTTTATGGGCGAATTTAAACGTAATTCAGCTATGTACAGCTGTGCCAAACAGTATGGTATCGTTTTATGCAGCTATAAGCAAGGAGGCATGTTGACCAACAGTGCCTGTGGGTAGAGTGTGGATTTTATTAGCCAATATGAGCTGATGACCCACAAGCAGAGTCAGCTTTTGCATCTTGTAAAGTCAATCATTGTAAAGGTACCACCATGTGCAGAAAGCGAGCGGCTTCCAGCCTGGAGCAGCTGAGCGCAGCCTCTTGGCTAGGGCAGCAGCAGCTCCTCTTCAGCTTGCAAAAGTTTTTTTCCATCGCTGCTACCTATTCAGGCTCCACCTCTCCTGTCAGGGATGTGGCTAGGCTGGCTTTGCAGACACTAGTGAAGAGCTTGTGTCAAACCCTCTGTTTACTGGTTACCACCTCTCCAAGTATCTGCCCAGCTGAGCCAACATCAGACTCCCCGTGGCCCTGGTCAGAAAGTCAGGCTTTTCCCTCCCATCCCCGTACAGGAGGGCTTGCATCGCTGCCCAACGTAGCCTAGCAGCAGCTGGCACACGCAACCAAACACAAGGTTATTTCATATTAAAACCAAGAGTCGAGTTCCCAGCCCAAGGTATTACATGGCACAGATATTCTCAGCTCTTTCCAGCCTCCCAAGAAGCAGCATTTGGTGACTTGTCAGAACCCAACATGAACTTTTTTCCAGACCTTGTTGCTGGGATGGGTGATTACTGCCTGGTTTAAAAACTTTCTTGACTTTTAAAAAAGGCAGGATTATTTCGCTGCCTCGGTTTTGAAACACTGTATTCTTTGCATTGGTGAGGTTACTGTCACTTTTGTTATAGTCATCCATGGGAAACTATAAACAAGGCTGGGATGGGCCTAATTGTCTTAAAACAATGGTCTGCCCCCTTGCAAAGTGTCGTGTCATGTTTCTGCTGCCACAAGGCCTCATACCAAATGACATTTGAGTAATTGTTTATGCATTTTCCTGACATTATTTCCTTCCTCTTTTTTGAAGAATCTTAGTTTCTGATGCTCAGAATGCTACAAATACTTTACAAGATATCTCATAATAAACATCATCCCCACCCCTATCCACTGGAGGCTCTCCCATGCTCTTCTACGTTCCACGATAGGCAAGCTCCTGCCAAAACAAACCTTGGCGGATCAACCATCCCAGTGGAGTGAGGGATGAGAAAACGTTATTCGAACCTCACCGCAGAGCAGCCGCTTGGCAGGGTTCATTGCCATCCATGCAACATATTGAAAAGAAACCCTTTATTTATTTCAGTCAACTTCTCACTAGCCAACTAAAAGGCATCCCAAACTGCTTTTGGGTCTTGATTCAGCAAATCATCTCAGCACATTTTAGAAAAGATGTGACAATTAAATATTTTTGGCTTCATTCAAAATGCACACCCACGTTGTTTGCTGTATGCCTTACGCTGGCTTGGGACATGGCCAGACAGAAATTTCCAGAGATAGCTAACTTGGGAATAACCAGCCAGGACCACATTTTCAAGGGCAAATTTGGACCAAGCAAAGAGACGAATGAGCAGCAACACTTTTCAGCAGGACTACTCAGCTCAGTTTCATTGGTTCACTAAATAAATCTCAGATATTTATATACTTTTTACTCCCAAAATGAGAAGGCCAGGAGAAGTAGCACACCCCATTGCAGAGCACTAAAATCCAAGCAGGCCTCTTTTTTCCTGCCTTTTGTCTCACAGGGGAAAGGAATTGCCCAAAGTTCTCAACATAGGCATTTACTCCAGAAAATGTGACCATTTTCTTTTTCTATTTTTTTCCCCCTCTCGAACACATCAGTTAGCACCCTCTGGTTTTGGTTGATTAGTTTTGTTTTGAGGCTTGCTTTTGGTTTGGTATAGGTTTGAATACTTTCTTCCTGCTTTGCAAAGACTTTGCACACAAGAACAGCATCTCATTCAATTTTAAAGCTACAGTTTCCTTCCCTTTTTAAACTGTGAAGCATGTTATGATTTACAGTGGCATATACTTGGAAAACCGGGCCAAGGCTTTTATAACTGGATGCTACTAAAACCCTGTTTAAATTTCTACAGGGGAATGCTGGGGCAGTGAGGACTTCTTAAAACTAGGATTTATTTAAGAGACTGAGGAGAAACCCAGGAGCTTAACTTTATGCCCTGGTGTTGGAAATCTTAGCCCAGATTTACATTTTAATTCATCTGTCAGCACAAGCTCTGCGTAATGCAGAATTTCACTCTTTCTTTTCCCCCGACCCTGCCTGCTCACGAAACCTCAACTAGCAATTCCAGCTCCTTTTCATTAGGAGCCTGGCACTTATCAAAGGACTTGAGCTGCATGGAACTGTCCCTGTGAAAGCTGAAACCAAGACAAAATGCCTGGGCTTTCGGGTTTCACTGCAGAGCCAAAAAGTCAAGTTCATTTTGCTGCAATTCAGCAAGTCTCAGGAGCCAAGGTGAAGATTTCTGTGAAACTGTGCTCCATTTAAAGTGAATGTGTATAGAGGTGGTAACACAAAGTAGGCACAGGCAATTCTAGTTTCCTGAGTAGTCTCAAACTTTAGCATAAAAATGCAGAAAGATGTAATACAACCAAACTGTAAATTGGAAAAGATTTTATGTATCAGTGTTTTGAACTGCACTTAGAAAAGAAATTGAAACAAAATCAAAACATAGAATGTAATTGAAATATGCTAAATATTTTCAAGGAAGAAGGCCGTTGTCTTCTGTCCCGGTTGTACATACATATAACCTCTTGCCCATTGCATGTCTCTGCTTTACCTTTGTTGGGGAGAAAAGAGGCCATTATACATGTGAGAATGCAATGGAATTCATCTATGTGAAATACCTACTCATAAAACCTACTCAAAAAAAAACCCAAAAAACCCCTAACTCCATGTCTCCTGTAGCTCTGGCACCAGAATTGCCTCCTAAGCCTCAGGAAATTCTGGCTCCCTTCATCAGGGGGTTAAAAGCCACCATGCGGGGAATAATACATATTCTGCCATTTCCTTTTCATACTCCCTAATGGTTAATGACATCCAGTCCCATCTGGATACCAAGCACCATGAACAAACACATCCCCCAAAGAATGTTACCCAGATAATTGTCTTTGATGCAACTCAATTGCATGATGTTCACATTATGGGCCTTTTTAGGCCAGTCATTCATTTCGGGAGATTTAGGCTTCTGTAGTTTGCAGACACGTGTATATCAATGCACTTAATAATGCAACACTCATTCTACAGTGTCACTGGTGTTTTCTACCTTTCTTCCGTACTTCCGATGGATGTGATGCTTTACAAGCACTGGGAGACTCACCACTTTGTGAGGCCTTTCACAATAATGCGATCTTGAGCAGAATTTTGGACAACAATTCACCATCACTGATGGCACAGAAGGACAGGGAATGGTAGAGTGGAGGCCATGCGAGGCCATTGTTTCTGTCCCAGCTCATTCTGTGGCAGCTGACACACCCACAGGCTGGGCTTTTTGAACCTAAGGAAACTGGGTGTCTACATCAGGAAGAAATGAATTCCCAGTTGGCCCATGGGCTATCTGATTTCTTGCATTTTGCACGCAAGATGAATATTTCTACATCTTTTCTGAGTGTTTCCCCTTGATCGAAACACAAATGCACACAAAAGACCATCTTCAGACTGACCCCTTGTCCCTGTTTTTCTTCTTCTGTTTCCCTTCCCCTTTTTCCCTTAGCTTCGGTATTTCAGACTGCCCTAATCATACCAAGATGGGTTGAAGGACTCAAAGGCCAAAAGTTTATTTTTCTAAGGAAGGCTTCAAACATCACCCTGGACCTCCTCCCCACAGGCGTTTTTTGTAGGTCTCGCTTGTCTGCAAGGATGGCTAATGTGTATTTTGTGAGTGGACCTTCTTTCTTTACTAAAGTCTGAGTGCTTCTTGTGGTATTCTGGTGATGAAAAAGCCCTATGCTGGATCATTTTTTGAGTTACAAAAAGTACCCACCCTGCGTCTCCAGGCTGTGTCCTATTTGCTTGCTAAGGAAATGCTACTCTTCTTGTAGCATCCAAGCCCCTGTGACATTCATGCTAAGACCAAGAAAGCCAGTCCTCCAGAAGAACAATCTAGCTCGCTTGTAAAATAGCCATCAGATGTTGTGCCATTTTAGAAGTTATATTTTCTTTTAATACATAGAAAAACATATCCGTGGATGAAGTAATGCAAAATATCAGGAAAATATTATAGCTCTCCATATATTTATAGCTCTCATTACAACAAGGAAACTTTCATCCAGGATATAGGCATAAGCTGTGATTTCATCAATGAGAATCAAATCTTCTTCAAATCTCACTTAGTTATCTCTGCATCATGTTATCTCTGCACTATACGGCAGTCTCTGCTCCCAATGACCGAGTCCCCAGCCTGTCCCCTCCTGCCCTGGGACAGTACAGTGCCAAGAAATTCTTGGACTTCATTGCAGGTTCCTATAATGCTCCCGTGGACCTGTTAATAGCAATTCTGTCCACACACAAGACCCCAAAATAAATAATACTCAACAGATCAAGCCGAGTAGCAAACTTGCATTAGCCAGTGTCTAAAACAATGGCCAAAAGTAAAAGTTATTAAAAGCTAAAAGCGATCAACCAGATGGTTTTTTGCTTTTCAGGCCACTGGCTACAGAAGGGTTTTTTGCTTTCACATCATCTCCCAGAGTCAGGTGTAGGAGCAGATTTCCTGGAGACTCTGAGAGGGCTGAATCCCACTGCAAGCTGTTAAGGGAAGAGACTGAAAAAACAGGGCTTCAGCATGCTGCTAAAGGGGGAACAGTAAGAGAAAGACCATACCGTCACTGTCCATACCACTCTGAAGACTTTTTGAAGGTTGCTACACTGAGGCCAGTATCAGCATTACACCGCTGAAGGCCCTGGGCAGCAGCTGATTGATTTGCATTGCTGCCTAAATTAGCCAAGTGCTATCCCTCCTCTCCCTTTTCCCCCAGCATCCATTCCAGCTCAACAGCCTCACCTAAGGACTTGATTGCTCTCCTCTGGGATAAGGGAGCACTGTCCCCATGGTGGAGGCTAGTATTCCATCCAAAAAGGCAAATTTTCAGTGCCTGTCAGGACCATGGCCTTCGAGCCGATGCAGGACTGGAAGAGAATCGCAGGGTATATGGACAGACAGTGCAAAGAGTTGGCAAACACCAGGCGGTATCAGAGCTCTCTCTTTGGCATCAGCTCCCTTTGAAACACCTGGACATCTGCAAAAATTTCCACTGCACACTAAATCAAGTCCTGCAGTAACCCACAGGGTTGGGGAGGAGGTGAGAATTCCTGAAAGGGTTTGAGGAGGAATTTCTTTTTCGGAAAGATATGTTGCATGAGTTGGGTGAGTCACTTCATAATACCTTGCACTGGCTCAAAGCTGAAGGCATTAAGGAAACCAAAAGCCAGGAGAATTACTCTAGTGCTTGTTAGTTTCTGTACCTGCTTCTCCAGTTAAAATGTCTTTCCCACAAACAGTCTTCTTAGTAATGCTTGTTTGCCACTACTGAGGCAGGCAGTAAGGCGGGGAGAAAGATAGGTAAGGCAGAGAAAACCCTCATGGGAGAAATTGCAGGGCAGGACACAGAAAGTAGAAATGTTGTTTTTCTCTTGAGGGGGAAAAAAATCCATTTATGGTTTACGAACTCTCAGGTATACCATTTTGAGCAGTATGACAGAGAGGCATGAGGAGCTAGACTGACATGGTAGGACCATTCCTAGACCTGGGAATCAGCTATCTGAAAGCCTGTCCAAAATGATCTCTACATGACCTGTGTTTACTTTTGACTGTCATTTGGGGAGAAAAGTGTAATGAATTCGCCTCAAGATTCTCATATGCTGAGCAGTTTTCAGACAGCTGTGGCTGAGCTCTGGCATGCCACAGCCCTGCCAGTGTGCAACTTACTACAGAGGAGGACTGTGACATGCTCACAGACCAGATGGAGCTTTGAGGGTCTGAGTGAGGTCCAGCTGTTTGCTCTGTCCACCTGGTCTCTACCAGAAGTTCTCTGGGACCACAGTGAAGTACTAGTCTTGACTGTGGGTCAGGCAGGTGAACGGGAGAGTTTAACAGAGAAGCCAAGTCTGCGTAGGCAGGACAGAAAAATGGAATAACCAGGATGGGGCTGGGACAACTTACAGTCATTTTGGCTGGGGCTTAGAAACACCCTACCTAAGATATTACAGAGCAGGGCATCTCACACCTCAACAAGACCTCCTCTAAACATAACTTGAAGGGGCTACATCTAGCAGATAGATGGTAACAGTTCACTGTTGTGAGATGTTCACAGTAGTGTGAGAGGGAGGGAATGGCAGACACTTGTCATGGGTGCTGGGGCTATTCTTTCCAAAATTGCTACAGTACTTCCGACGGTTGAAAAAAGCCCTAGATTTTTCAGTGTCCTTCAAAAGATCTCCATGCAATACATAGCGCGTTACTCTGTTTATCCATTCTGGCAAGATGAGACACTGATCTTACCCTCCTACAATCTGTAGAAAACAAATATCCTGTGGTAAACCTTCAGCCTTATGTTTCTCTTTTAATATAACCTGTCATTACTGAATCGCAGTATTACCCAGATCTGCTTCATATGAGTCCTTGGCAAGACAATGTCAGCTGTACTTAATAAACAAGGTCTGCATTTATTGATTGAACAATATTGTAAAGGGCAAAGTGTCATCTGGTGTTACTAGAACATCAAACCTGCACCTACATCAGACACAAGAGAACTATCAATCACAAAAGGATTGCATTACCTGCTAACCCGGAAGAAAAAGCAGCATATGAAATTTCCACGAAGACCCCAGCTCCCAACCTTTGAGAAAGAAATGGATTTCCTCTGTGACTAATCTTCCATCCTACAAGCTGGAATGATGTCATGGCCCTACACTTACTTCATCACAGCATCTAGTGTGGACCAGGTGTCCAATTCTTTCTTGGCCACACTTCCCCAGGGCACCCCTCTCCATCCCAGAGCCATTGAATGAAGCAGCTGTTATAGTAAATTGGCTCTCCCCATTCTGCTTCTGTGCAGGAGTCACTGGGGTGCTTCTCATTGGATTTATTTTCTTTCTATCTTTTTTTTTTCCATCAATTCATGATGAATTTCACTTGAAATAATACCCTGTTCTTCAGTTTTCCTGAAGGATGTGTCAGCTGGGCAAACCATAGATTGTGCGTCAATTAACTGAAGGGTAATAGTGGGAGAGAGGAATTATGCCAGTTGTGAGAGATACGTGGCTTGAAAACATGATAAATGCTGCAGTTGTAGACATCTATAAAGGCTACAATGGCTACAGCTTGGACCCTGGAATGGAACAAAGATTAAGACCCACGGAAATGATAGCAAGACAGTACGAAGAACCTGTGATTGGTACTAGAGGGCAGAGGGTGATTAGCATCAAATACCTCCCGTGCGAATACCTACTGATTGGATGGCTTTTCATTACAAATGTAAAGACTTTTCAATATTATTACACACCCAACCACCAACAGGCTTTACCTTCTGTTTAAGAACAGAAGTCTCTATGGCATCAAGGAAGCAAGAGAGTAGAGCTGGTGGATAATTTCTTGGTACTAAGGATCTTTCATCCAAAGCATCTCAGTTTGTATCTCAGTAACGTTCTTCCAAGCCAAGGTTCTGGCAGCCTCAGTCTTGATTCCTCAGGATGTTCCTGGAATATAAGGCCTTTATCTCCAGACTTGCCGAGAAAATCTGTCTACAGGCAGGGTACAGACAAGCCCAACACACTCCTTGAAGCTGAATACCAAGGCAAGAATATGTACCCTAGGCTCACACCAACTCTCCATAGCCTGACAATCAATTCACAGAGAACTTCCTGAGAACACCTTTGAGCAAAGATGTTGCTGAATATGGGAAACTCCCAGCTTGGAGGAGGGTACAATTTCTGAAAAAAATGTTGGTTTGGTCTGATTCAAGCCAAAGGTGGTATTCTGCACACACACTTACAAATCCCCATGTAACAGAAATGTCACTTTTTTGGCCAGATCTCCCAGTGAGGCAAATCAGAAGTAAAATAGCACTGAAGCTAGATGTGGAGACTTCTTACAATACCACAAAATCCACTTGTCTTGGAACTCCATGTGTACCCTACCCTGGTGTCTTTGGGGAAGAATCTCATTTGTCCTTACATTCCTGACCTACACTATTATAGACCTCAGCCTGCTTCTTTTGCAGAGACCTTTTAAAGGGGCTGAGTTAAATTGTCCAGAGATGTCAACAAGTTGTGAGAGGCAGGCTCACACTGGCAGCAATTACCAGAGGGCAATGATCAATGGGGGTCTTTTGTTAGCGTTACAGGATCACTATTGACTCAGGAAGGAAGTGCCCCCATGGTTTAGGCTGAGCTGAAATGGACAAGCAGCCTTGCCCTTGGCTGCTCACAAGCCACTAACCTACACTTATCTCATTAATTATTCCTGTCCAAATGGCAGCAATCGTTATGATCCACAATCAGACGAGGAAGAAGAGGTCACAGCAAACACAGAGGCTCCATTTACCAATCCAGGACACACATCCTTTCTCTTATTTGCATCCGGACTATTGTTCGACGCCAGTGCTGTTCCTCTGACAAACAGGTAACAACACATGACAGCCACACCAGCTCTCTGCAAAAAAAATGGATAGAGCTGACATGTTTTTCCACTTACAGAAGTAAACCTACAAGGCACAGTGACCTTGCTAATTACGTAAATGGGGAGAGGGGGTTAGTCTTCCTTTTCCAGCGCATCCAGGTTGCCTTGAAGCTCACACACTCCTATCCCAAACTATGGCCCGAGCTATCAATTGTTTACAAGACACTTGACACACAATCCCATTGCTTCAAAAGCGTAGTTTGTGCAAGAAAATTTATAGGAAGAAAATATATTTGACAGGAATAAAAGACATTTGAGGGATGAGGGCTTCTGGATGGAAGGATGGAGTCTCCTATTAAAGTCACTTTACAGTGCTGAGGGATAAATCACTCCCTCGAACATATTGCACTCTGTTGTAAAGGCAGCTGATTAGTATGACTGAGAATCAAACCACACTCTGTTCTTACCCCCCACCGTGTTATTTTTCTCCCTTGCACTGAATTGTTCAAGCCACAGCATTTTAAATCGAGCTCTGATTTAAGAAAGGGAAGAATATACAAAAGGAGCAGTATATTCCAAACACACCCTGCCCTTCAAGCTTAGTGCTCCCCAGTCACTTCAGAAAGAGGAAAATCACGAGCCCCAGAGGAAACCTTACAAACATGCACTTGCAAAGGGAAGTTTGCCACGTGTATCGAGCTGGGAAGGGAAAACTCCCCAGCACCTCTGCTCAACACCCTGAGCCCTGGGGCGGGGGGAATGCATTTGCAGAGCAGTTGCTCTGCCCCATTCTATCCTGCTAACTAACCAGGGAACAGCAGACAGCCTTAGGAGTTTCAAAATATAAAGGAAGGCTCCCGCCAGGAACCCATTTCCTTCTCTAAGCTGCATTTCTGCAGAAGGTTTTTTTTCTCCACTTCTCCCCTCAGGGGGGAGAAAATATGAAAAGAAGGGACTTTCAACATCTGCTCTAGATTTTCATTTTCTTAACTCTACTGATTTTTTTTCAAGATTCTTATCCAGTGCCTATGGCTTAAGCAGTCTGTATTTTCCTGACAAGCAACTGTCGGACCTGGGCACTGCCTGTCGAACAGGAATGCCATCAGCTTTTGACAGAAGCATTTGCAGTGGGGAAGACCCAGTGTTTACAGACTGAGTTTACGTCAGACTCCACTGCACCAAAAGCACCCTACAGTTTTCGTCAACAGCCCCAAGAGGAGACCGAGCAGAGATTTAAATGGTCCTTTGCTATCGCAGTCTCCAACAGCAATCAGGTGGGAGATGGCAGAAGAAGGGTTGATGATCACGTGCTCTGAGGAGCTGGGTTGGTTTTCAAACACTCCCCATTCCATTCTCTCCTAGCAAACAGGCAAGGGAGTTTAGCAACTACCATTGTACTGCTACAGCATCAGTTTAAAAACACCAGCTGGGGTCTGTATTAGCCTGCCAAAAAGGGTCCCATGTACAAGAGGGAACTTACCATCCTCCTGGGACAGGGCTAGTGTTCACCAAACCCTGTTACTTCTGTTTAAGAGAAACCCATTCTCCCTCCATCACACACCAGGGAGCTGGCTATGCAAGAGCTGAAGGAAAATCACCGGAGTCAAGACTAGCAGCTTTTGTTCAGGGCACAAGGGATCAGGGATTCACATTGTTATTAATACTACTGCAAAGCACTCATGTTCAAAAAGAGATGATCCCTTTCCCTGACAGCTTCCAGGCACAGAGCACTCCATCAAGAAACACCAAAGAGGAGCAGGGATGGGAAGGGGAAGGCAGGGAGAGCACTTCCCTGGGACTAAGGATGGCTTCTGCCATCCCAGCTGTCACGCTGCCTCATCAGGTCTTCATACGCCCATTTCCATAGGCTGTGAGCGACATCAGTGATCTCAACAGACAAGGTAAAAAGCCAGATTTGGAAAGCGTTTCAAGCTGATGGTGGCTAAAGGGACAACTTATATGGAAGCAGATCCATAGAAATCAGATTAATACAGGCTATAGGCTGGCTGGGGCAGCCATGGTGGATGTTGGGGCAGCCATGTTGCCTGTCAGGGCAGCTATGGCGGCCCAGCCAGATCCTCTACCCTGGCAGAGGGCAGCCAGAGGAGCAAGGCCGCCACCACAGCTGGGCAAGCCGCAGGCCCCCGCCGAAGCCCTGTCAGCGAGTGGCCGCTTCCTCGTCAGCGCGAGTTCAGCGGCGGGAGGGGGTAAAAGCTCAGCCATGCCTCCAAAGCCATGCTACGCTACACCCCGCACGCCTCTGCGCCTGTTTATATAAAGCCATTTTTTGTTTTCCTTTCCAGAAAGAATGCTGCCCATCGCTGGAGGCAGACGTGTTTATCAAGACGTGTATCTCAAAGCCTGACATGAGATCTGCGGCCTCTGGTGCAGCTGAAAAACAGTCTGTCAACACCTTGGAGAGAGCGAGCCAGCGGGGCCGGCGGGGGACCGGCCCAGCCCGAGTCCCTGCCAAAAGCTACAAGAGGAGGGAAAGTCAAACTCAAGCCGAACAAACCTTTTCCATCCACTCTGTTCAGTATCTGCTGGGGGCGTCCAAACCACAAATTGGCCAGTTCGTACGTGAAAGCAGAAGCCTTTTTTTTTATTATTGTTTTTTAAATTCCCACCCTCCCCGTTTGGAGAACTGCTCTGCCCATAAGCCCCTGAATATATCACTATATGAGGCCTGAAAGTTTATGTCAGAGGGATGTTGAAGTCCTACCATGCTGAAGATTGCCTGCTTAGGAAATAAAACACCCTCTGAGGGATTGTTGCACTTGATGATCAGCCTGACTAAAAAAGAATTACTGAGGGGCAGAGTAAATCCTTCAAGCAGAGACCTGTCAGGGAGGGGAAGGCAGTGAGTCACAGGTTAAAGAGACTTCTTGTTAATGGTTTCAGACTCTGTCTGCCGCTCCTCAACTGCCGTGACAGGGAGGATGGTTTCTGGGGGAGCTGAGGAACATGTAAACCCCCATCACAGGATAGAGTTGCCCATTGCCCCTGGGGTGCCGGTGAAGTCTGCACGCCATGACAGGATCTTCCACCTCCTTTTCCAGAAGCACCAGCTCTGGAAGCAAGAAGGAGAATGACAATTAATTTGCAGCGAACTAATTTCATAGACCCAGGGAAGGAAGGAGAAAAAGAAGGAAGAAAAAGAAAACAAAAGAAAGAAATCCTGCTTTCCAGTGAAAGGCAGTTCCTCTGAGTTACACGGAAAATGTTGCCCATATCTGTGCAAAATTCCACTAGACATATTGCTTATCAGGTAATCATCAGTCAGTTACACTCGCAGTCAGCTAAACTTCCTGAGGCAGAGCAATCTCCCCATCACCTCTTTCGTAAATCACTCTTTCTTCTCCACAGCTCTTCACCCCAGCACCTTCCCAGTCCCTCCTCTTTCCTGAGGCTCTGCGGCTTGCGCCAGGCAAGGTGCCCGAGGGGGATGATTGCAGCCCTCCCGTGCGAGACAGAGACGCGTAGCTGTCATTCCAGGAGACTCATGTCCTTGAAGCCTGCAAAAATGACAAATAGCTGNCGCCGGGCAAGGTGCCCGAGGGGGATGATTGCAGCCCTCCCGTGCGAGACAGAGACGCGTAGCTGTCATTCCAGGAGACTCATGTCCTTGAAGCCTGCAAAAATGACAAATAGCTGGAGAAAAAAGGGCACACACACAGAAATGCCAAGACTTTCACAATTACTTACCTAGGAGAAAATTGGGACTGTATGTAGACAGGTACTGCTCCAGCACCCATGCATTTTTAGACATCCATGAAGATGGATTCCAGGATGGCAATGCTACCTTCTCAACCCGATGGAAAGCCCCCTTTCATTCAGAGTACCTCAACCTTCTTCCTTGTGGGTATGTGATGGGAATACATTCCCCACCACTCCTGATCCACAGGGAAAGCATAGTCCCCCGGCTCATCCACAGAAACGATATGTCCTAGCCCTGGCCATGTTAACGGTCCCTGGACTATGCTCCTTACACTTAATGTAAGGCAATTTTTTATGTGCTCTCGATTATTGTTCCTCTTCTCTGAAATTTCCTGTTGCTCTTTAGACTGTGACATGGGTACAATAATTAGCACATCCTAATACTTCCTTGCTCATGGGCACACAGAAGAAGCTGGGCGGGAGGAAATCTCGTGACATCTGATCTCACTGGTGGGATATAAACAGACATAAAGACGTGAAAGAAAGATACAGTTTAAAGGGCCACCTGCAGAAATGCAAAGCATAGTGTTTCTCCATGCACCCACCGGGCTTGCAGGACTCTCTCACCTTTGGGCCAGCAAGTTTTCCTTGCCAAGATAAAATACAGAGCATGGTACTAAACTTGCTAGTTTGCGGTATCCTATGCTCAGCGGCAATTGCAAGACAGTTTCCATACTTAGTGTGTCCCCAAAATATCTAAGTCTTACCTAAGTGTGTGCAGATGGTTCTGACACGTCCAGAGAGAACCATTTCTAAAGTTCAGGTTCATGAGAAATAAAACTTTCTGGGTTCTCCCATAATGCACACTTTTGGTCATTTTCCAAAACAAAAACCCCAAACACACTTTTTTTCCCTTCTGCTCCCCCTTCCTGCAGCTCAAAGCTTTGGCATTAACCACAGCATTCATTCCCCTGTACCGTCCAAGAGCTGCAACTTACAATCTTCACACCAAATGAATTCCTGTTTACAACCCCACAGTTGGTCATGATGAGAGAGGCTTCCCACCTTCAAAAATAAGCATCTGCCTCTTGCTCTGATTTTCCACTTGATATCTAGGGAAAATACAGCAACAGGACCATATTATCAAAAAATATATGAAAACTTTTTTCCAGAGTTTATCCAGAAACTACCCAAACACTTTACATAAGCTTCCATGAGAGTTTTTATCTTGGCAAACAGATAAAGAACACAGTGGCACAGATTTCCCGAATGGGCTAAGTCAGCACCGTTCCCTTGACTTCATTCACGTCGTGCAAACTTGGCCTGAGATATCTAAGCCACAGGCACCATGATCAGAAGTTAAATTAGAGCCTGCAATTCCCATTAGTAGTTCTTGTAACAGGAATCTTTGCTGGAACCGACACAGCTTGATTCTTCCTGAAGTATGAGTAATTATTGGCAGTGTCAGGAAAAGATTCTTCGGGTACAATCATGCATGTACCTACTTTGGCACATTGGGCACACCTTTGTAAGGAGCCTAGCTCAGTTTTCTGGGTAACAAAACACTGAATGTCTGCTTTTCAGAATGATATTTTGTTCATATAGATGACAGCACAAGCAAAATGTCAGAACGGTCATTTTATCTGTCTGGTGGAGAATGAGGTTTGCAATGTTCAAACTAAAATATGTTACCCTTTGGAAAGATCACATCACCGCCGATAGGCAAAATGATCAAAACTGCTTATCAGCTGCGCTTGGAATAAGGCCAGAGCACCTCTGGAGCAGAGGCCTTTCTGTGCCCGTACATCACATCATGTGCGTTATCAGCCAGTTTGCTGCGAGCTCACGGTAAGGCTTGTCACGGTCGCTCTGCATCCACAGAGCAATGCGCCAAGGCCCAGAGGAGGATGATGAGAAAGTAGCCAAGCTTCTTTGCTGGGTGTTTCCTGTTTCATTTGTTTCTTTGTTTTCAAAAAGAGAAGAAAGAATCTGTCTTGAACGTCATGTATAGAGACTCTGGCTCTGAAACTGCTGCAGTGCTCCCATTCAGCTCCAAGCATCCCGGCGCTCAATGGCCTTTTATCTCCCGATCACCGACATGACAGGAACTGCGGTTACCATGTCACTGGCAGCTATTGCAGACTCAGAGGGATCAGGACCTTGAGCCACAGGTTATGGACTCCATACATATTCACAGAGTCCGCCGAGCTCCGTGATCACTCGGACCCCGCAACGTAACGTTGGGAATGCCCCTACCCTCTCCAGCACAGCATTTACATTATACAGAATGCACGAAAGCTAAATATTTGACCTTTTTTTTACAGTGTTAGAAGAAATAATTTAAATCTCTGCTAATTTATTTTATAAGTGTTTAGTGAGCTACAGTTTCGCAAGAGCACTGTGAAATCACTGACCAATGAATTGGGTCTCTTCTACATGCTCTGGCATACAACACACTGTTAAAATGACTCAGATCATTATTTTCTGTGAGTTTTGCTTATTTGAGGGTTGACTATTCGAGCTTGTCACTTCCTTGCAGTTGGTTGGTTAAGTCATCTGGTGGTGGTCCCCAGTCAGAGCTTATGAGCAGGCGTATGGGCAGGTTGCTGATGAAAGCGCCAACAGAAAGGAAGTGGGCAGATTTGCCATTTCCAGCTATTCGGGGCCCCAAAACTCCATCGCGTGAGTAATTTTGAAGAGAATTCAAAGAAACCTCCAGCTGCACAAAGTGGACTGATCAGGAAATTCAACTGAAAAAAATCCACAGAACATATACTCCGCTGCGGATCCAGCTCCAGTTTGCATATCCGCTGCCTGCTTTGTGTTAAAAGCTCTCTTCTGAGTTAAAAGCAGATATTTTCCCAAGAGTTCGTAAGATCTCCACAATCGCTTCCGCGTCTAGATGACAGTCAGACAGCCCTCAGCTTTTCCAGCATTGTCTCACCTTTTTCTGCGAGCGAAGTAACGTGAAAATCTTCCCAAGCCAGCTACAAACAGTTCAAAAATTTGTCCTGATGTTTTTCAAGCTGTACAAATGTTTTTAAAAGGATTAGCTCTCTTGATAAGGCTAAAAGACTCGGGGCATGGATGTGGAAATAGCACAAGCTTTGCTTTACAACAATTCACCTTCCACTAACCCAGATTTTCACCAGCTTTCTCACTGTATTCAGTAAACCCATTGTTTCAGCCGAAAACGGCCCAGCAGACCTTTTCTGAAGAAGAAAACTGCTGAAACGGGGCGCAGGGGCTTGCGGTGGCGCCTGTGGAAAGGGCTGCACCGCTCCTGCGGCCGCCCGCGGCGAGGAGACGGGCCCGGCCCGGCCCGGCCCGGCCCGGCCAGGCCCGGAGCGCTGCCCAGCCGCTCCGCCGCACGGCGCCCGCCAGCCCCGCCGCCCTCTCCGCGGTGTCTGCTTCCCCCTGGCGGCCGCACCCCGACACTGCGTGGGAGCCGCGGCTGCGGGACGCGACGCGACGGGACGGGAGGGGACGGGACGGGACGCGTGCGCATACCGCGTGTGTATACACAGAGACATACGCACACTTTATATTTATATATATACACACACGCGTATATACGTACATATAAATATATACATACACACATATATATGTGTGCGTACACAGGCAGTGTGTGCGCGTGTGTGCATCGTGCGTCTCTGGACACGAAACTCAAAGCACCCCCCACCCCAAAGCGCCCCTGCTCTTTTCATAGCTCTGGGAATATACTTCATAAGGTTCGGGGACGGCATTTAATGACCCTGCAGAAATCTCTCTAATCAGGGACAAAAAAAATGGCACCTAATAACAGACACGCGCACCCCCGAGCAGAGCAAACACATCTTCTGTGTGGAAGAAAATCATCCGGACCACAGCAATAACTGTGACCCGAGATGGGGGGTGGGGGGGATTGAACCCTTATTTTTTCCTTTTCTTTTAGGGTTTGGGGGTTTTTTTTTGGTTGGTTGGTTTATCGTTCTGTTGTTGTTAGTTTTACAGCCGTCCCCCCATCTCCAGGGAATCACTTTCCCTTGTGGAATTTGCAGACGTGACGCTCTGGGAAAGATGCCCGTGTTATACTTTGTGCTGCTCCATCGCCCCCGGCACGGATCTGGTGGTTTTCCGGCCAGCATTCTTGTGCTGTCCCTTAACTTCATAGAGTGGGGAAAGCCAAGGGTTGAGGGGAGGATTTCAGGGTTTCACCATTGCAGGCAGACAGCCCACGCTATAGAAACAAACAAACTATGTGGTAAAAGCAGTTTGAAGTCACAATTCTTGGACTCCCTATGAAAACAAAACCAAGAATAAAGCCCCAGGCTCAGTATCCAAAACCCTGATGGTGCAGAGTGGTCCAACTAAAACCAAAAGAAATGGCTGTCCAAGAACAGGCCAGAAGTCAGGTGGGGTGCTGGAGAAGCACTGGGAGAGGCTCGGGGGCAGAGGATTAGCAAGAGGAGAGGAGAAAAGGAGTGAGAAGGCCAGGGGCCACGGTTTAGCGGCGACCCTAAGGAGCTCATCGGGGCCCACATGCATTTCACTGCAGGGCCTACTCGACTCCCGGCAAGGTCCCTGGGAGTGACCAGTGCGCCAGGAAAACAGCGGAGGGGGGAAAAATTTTGCACAGGGTCAATTATTTCTGATTATTTGGGGATGGGAGAGGGGATTCTTTCCAAGCTCTTTGGGTAATGAAGCTTGTGCACTGAAGCACAGCGTTTGTTTCTCATTGTTACCACAGCAGATATCTCCCCTCAACTGCCAAGCCATCTCTATTTCCCTGAGCCCTCCCGACTCAAGGCGCCTTTCACTTCTCACCAAACTATGCAGTCGTTTCTTGAGGGAGTGAATTCCAGCGAGTTATTCTCTAGGGAACCTTCCTTATTTAGAGAGAAACCACAAGCCAGGGAGATCTGGGAGGGGAGGGAGAGAAAAAGAGATCAGGCTTGTTTAGAAGCAGCAGCTAAACAGCTGGGAGATCTTTTGGTTGGTTTATATTTCTAACTCTGTTTGGGTCTTGCTTTACAACCTCGAATGAAAACAAATCAGGATTCTTTCCTCCTTCTTGGAATGTCTGTTTAGGATTTTAAGGCTGGGGGCGGGGGGGGAACTTCACATGGGTTCTCAGGAATCGCTGCTTTCCCAACACCCGCAGCCTCTTTATCCCCCCACTAACCTCTCCAGCACACGCACGCGTGTGCACGCACACGCACACACACAGCCCCACTCTCTCCCAGCCACACAATACAGACACATTCGATTGCTCTGTCTGTGGCTGCAAAGGTGCCTTTTCACCCTAGTCTCAGAAAGGGAAACGTTTTTCATGTGTTGGGTCGCTGCAGGATAAACTGCCGTGGACCATCACACAAATGGCATTGATTTTAATTTTTTTCCCAAGTCACAAAAGCAGAATAACCCCTCCAAAAAAAAAAAAAAAACAACCCGGCAACAGAAAAAGCCTCCTTTATTCGCCACACAGGAACATCACATTTATTCTTTCATGGGATTATTTCTAAATGCCCAGCACCCAATTCAGGCGCTTTTGCGCGTACATGAGCACTCGTAACCGGTCACAGCCCAGCTCCGAGAGGCACACGCGGGCTCGGAGTGGCTTTGCACCCTCGCGTGCTGTCGCCGCACCGGGCAGAGGCGAGACGTGATGTTTCTCAGCGCCGTTAAAAAGTTGTTTAAATTGCAAACTACACGCAGCAGGCCTCAGAGCGCCTCTTCTGCTGAAACAAACTCAAACAGCTGCAAGAAGGGGATGCAAAGTCCCCGGGGGCGGTGGGGGCGGGCGGGGGGATGCAAACCCCGAGAAAGCGGGATGGCAAGAGCGGCGGGGCCCGAGGGGAGCGGCGGCTGGAGGCGCCGGCGGCGGCTCGGCTGTGACAGCCCCGGGGCTTGCGGGTAGCAAGGAGGAGACGAGAGGCAGCTCAAGCGAGCCCGTGGGCTCGGGGACGTTCTTTAGAGGATAACGTGCCTTTCCTACGCGTAACATTGCACGCGTAAAATACAAAACCATAGCCGCGTGTGTGTGTGCGCGCGTATATCTGCGCTCCCAGCGCGGGGACCCGGGCACGCAGCCCTCGAGCACATCCGAAGGTTTTCGGTAAGAGCCGGCCACGCCGGGGCTCTCTCGCTTCGGGCTGCCTCCCGCAGAGGGCTGGGGCCGGCCCGGCGCTCTGCCCCGCACAGCGGCTCACGGGGGTGGCCCCGACCCCGGGCCCGCTGTCTGGTGGGTGCGGGTTTGCCCGCGCGGCGTGCGACCGCGCTGCAGCAGGCGCCCCCGATCCTGCAGCCCCCGGCGCGGGGCTCGCCGCCGGCCGAGCGGCCCCGGGCAGCCCCAAAGCCCCGCTCCGGCGGTGGCGGCTGCGGCTCCACCGCGCTCAGCCCGGGCGGGGAGAGCCGCCCCGGGGCCGTCACCGCAATAACGCCCCCCCCTCCCCCCCCCGAAGCACTTCGCCCCGGTCCCTTTCCAGGCAGCTGCTTTTCTTTGTGTAATTAACTTTAACAAAACGCCGCTTCCCTCGGCCAAGGAAAGGAACTTCGCTGTGTACAAAATTCGGGGAGGGGGGGAGACACAGGGAATCTTCCAGGTGCCCGCGGGCTTCGTTGCCGATTGTATTCTAAGTTTCTTCTGTCCCCGGGAAGACGTGGGGGAAAGTGCGAAAACACCAGAAATAAAAAAACCAAGTCGTGCAACCGGCTGCCCGCCCGGTCTCCCCGCTGCCCGCCCGGCCACTGCTGCGGCCCGCGGGG
>VZSC01011358.1:238155-252010 GCA_013398225.1 Steatornis caripensis
CCCCCCGCCGCGCCGCCTCGCGCCGCCCCGCCCCTCATGCATATGCAGATGTGCGGCGCCTCTATGTAAATCACCGTGCCGACTCCGCCTCGGGCGGCCCGCGCGGTGGGCGGGAAGGCGGTGCCGGACCCTCATTTCAATAGCCCCGCCCGGGACGTGACGTCTCCGGGGCTATCCTCCAATGAGAGCGGCCGCGGTCTCGGATTGCGCCTGAGCACGCCCCCCGGCCCGCCCCGCCCCTCCAAGGCACGCCCGCTAGCCGCGCCGTCCGGCCAGTAGCCGCGCGGAATGCAAATGAATCGAGGGCGGTGCGCGCTCCGTCGCCGCGGATTGGGCGCGCAGCACCGGCGCCTGCTGGCTCCGCCGAACGGGGTGGAGACGGCTCGCTATTGGCCGGCGGCGGGGGCGGGCCTGCCCCGTGACGGGGCGGGGCGGATGACGCAGCACGAGGCGTTCCGGCCCCGCGGCCGGGCGGAGCGCGGGGCGGGGCGGACCCCGCGTCCCGCCCGTTCCCCGCCCGGTCCAGCCCCGCGGACTCTGGCCCGCCCACCCCGCTGGAGAACGCCCCTCTGAAGCCGTTTGCGTGCCTTCCCCACCCTCCAGCGGTCCTTGGGCGGGTCCCGTGCTCCAACGGTGGCTGTGCGGCCCCGCCCGGCCCCGCCCCGGCGGGAGGCAGGCTGGGCGTCCCCAGCACCCAGCCGCGGGCCGCGGGGTTAAAAAAACGGGGTAAAAAAGGAAAGAAAACGCCGCAGGGGGAGTTTGGGGGCGTCGCCCTTGTGTGTACACACCTCCCTTCGCGCGCTGCGGAGCGAAAACGTGTAAATCGTGCCTACGCCGTTAACAGGGAGCACTCCGCCAACGAAACGGCGTCCCCGACCCACCGAGGGGGTGGTGAAGCGCTGCTTTAGGCGTTCCCCCAGCCTTCCCGCCGTGATTTTTAAATGAAGGGAATAGCGTCGGAACGGAGTGCTCCGGGCAGCTTTGCGCTTCGTAGGCGCCCAGACTTCACCTCGCCGTCATTTAAGCGATCGTCTAAAGTGACTTGAGAGATCGCCTTAAGCGGCTGTCTCAGCGTTTTCGTTAGTCGCTTTAAAGACAAAAATCTCTTGATGGTCGATGGAGTCTTAAAGGCACGGTTTTAAAGTGATTATTTTTAGCTAACAGCTGAAGAATAAAGAATGTCTGAAAGTACATGGAAATACATTTGTGAATAATAATTCCTCACTGCTCTTTGCGATTTATTTTTCGCACAGTTTGTGCCGTGCCGTTGACACCGTGCTTCAAGGGTTACTTTTCACTGTATTTCTTGAGTATGCACGAATTGATGTCTGACATAAAAACTTTGGGGAAACGATATAATTTAAGGGTGCAACTGTGCCTTCGGAACTTACCACAGAGCTGCCCAAGCAAACGCATAAATGTCATCTAAATCTCTCAGAACGACACCAAATATTTCTCTCTACGCTACTCTACAGCGCGCTTGTACATGAGGGTGGTTTGTCGTGTGCTGCTCTCTGTTTGCAAAGGCTTTCCGCAATATTTGTTCTAAACACAAAGTAAAAAATCTTGCTGTGCTTTTCTTTAAGCGTACTGACAGCCTGAGAGCCGGGGGTTCAGGCAGAGAGGGAAGTTTGGACTCTCAGCCTGTAACCGCTAATGCAGTGAGTGCTTGGTATTTATTAGGACCATTTCTGGGGTGAATTGTTCATAACTTTTGCAAAAATAGGGACAAAGTCCCTGCTTAAGGATCAAGCAAATGAAAAATCCATCTAATGAAAAATAAATCTAACGAAAAAGCAAGGAAAGGACACGAGATGCCAGGTATGGCTCATTTTCAGGGGTCACACTTGAGTAGAAAGTAGAAGCACATCCAGTACGTGGTTGTAGGATGCGGTATCGAAAACCCGGTCATGCTGAAGTTCCCTGCATTAGTTTATGTGGTGTATGAAGATTCCTTAGTGCCTGAGAGAGGGAAGACTGAGTCTGCAATTTATATCTTTCTGTGCTTGACGGAATGCCTTCAGGGAGTTATTTTTAAATTTAAAATGTGCGTTTATTTTACTTCAAAATATGTAAAATGCTTTTTTTTTTTTTTTGGTTGCATCGTTAAAGTGTTTGTACACAGTTTTCCAGTGTTTCCATTCCTTATGTAATTTAATAAGGGAGTTGTGCATATTTGCCATATTGTTGCTGACATAAATGACATGGTGAACCACTGAAAACAGAGGTAAAAGCTACTCAATCGTTGTAGTAAACCCACACGGCAGGACTCATTTCTTAAGTTTATTTCTCTAGGCATTGTGTCCTTCTTGTTATTTGGAGATACTTAAAGATATGCAAATAATTCATTGGGAATTCTTGTGAGAGTATTACCGATTCCTGCTGCGGATGCAGAGGAGGTAACACAACTGCTTCAGCTTGGTTCTTTGCCTGACCTAAACTGGCGTAGGTAGCAACATTTCCCACTAGCTGGGAATCTGTGATATTGACAGGTTTATATGCTATTAAGGTCCCAGGATTTAATTTACTTGAACTGCAAAGGGAGTTTTGATGGACAAAGATACGCGATCATGTCCACACAAAAAAAAAAAAAAAGAAAGAAAAGGAAAAAAAAGGTTATTGCTGAACAACTGGTGTCAGCTTATTTTTATCGTGTCTTAAATCCTGTTTTAGTATAGCTTTCTAAATTACTTTTGAGATACAGATCATCAACATGTCTGGAACCCAGCAGCACAAGATGCTACAGATCCAAATAGCTTAGCAGGACTTTTAAAAGGATTATGTAGCTGTATGGATAATAAAAAGCAAAGTACTGGTAATGCAGGCATGTATAAGGGATATAAATACTTATACATCAACGTGTGAGCCAACGACTAGATTTATATTGCTGGAAATTTTGTTTCCTGATGCAGGTTTTTTCATAATTTTCTGTTATAAAGTTACTTCTTGTCCCTTACTTCGAGTTGTCTGGGACTGATGTCTGTCTGAAGCAGGACACTGAAATATATAAACCACTTTTATCTTTGCTAAAGCTTATATATATCTCTTCCTTTTTGAATATTGTATATCATATTCCCTGCTTCATTCAAGGTCTGTTCCTCATCAAAATAAAAGGGAGTCTTTCCAGTGACTCTGACAGACATTGGATTATGCCCTAAATGAATTATGCACTATATTTCATGCAATGCCAAAGAATGAATAAGCATGGAATCCGATTAAATCTGTTTTTCTCAGTGTTACAGTTACTGTAGTTTGCACAACTGCTATGTAACACAACATTTTGCAGCTGATGTCTGTTCTACATATATCACAGAAACAGATTTGTTCTTCCACATTTATTTCATGTCTATGTATGATGTAGGTATGATATAGGTAGCTACTCACAGAAAGGAAGACTGGCTCGGTTAACTGCACGGGGAGATCATAACTACTGCTTATTGCAACAGAGATTCAAGAATGGTTTGCACCTGGGGCTGTATTGCCTCATGATGAGGACAGGATAAAAAAGTGTAACTCCTGGTTTCTGCTTCCAACCCTAGGGACTGACCAGGCGTGTGACCTTGTCTCAATTTATAGGTCCGTGGATGGCAAGTCAGAGTTTGCTTTGTGGAAGCCGGTTAAGGATCTTGTCTGTAATGCTCGAAGATCACTGTTGAAAGATTTCTAGAAATACAAAGCATTGTGTGGAAAAAGTAACAAAAACACAGGCAGAAAGTGCAGAGCTCCTGCATGCCAGAAACATTCAGTCTGTGAACATAAATCAAAAATATGAGGGATAATCCACAGATGCGTGAGGAGATCAATTCTCCCCATATCAAGCACAAACTGAAGCCTTTAAAGTAAAGTAAGTGGAGAAATTGTGCTTTCCAGACATGGGAGGAAAGAGCTCATGAAAGCACACTGTAGTAACTGCTTGGTGATTTTTTTTTCTTCCCTTGAGTATTTTTAGTGGCATAAAAACCTCTGGTGTTTGAACAAGTTGGACACCTGAAACTCATTTGTTATTTTGGTTTTTACTGACCCATGACTGAAGTTCTGAAACCCAGTTACAAAAATCTTCCACTTCATGGTATCTGCTGAACTAGAACTGTATTACAATTCGATGGTGCAAGCACAGATTGTCCCGAAGTGGGCTAAGGAATTTGTTTCACTTTGGACCATTACATTTGTGAGCTGTCTCTCTGCACCTCTAATTCTGTTTTAATTACTCCATCAAGGTAAAGTCTATCACACTTGTGTATCCAGACTGTTCACTGCGAACCCCATGTCACATCCCTGAAGTAAGCAAAACCTGTTCTGTAAACCTTACCTTGCCTTCTTGAAAAAAAAAGAGATATGTGCACGTATCTTTATAAACACCAGGTGCTTATGAACGTGAATGCCACCCTGGACGTTCCTGGACCATAGAATAAAAAGATCAGAGTGTCCTGTGATAAAATGGTTAAGATGCTCAAAACTCCCGTTAGTGGACAAGGTCTCAGGCTAGTTCACACGGCAGCAGGAGCTTCTCCTCCAGAGTCCTGCCCGACTTCCAGAGGCTGCTCTGAGAAATGAAGGCAGGTTGGTAGCTCTCACCTCTGAGAGCAAGACAGCTGTAGGATAGCCAGAGCAGGAACGCAGGGCACTGAAGTAATTCTTTAATCTGCCACAGAGGGGTTGGGAGACAGTGGCAATGCTGAAATGTAGCTCCAAAGTGCTACTTCAGTCCTTTGCTTAAACCACACAGCAGCAAACCAGAACAAATAAAGGGAAACAGAGTAAGGCAAGTGACAGGAATGAGTGGGATCTCTTAGAAAGACATGAGCTGCGTTAGCTCAGGTTACCACTCCCTCTCAACACGAGATGTCTTTACATTTTTAGCCAGGTCTATAGTTTAAAAACACAGTTACCCAAATAGTTCAGTCTATGCCAGTGCTAAACAGTTTTGTGCAACCTATTTTGGTCACTCAGCACCTTTTCTCATAAGTAAGGAAAAATACCCATTACATGTTTTTTTTTAAATATCAGAAAACTTGTTCAATACCAACACAAAAATAATAGCAAAGGGCAAAATCTCTTTCCCCTTTACCAGCCCAAACACCCACGGCAACTGCAGAGCTGGTGCATTTCTGATGCAGAAAGTCAGGGACAAGCGTAATGTTCAGTCTCCTCCTATGGAGGCAGAAAATGTTTGGGTTTTGCCACTTAAATGGATGTCCCCATGCATGTATCATCCCCTGCACCCATGCAGCAAGTGGCATAAATGCCTGGGTCTGCTGTGCTAACCAGACAGGGAGCAGGAGAACCCACAGTCCTGGGGACACTGGCTGATTTTGTGGTGCTCACGTTGCTCCCTCCCAGCCCTGGGCAGCCCATGTGTCTGTCGCTTTCCTCCAACCAAACCCCTGCCCTCACACCCTCACCTTCCCAGCTTGGAGCCAGTGGTGCCAGGAAGGCACAGACTGGCTCTAGGGTGGTAGGACCCGTAGACCAAAACAGAAAGGACTGGATTTTTCTCTAGAAAGGATGGCACAAATTATGCATTCAAGGCCAGCTGGTCTCTCCCTTGCCATAACATAACTTTGCCTGTTCCCCAGAGCTTTACTAGTACATAATTTCCAGATTATCACTTCCATCTTGTGAATATGGAGATGCTGCTGTAGTAGAGTTCATCCTCGGGAGAAAATATTACACATTTTAAATTGCTCTCCTTGCCTTTTCCCTGCAGATATATTTTGTGCTAACAGGGAGTTCAATCTTCAGCACAAGCTCGGGAACAACATGGTGAACTATAATAATGACCGGACCTGTTAGGCCTATTGTGGAAATAAATCTGCTGTGAACCAACGTTTTCCCTCATATGTTTCACAGAGAGACAGTAACCCTTCTGCTGTCAATGAATTAATTTGCTAAAAGAAGCTGGAGTTCATAGATAAATCTTGACATTATTTCTCATTTACATATTATCTTAGCATTTATGCACACTTCTATTTGTGTGATGCTCTTGGGGACAATCCAGGAAACCATATGAATCATCTAATATGTAAAAATCAGGCTACAATAGAAGGGGGGGGAAGGTACTTTTTTTTTTTAATTTATTTTGAATTCTTTGGAATGGTCTCTGTGATTACTTTAATTGTCTAGCACGGTATGCATAGTGTTCCAGAGTCAATTTTGCAGCTGTCTGATGCTGGAGCATCCTTGAAGAAAGCTTTTTGTGCTGCGCTTCATTCAGAGTGCATGTTATCTCAAGGACTGACTGCTGGTGGGGGCTTGTGTGATGTTGTGGTTCAGACATGGAAGGTTTTTTTCTTCTTATTTATGGGGAAGAAACCAGGTCAGAGGCATAACTGAAAGCAGGACCAGTGTACTTCCTATTTCCTGCAGAGTCCCCAGAGCTCCAGTTTGAAACCATTACTGTTGTTAATTAATGATTTGCCAGCTGTCGGCACTAATTTTATAGCATTTATGTATGCAGAGCCGTTGTGCCTCAGATTCCTACTTTAGAGTCCTGTAAGTGAGACACTACAATTACAAAACCAGCATCACGCTTACATGTTCATTTGCTATTTGGACTGCGGTCTGCCCGCAGATAACTTCCCTCTAGCTACTCAAATCAGAAGGCTGGTTGAAGAGGTTTAGAAGCAGCAGGGATAGAAGCAGCAGGGATCTACTTCGGGACATTTTAGACATTTGCATTTTAAATCTTGACTTAGGGCAGTAATACATCAGGACAAAGGCAAACTGGCCTTCTGTTAATTCTTATTTTGGAGGTACGTGTCAATTTAAAACCAGAGTGAAATGCTGGGCGCTATGATGTGTTAGCCAGACAGATTCACATGGAAAATATAATTTCTCTGTGTGTTTGTCACTGTCCCACTGCCCTGAATGCCTACACTTCACCGCAATGCGTGGCTTTGCTTGTCTCTTTCCATTACCCTTTCATACAACCCTCATTTTTCCTGAAGGTTTGGGAAACCAGATCGTTCCAGTAACACAATTCTCACTGACCAACTCCTTTTTGCCATACCAGTCCTGCAGTTACAGTTGGCTAAAGGTTTGGCTGGTTGGTTTTTTTTTTTCTCATTCTCTCCTTTGAGGGCTTGTGTCCATGTGGGCTTTTAAGCAGCTGTGGCATTTCTGCCAGAAATGGCAATATTTCAGCAGTGGCTGGCTGTACACACGCTATACAGTTTATAGAGTGGGACCCTGCTACTCCGGAACTGATTAATCCGAATGGCTGGGTTAGTGTTTGGGCTAATCCTGACCTCCTGCTGCTTCTGGTTCCTCTACAAGGTTTATATTTTTCATACCTACTCCTTGAAGTTATTGTTTAACTTTTGTATTATTCCCTGTGGCCAAAATACTCTTTCCAGGTGGAAAAAAACCCGAAACATGAGTTTATCTGAAGCATCCGCAGAAGTCTTATTTTAAAAAAGAGCAAGTTTTAAATTAAAGTGAAAATAAAGACATGTTACAGTGATTACAGTTTTCAGTAATCTGAGGAGTGATATGATCCCTATGCACTTGAATTAACAAGGTTTCTTTGTATTTCAGTTTAAAGCATATCTGCATGTGTCTCACCTCAGTAATTGGCAACATTTGCATGGATGCCAAGGTGCAAAGGTTTGGAGTTTTTTGTAACAGACAGTGTTATACAAATGTTGAATTACCAAAATAACAAAACATTTAGCCCAGCTGGTTGGTTTATAGGTATATGTGTAGAACAGGAGAGGTCTAAAGAATTACAGGTTCCCTCTAAAGCCAGGCTGTGCTTATTTCTATATAGCCTGCGTGCTCCCCTGATTCAGCAGTCTGCAGCTTATGCTGTCTTTATCAGGTTTGGTCACTTATGGGCAAATGCCTTGCAAACAAGCACCTTAAAATACTTGACTATGTATTGAATTATTAAGATGATAACCTGAAGTAAAAAGAAAAAAAATCTTAGGCATGCATAGGCATAAAATATGCCAGAAGATTTCTCTTCTCCTCCTCCCCCCACTCCCATCCCAAACAATTCTTTTCAATATTGAACAGGTCTGAGAACAATCCAATCCACAAGGTCAAGATAGGGTCAGATTTCCTGACCTGCTTGCCCCCACCTCTTGATAATCTAGAAATGAAAATCAATTCTTGTCTCCAAGCTTGTGAGGAGCTCATAATTGCTTTAGACTAAAGCACCAAGTGCCTGCTTTTTCTGCCACCTTTCAATTCTTAGAGATGGGGACGTCATTTTTCAAGTTGGGTGCACTGTCAGGATTAGATTGCGTGGTAACCAAGTAGAAAGATTTCTGCTCAGAATGAGATTTCTTCTCATCGCTGTGCCTTTTACCCAGGTCCAAATTATTTTTTTCACTATTATCTATAGGGATATCACAATATACTTTGAGCAGGTTATCTATGGAAAACAATTTTTTTCTTAGGGTCAAAACTGGAGCTGGAATTAATGGATAAACAGAAACTGAGGCTAAATTTCGTTCTGGATGTTTCATTTACTTTACACTTCTTGCCACAAATCATGCCAGTTAAGTAAAGCTTTTTAGCCAAATAAATAAAACGTGGTATCTTTTCCATTATGATAGAGCATTTCTAGACCANTAATACACTTTGAGCAGGTTATCTATGGAAAACAATTATTTTCTTAGGGTCAAAACTGGAGCTGGAATTAATGGATAAACAGAAACTGAGGCTAAATTTCGTTCTGGATGTTTCATTTACTTTACACTTCTTGCCACAAATCATGCCAGTTAAGTAAAGCTTTTTAGCCAAATAAATAAAACGTGGTATCTTTTCCATTATGATAGAGCATTTCTAGACCATTTTGGATTGCTGCAAATTTCCACTCCGCATATGAGTTTGTATGAGTCAGTGCCGTGCCAGCTGTTGGATGGGGCTTACCTAGCCCAGTGGGCTCTGACAGGGAGCTCACTGCCCTGGGAGTCAGGAGAATGGGGCTAGAAATCTGGTCCCACCAAACTCCCAGTTAGGGAAGGAGGGGACTTGCTTAGGACTTTATTCCCTTCTGATGAGATTTCCTCTGTGAGCCTGAGATCTCAAATCTTTAATGCCTTATCTGCATCAATTTCCAAAATAGAGAAAAAAACAGAGGGATCCAGCTTGTTTATGTGAAGGACCCTGAGGACCGTGCGGGAAAAGTTCAACAGAAGGGTGATCTATCACACGGTTTTCAGAAGTCTTTTCTTTTCTACACCTCATGAGTGTGTGTATATCTATTTTCATCTGTCTTGATTAAAACCAAATTTGTGATACTGGTGAAGACTTGACTTTTACAGTTTGTATCCCTTCTGCCTAAAATTATGGTTGTTATAAAAAGAAAGGTCACCCCACCTTTGGGGAATAAGACCAACTTTATATGGCTTTTGTTCCTGGGATTTTGGGAAGTTCTGCTGAACAACTCCAGCATTTCTGATAGTACAGTTATCCTACATACCTACATTAAAATTAGAGAAAAGGCAGCTCTTTCCCCACTACTCTTCTGCTTCTGAGATTTGTGGTTTGGCCATAAAAGTCATTTAGAAGACAAAAGAAACCATAATTAAGGCAGTGATTTATTGCTAGAATGTTATTTTTTTCCTTAATATTTACTAGAATGAACATTTTTATATCTGTTTTTACCTCATTTGGCAGCTGAGAGTTTCAGTAAGGAGAGCTGCCAAGAATTACAGTAAAATAAAGCCTAAATAATGAATTCTGTCAGCAAATGAGGGTATAAGATCAATACCTAACAATAGTCTCAAAGTTAGGGGAAAAAAAGAGAAGGAGGAGGAAAGACAATCCTTGCTTTAGATCCTGGCAGGATGAGCAAAGTAAGGGCAGGATTAAAGTAAATATTACACATTTTAAATTGCTCTCCTTGCCTTTTCCCTGCAGATATATTTTGTGCTAACAGGGAGTTCAATCTTCAGCACAAGCTCGGGAACAACATGGTGAACTATAATAATGACCGGACCTGTTAGGCCTATTGTGGAAATAAATCTGCTGTGAACCAACGTTTTCCCTCATATGTTTCACAGAGAGACAGTAACCCNAGGTAAGCTCAAAGAGTAAATGTACTGTGAAACCACAGAAAGTCTGATGTGCTGATGGCTCTGCAGTATAGACCTTTCTTTCCTGCCAAGGATAAGCAAACCAGAAAGGCATCTTTCCCAAAGCAAAGCGAAGTCCTCTGCTGATACCAGCTGGTCCAGCGAAGCTACGTCAGGTAACAGCACCAGAGCCTCTCTTCGATCTTTCTCCTCGCTTCATGGGTTCATCCTGCCTTTGCTCAGGCCACTCTCCAGACGGCGCAGCCTTATTAGCGTTGATGAAAGGAGGCTTGAAACCAAAGGTCCATCTTTTCCCTTCTCAATGCCAGTGAGAATTGCACCCACAGGTTTTGAACTTTGCAATTTGAGTTGCACTGACTGATGCCAAGGATCAGCATTGCTCTCGAACTGGGAGTGAAATAGTGTGTATTGAAATCAGGTAGGACCCAAGTACGAAAGTTTTAGGCAGGTACAAGCTTTGCTCGGAACCACAACTGTCTCTTCCCTGTACTAATGTATAAAAGAAACCAAAAATAATTTTTCCATTCAATGTGATCAGAAACACCAAAATCCTCAGTTTACAGTCCCATGCTTGTTACACCCTCCCCACAAGGCAAGTTCTGGTTTCTTGGGCAGATTAGCAACACTGTGAAGTTTTAATATATTTATTGTATCTCAGCACTTGTTAAAATGTAACTTTAGTTCTGACTGTTCTGTTACTGTTAATGGGCCTCGTGTTCTGAGAGAAAACAGTTCTCAGCTCAGCAGCATTTGTTTTTCCTCTCCGCTTGCCTTCTCTGTGCAGAAAAGCCTGAGGTTCTTAGATGTGTTTGAAAACAGAAAGTGCAGAGGTGCTAACCAAAGACTTCCCTTCTGTTTCACAAGTGAAAACTAAGAAAATAGAAGGAAAAAGAAAAAACTTTTCTGATCAAATGTAATTCGAGAGCTGGGGTGACTTTTTCTTCATTTCTTTGTTTTGCTTTTGATAATTACACCATATCCCTATAATATATTCTACACTGAATTATTGATATGTACTTTCAACCTCAGCCCCTGAGTCCCACTGTTGTTTCTGACAGGGAATAATAAACACACTTCCCTCTTTAACATGCCCCTTGAGAAGTGACTAAATAAAAATATTTATTACCGCCTTCCTTGCCTATGTACATCGTCCTAGATGTGGATGTTGAGCCCAAATTTTTTCCTGTTATTTCTTGCTCCTGTGGGCTCTGTGGATCTGGGAGAGCTCAGACTGAGACCAGGGGCCTGTCCGGCTGGTAGGACGGAGGTTGCTCCGGGTGCAGGGTGGCCTGGAGGTCTCTGCTGTGTGTGCGGATGGCTGGGCACAGGGTGTGATGCAGAAGGACGTGTTGCTTGCGGAGTCTGCAGGTTGTGGGAAAGGAGGATTCCTCCTGTAACTTTGGGGAAATGGGACCTGTGGGAACCCCTTGGTCACCTGATTTCCACAGTCCTTTTTGGAACCTTAACACTTGCAGCAGGCTCCAGATTGCTGGTTTAAGTCATGCTTTTCTAAACCATGTTTCCAAAAGCTGGTGATTTTAGTGTCCCCAATTTAGAATGTCCAACAAGAACCACGTGAGGGAGTCCAAGCAGCACCCTGACGCCAGACAGGACAACAAAAACCTGCTTTTTTCCCCCGCCATGGCATTTCATTTCAACTTGCACAGCCACTTCAAAGATGGAGAATGCTTCAGACCTTTGGCACACTCAGGACTCTATTAACTCATATGGCTGCTGGATGTTGCAGTAGATCCAAATCGCCTCAAAAATGAAGCCATCTGTCTGTAGATCTTCACTCAACAGGAGCAATATTTACTTAATCTACACAGCGTTATGTATTATATGGGTAGCACGAATGGTAGATAAATCTAGGTTCTGTTTTTGACATGCAATGGTATTGCTAATAAAAGAAAAATGTTTCAGACAACTTTTCTATAAATCATGGTTATTTTTGTAAAAGATTAAACAATAGTTTGGTCCCTCAGGATACTCATGAACAGATGAAACATTAACCACTGGGTCTTAAATGCTTTATAAATCTGCAGTACATTCCTGCAATGGAGAAATAAAAAACATTATTTATAAGGCAGCAGTCCATGGAGGGATAGTTTCTTTTGCAGACACAGGGTTGCACACTACGTAGGGCTGGTATATTTTGCTTATCAAAATCTTGGATAGTCTCAGACGAGTTCTGTTTGCGCAGTGAGTTGCAGCTCATTGTGCCTGAGGGGTAAATTGTACAGTACATACACAGTTTGTTTGCTTGTGTGCAATAGTTGCATCTCTGGACTTGCAGGATCTGGGTTGCCAGACAAGCAGTGGGTGCAGTGAAAAATCCAAGGAAAGCCACTTCTGTAAACTTTTAATACAAATACAATACTGAGTATTCTTTATAAAACAGGCTATCTAGAAATCCTAGAATGGAGGCAGGTCATAGCCTGCCTTGAACAAGTAGCAAAGCATTTCTTCATTGACCAGGAGAAGGCCAAAATATCGCCTTGGTCTCAAAGAAAACGAACCCCTCCAGGAAGTTGGAGAGCAAGTCTGAGGGAGGTTTAATACCACTGCACATCATAGCACAAGCTTTTCATCCTCCTCACTGACTGCAGGTTCAACCAGTTGTGTATTTAAGGGTAGGTGAGAGCATATGGGGTTGATCCCGGTCTAATTGGGATGATAAGGACAATTTAGCCACCTCCAGTTGTTTTGTCTCCTGATTGCTGGTGCCCAAACTGTTAGGATGGAGATATTAGGTCTCACCTCCCACAGTTACATCTGCACAAGTGTTTCTTCAGCTGCAGGCATGATTTCAACTCACCTTTTCAAAATAAGCACAGACATTTACAAATCTCTTTCACTTGCTGTGGTCCTTTAGCACAGCAACACCAAGAAAACCTGTGAGCCTCCAAGGGAGCTTCCTTCATATCACTGTATATTATAAGCAGTGTTGCTGTTTAGTGCATGCTGTAGTCAGTGCCACATGCTTCTTTAGTGCTGGTGAAACTGGGGCATATGGGCACGATTCTTGTCCTCAGGAAACACTGGGTTTTAGGTCATCTGGTTCCAGTCCAAACCGGAAGATGATTTTGTCACGGGGACAGAGGAGTTCCCTGTCTGCGAGGTCCACGGCTCAGGGCTGTCTGTTCTGAGTGGGACATCTCCCCGTGTCCCTGTCTGCAGGAAGGACGTCCTGCCACTCTTCCCCTGGAATTACCGCCAGGGCCCTTGGGCTCATTTCACTCAACACAGGTTTTAGCAGCAACGTGTGGTGTTGGCAAATTTCCAGCTTAGCTGGCCGGGTATCTGAGGCCTGCTGCCCATAAAGGCGGCTGTGGGACCTGTCCTCACGCCCACATGTCCATGCTTGGTCACTGGGCTAGTACCCAGCAGGAGGACTTCACCATCCACGATGGAGGCCCAGACATCAGCATCAGAAGATGCCCACGGGCATCCAGTGGGATTTCCCAAAAGATATGTAGCCACAAAACCCCCCATTGCTTCCGGTGACCGGGCTGCGCTCGAGTTCCTTGGAAATCTTCCAAATTATTCAGCCTCTAAATCACGAAGCTGGCCACCGGGCCCGTTCTCCAAGGGCGGCCGACAAATGCCGGCCGTGCTTCGCAGCTTCCCGAGGGATCTTTTGCCTTCCGTGGGCGAACTCTCGGCGAGGGATGCTGCTCCTCCTCCTCTTCCTCCTGCTCCCCCCCTCGGTGAGGCAGCGGGCGGTGCCGGCCGGGGGCGGGCGGCACGCGCAAGGCGGCGGGCGGGCAGCAGGGGGCGCTCGGCGACCGCGCACAGCGTAGGCCCTG
>VZSC01011358.1:252234-272924 GCA_013398225.1 Steatornis caripensis
TAGGCCCTGGCGCAGCGCCCGGCCCCCGCCCGCCGCCCTGCCCCTGGGTTTTGTGGGTGCTGCACCCCTTGCGCTCATCCTTTCAATGTCTGCAGCTAAGAAAAAGGGGGTGGGGGGGTGGGGGGTGCGCGCGCGCCGAAAAGTATGTGTGCCGATACGCACGGGTACCCACACCACACCTGCACACGGGTGTAGCCGCGTGTACGCACATGCCTCGGCATCCAGGTATCCAGACACGTTATTCCCATTGTTGGGAGGATTGGAGGCCAAACAGTGCTTGTGCAAAAATAAAAAAAAAAAGTACAAATTAAATATGCGTGTCCAAAACACAATCCTGAGTCGATACGCTGGGACTTTAAGATGTAAATGAATTAATTCAAAAGGCTGAGGTCCAAGCCTTAGGAACACAGACTATGTGCCATAATTGCACAGAGCCTATTTATTTTAGCTAGCAACATCAGCTAGAAATCGAGAACTGCTTTTACAAATGTCACGCAATTGCAACTGTTCAGCTGCGTGTGCTTTCCCCGACTTGCCGCGGTCTTTCTAAGATGCCTCTTTTAGGTTTTGGGATATCAAGACGCTCGCAGCCATCATGTGCTGTCACCTACATATCGCTTAAGCCCCGTCATTTCTAAACTAATACTAATTTATCATTAATTACACACCAAGGCCTGGCTGTCAGTTTCTGTTCCATACCCAGTGATATTGATCTGTGCGCTTCTGAGAGTGAGAGTTAAATAACTTTATTCCTGTGCTGCTCGTTGATTGATAACAGAAGGCTACAGCTGGCGCTTTTTATTTCCACAATACAGTATTGTTCAGGCACATAATAATTCAGCGATACTGCGAGGTTAGAGCACTTACAGCTTATTGTCTCACTGGGCAATCATCTCAAGTTTGGCCTGGAATATTTGTGGGCTTTTGTTTTTTTAATAAAGGCGCAAATTAATCTGAAATCCAAATCTTTTCAGGGTATGGAGCAAAGCCTCATCTTAGCTATGGGCAGACAACCAGCGTCAGGCAGGCAAAGATGCTGTTTCAGATTTACTCCAGTACAAAGCCAAGCTTTGGCCTCATAAAGAAGCCTTCTGAAATGACGAATGTATTTTCTGTGTGTGTTGTGCAGCCATCTCAGTGTTAGTCATTGCATTGGTAACACAACAGCTAAAGTAGCTGTTTTCATATTTCAGGGCTTAGCACTATCAGCAGATGCTGAAGGAGTATCAGAAAAACTCAAAGCACAGCCCAGAGCAGATAAAACACTTTTTGTTTTACCTTTAATCTGAAAAAAAAAAAGATATTCTAATTCTGATACAGAAATAAACTTTTATGTGATGGTGTACATTCACGTAAACAGGTTTTGAGGCTAGCAGGCCAAGGATTCAGCATCTAACCTGTGCCAGGCTTTCTTCAAGCCCTGCGGGCATCAGGAAGGCAGTGCCCTTGAGGTGGTTTGTGTTGCGCCTGCTCAGGCCCTTCTGGACTGGAGAAGAAAAACGAAGGGTAGGAAGGAAAGAACGAAAAGGCCAGTTGCACCGAACATTTAGCTGTGTTGCAGAGCTGGTGGATTTGAGAAATCTGTGCAGTGACCCTGAGAAATGCAAAATAAACAGAATACACGACAGTTGTTCGTTTTCGTGTTGATAAATTCCTCAAGCCAAGGCTGGAAACTTGCCAGCTGCTGGACATGCCGTCCAAGAGCAGCAAGCCAAGCTTTAACTTCGCGTTCCTTGTCATGGGGTTACAGTGAGCACTTTGCTCCTTCTCATCACTGAAAATACTGAATGGCCGTCTGGAGGCGGCGACGGCTGGGCGGCAGTGCTGCCGTCATGCTCACCACCACGGCCAGCATTGCTCAGAGCTCCCCGCCCGCCTGCTCAACAGCCTAATGAGCAGCCCATCCAGAAATTTAATAAATCAACCTTTGGAGCTCCCACCCCTCGCTGCATGCCAAGGCTGGGGTTTGGCATGCTTCAGATGCAGCGCAGCGGGAGTATTTTTATGCAGCCTCACCTTTGA
Organism: Steatornis caripensis; assembly: GCA_013398225.1. Classification (NCBI taxonomy): domain Eukaryota; kingdom Metazoa; phylum Chordata; class Aves; order Caprimulgiformes; family Steatornithidae; genus Steatornis; species Steatornis caripensis. The sequence goes on from VZSC01011358.1 coordinate 254,257, forward strand.
CTGTGCAGTCAAATGCTCCCTGCGCGTGTTTGTGAGTCCAGAGCACCTCCCTCAGCTCTGGAGGGTCTCAGCTACTGTCAGGCCTCTGTTCCCAGGAAGGAGCCCTTGTAACAGCAGTCCACTATTTACATGTGGGAAATCATCATCAAGAAGTGTCTTCTTTCCTGTATTTTCCTGTCTGGAGGAGCCAGAGAAGTGGGATTAGCAGATCAGAGAGGGTTTGTACCCAGAAGAGGGAACACCATGTTGGCTTCTGAAGGCTGGCGTTGTTGTTCATTCTGCTTTTGTCACGTGTGATTCAAAAAATTAAGGATGGAGCCGAGAAGCATCTGAATGCTCTTTGCTTGTGAAAAAGTACAACAAAGCCTCAGATGGCTGGCTGTGAAGGGCACAGAAATCCCCTCTGTTAAAATCTTCCTTTAACTTCATTCCTTGCAAAAGAAGCTGTGGAAGTCCCATCATTGGAAATGTTCAAGGTCCCTTCCAGCCCAAACCATTATCTGATTCTGTGAAAGCCATTTCACACGGACCCACTGCATTTTCACTGGCTTAAGTTTCCCCAGTGCTATTGAACCTTGGGACACCATTCAAGATATTTTATATAGTAATAAGGAGGACAGCACCCTAATAGATAATTGCCACCTCTGCAGACAGAAAGGCTTCTCTGTCAGAGGCTGGAAGGCAACCTTAAACCTGACTTACTGACGTCCCAGATTTCTTCCTGGTGTGAGAGCAGTGTCAAGAAAATCTGTTGGTGAACTTCGCCGGATGTATTGTAGAGTCCTGACAGTATCAAGAATAATCAAGGAACCAACGCTCTTCCTGCACCGATGTCACCCCTTTCTGTGTCTGCTGGGACCGTCCAGATACATAATTATGAATTTTTTGTGTGGAGGTTGTTGGTCCTCTATGAAGTACATCAAAACAAGTTGATTCATTTCAGACAGGCCATTAAAGATTCTGGCAATCAAGTGGTGATGGATCAAGTCCCATGGTGCTGCTGTCTTCATCGGTTTCCATTAGTGTTTTCTCAAATGTACACTATGAATGGAATCTTTTCACTTAAAAGTAACATTTTTGCTATAGGAAGAGGGTCCACAAGGTGGCTCAGGCGGAAAAGAAATGCAGAGTTTTTGATCTCTGGCTAGCACATACAGGATTGGGACAGGATAGTGCTGCTCTGGAAAAGCTATTTAAGACTGTCCAAGAAGAGCTGTTGATTTGAATTCAGCTAATCATGAAGAGGTGTAGAGTACCAAATCAGTGGCAACCAGTGCTGAGGGGACCTCGTCTCACACGCAGAGACCAAAAGCTGAGACACGACAGCTTGGACAAGCAAAGAAAATTGTGTCCTTGTGATCCAGATCTAAGGGCCCTGCCCTTCTGACTTGCCCACAGGTACCTTCTCCAAAAATTAGATATACCCAAGTAAGACTGAAAAGGAGACATCTTTCAGCATTTTCTACTGTGTCAGTCAAGGAAGTTTCTGTTGAGCCAACTGTTGCCTCTTGTGTTTGGCAAATCCTTTCCGAAGGCTGTGAAGTAATTTGTGCTATTACAAGATATTTACAAATGGGGAAGCACAGAATCTGTGTGGCTAACGAACTGCTCACGGCAATCATTCATTATTCTGCAGTTCATAATGTATGATTAGCCACAGGGTATTGTTTTTGCTCTCTGAGTGGATGATGGGACATTTAACAGTTGAATGATGAGTGGTGAACAGTATGTAAGCCTGCCGATAAAAGTTCTGAGTAATTCAGGATTTCCAGGCATTCATTTATTTCTCCTTGAATCATCTGAATAGTCACACAAAACACAAGCAAAACAAATGTATCTGTAGCCCGCAATTAAATGCAAGCCAGTCCTAGCAGATACATAGCAGTNATTGTTTTTGCTCTCTGAGTTGATGATGGGACATTTAACAGTTGAATGATGAGTGGTGAACAGTATGTAAGCCTGCCGATAAAAGTTCTGAGTAATTCAGGATTTCCAGGCATTCATTTATTTCTCCTTGAATCATCTGAATAGTCACACAAAACACAAGCAAAACAAATGTATCTGTAGCCCGCAATTAAATGCAAGCCAGTCCTAGCAGATACATAGCAGTTTTTTCTCATCAGTCTTAACCTGAACTAGTTTCTGTGCCAAAGGTATTCTGTTTTCCAATGTCAAATTCAGAAAGTGGCAGTACAATTACAAGAAAAGTTATTTCTACATCAAGTCCGTTGCAGTTTTGAAGGAGTAACAAGAAACCAAAATAATGTACATGATATTAGAGATAGATGGCAGGGATTGAATTACCTGACTAGGGCAGATTAGGAGTACAGCAGTTATCTGATGGTTTTACTTTGTGCTTGCATAAGACAGCCGCCCAATAGATTGTTATCATCTTTGGTAAAAAGGGTCGGTTGAAAGGTCACCAGATGGATGGTTTGGTAAAGTGAGTCTAGTCCTCAGCTAGCAAAGACTCACACTTTTGTTGTCTGTCCCATGTAGTTCCAACTACAATATGTAAAGCCTTCCCAATGAAGCATCATAGAGCCTCATCTAACTTCCCCGAGACAAATTTAATTGATTCAGGCAATAGTTTTCTGTCTTAAATGCCTTGTTAAATGTCTGAGCAGTCCTATTCAAAAGCATGCAGAGGAGAGAGCTGCCTGTCTTTTTATACTTAGCAGTGACAAACTTCTTCTGAAGAAGTAGAATAGTGATTCTTGCTGACATGGAACAAGACTTTCTCAAATCTGCTGAAAAAAAGAATGACACCAGTCTCAAAGTTTGGGGAATAATTTCCAGTGCTGCATTTTGAAAATAGAAGCCTTTAGGATATCAGTCTTGCTAAAAGGAAACAGGCATCTATGCCTGTTGTGTTCATTCTATTCAGCACTTATCACTGAAAAAGCCGTCACCAGAACCAGGCAATTTCTTCACATCTGAACACAGATGGTGGGAAGGATGCGTCGCTAGAATGCTTCATTGCCACAGGTATGTTCTCACACACTCGTTCCCACAGTGAGATTGGACTCATAGTCAACTGCCTTGGTCAGCTTCTCTCAGAGTATTAAGAGGCCGGTAAACTAAAGCTAGCACTCAGGGCTGGGATTCCCCCCACTAACAAACGTACTTGCTCAGTGCTTATAGAGAGGCCTCCTTCAAAATCTCCCAAGGTGCTGGCCTTTAACTGTCACATGTGCACCAAAACAGTTCTTATCAGTACAACAGGGAAGAAAGGTAAAAGATACAGGGCTTTGATCACAAAATGTTCCCGCAGAGACCTGAGAATGCAGCATATTTCCATCCTGGTAAGTCTTTACTATCCCCCTTTGATGACTCTTCCCCTCTGCTTTAAACGCTGAGGACATTACCGAGGTTGTTCAGCAGCCTTTAATCTGTCAGGAAGCCTAATTAAAGTCTTTCGACACTAAGACTTCACCACCAAATGTGGCAGTGGCTGAGGGCCGTGAATCACTTCTGCTGGTCCCCTGACTGCTGCTGTGACACCCTCGGTCCTGCTCCGGCCCCTGCTCCCACAGGGCTCCGCTGGCACCCCAGGAGTGCCTCAGACTGATGCTCTCCATAAAGTTCTCCTCCTATTCTGCTTCGTGCTACCAGTCATTACTTTGCATTACTGATTTGCCTTAGGGGGTCGTTACTACCTCTTAATTTTATAACCAGGCTATTTAGAAAAGCTAGTTGCAAAAACTGGTCAGTTACATTATAAAGCTGAGGTGTTTTAGGAACCGCTTCAAACCAAAGTCCTACACGAAATGTATTTAAGTAAGATTAGCTAATTTTGCCTGACACTTTCTAGGCAGTATTTCCATAACAGCAACAGGATGAGATAGAGAGGATGTCACAATCTGATGAATGACCAAAATAAGCATGACTTAGAAATTACCTTTTCCACAAATGAGAGAAATTAATCAAATTGGACTTATCTCAAAACCCAAGCTCCTATTAGATACATACAAAATCAAGGCCCTCCATATTATGACAGTAACTGTCCTCACAAACAGAAGGTATGACAGTATCTTCCTGTCTCAATAGCTGTGGGGTTTACCTGAATTGAACTTTTGGAAAAAAAAATTTGCAGAATATGCATATATTTTAATTAAAATTATCCAGATTACCTCCAGGCACTTGCTACCTCCAGCGGGAGCTTTCATCTCCATGAAGACTGACAATTCAGCAGAGGGAAATCCTCTCCCAAAATAATTTCCTTCTGCCATACCCAAGCCTGGCCCCCAGCCTTGTCTCATCCCAATGCTCCTGGCCCTGCAGGCTGGGCAAGGGGACCCACCATGCCTGGCCATGCCAACACGTGTTATCATTACTGCTGCTCATCTCCCCCTCAGAAAATATGGGGAGCAGTGACAGTCTGCCAAAGCCACATGAAAACTGAATTTCTAGAGATAATCTCAAAAAAGCAGCAGCAGATTGAATGCCCAGTGAGGAATGAGCACCAGTGGGCTTTCCCCCAAACAAAGACAGTGGTGTGAGTTCGAGGCAGGGTGTCCACAACCGCTTTTTGTATTGGAGCCATGGAAAGAAACTGGCCTCATCTGTCTGCGGTAGGAAGGTCCCCGGCAAGGAATGGAAGCGAATGACACACCCAAGGAAACCGATAGCAGCTACAGTGATAACTCTCTAGAGCTGAACTTAACTGTACTCATAAACTTTATGTGACCTGTCTATGGGGTGGCCAAAGGGGTTGTGTATGCAGAGAGTGCCATACGCAGTGGTAACTCCATCAGATGCTGCCCCAGCCTCTGGTGACCTATGGCCCAGGGTGCCCACGTCCCCGGCTTATGGCCAAGTACCCAAACTGGTCTGTCAGCAGCTGGAGATTGCTGGTCCCTGGGGAGGCTTTCAGACCTGTTAGTGTCTAAAAATACCAAGTGTTATACCAAAAAGCAGAGATAAAAAGAAAAACATATTGGATGTAAGATGCTTAATTACAGACATTCATCAATTACAAATCTTCCAGCAGCTGAGGATCTAACCCTCTGCATGCAGAAGGGGCAGGTTCGGTCTTAAAATATTTACAAATCTTCCAGGCCATGATTAAAAGTTGTAAGTGCCACAACTGAGGTATAAACAAATTGAATCATAAGTCACATGTCCTGAAATTTAACCATCATTTCCAGTTAACTGATCACTGACTGAAGTCTCAGGATATTCTGGGTATATTAGCTCCACTCTTTATAGAATTCAGCAGTTCTTAACTTTTTTTGCATCATTTAAGATAGAGTTGCTTTCCGTGTTTTCACGCAATCTTTGTTCATACAGTGCATAGATTTAAGACATGGTTTTTGCTCACAAAGATGTGTTCTGAGCTCTTCAGTGAGTGCCAGGGAGTTTGGCCTGACAAATGCACTCCCAGGACAAATGAGGAAAGAGTTAACACACAGCCGCTTGTCAACCTGGAACATAGGAAATGATGGATCGGTGTCCTAAATCAACACGCACGATAGCAATCACATAAGCAATGTATGAGTGGGATGGTGGCATATACCATTTACAATATGTGAAAGGTTGCTCAATTTTTTTCTGATGGTTAGCAGTAAAACGGACATAACTTAAAGCATTGCATTAGATATTCTTAAGAAGAATATTAAAATCTTAAATACAAAGTAGCGTAGGTAGTATAGACGCCGTGAAGTGTTTTCAGCTAAGAAAATTGTAAAGAAAAGAAAGGAGTACAGTTAGTTACTGTTTCTTCTGGGAAATTCTTCCTTTTTGTTAAGTATCGCCATTTATTAATCATATCTAGCCAATTCCCAGCTTAATGGTACATTCAAAGCAGATTATTCAAAATTTAATTTGGAATTCATTCAAATTCAGTTCTCTTATACCATACAAAAGTCTTCAGTCTTTGAAGGGATGATCTTTAGAATTTAATATAAATTTCCTCTCTGGAGGAAAAGCAATAGCCTATATAGGCGAGAATGCAGTTAAAATACTGGCACTGCCACAGGATTTCTCAGATATTTTCTTCCCTTATTTCTAGAGTTTCCTTGGAAAATATGCTGTCTGACCTCCTGAGGGAGCAAAGCATCTTCACAAATTAGGTTGGAGAGTTTGGAAAGAAAGCAGCCATTTGCTTCGGCGTTCTTCTCTGTGGGTTGCTAATTTGAGTTTCTGTAAAATGGAACCAGCTTCAAGTGCCTCAAATGATTCCTATCGAGCGCTGACATTTCCAGATACGGAGAACATTTGCTCCTACATTGTCTTTCTCCACAGCTTCAGCAGGCTGGGTCTTAGCCCTCTGCTTTACAATATCACTGCATAGTTACTCTAGCTTTTGTTTTCAATGCCAAGTGGCTAGAATTACTGGGAGGATTTCTATACTGTAGGGAAGAACATGCTTTTTCAGAAGACAGAAGCAGCTCAGTAGAATACATGAAAAAGTGTAATTTTTGTAGGTCTCAAGGTGAGGAATAGCAAGCGTTATGAGGGTAATCTAATGGGGCAAAGTCCCCTCAGGTATTTGAAACCCTCAAGAGGCTATTGAAAGAAGGAAATTAATTCAAGAATGTCTTACCAGTCAGGTTATTGATACCAAGAGTGAGTTTTGCCAAGGGCTGCGTGGGAGGGAGAAGTCTGATGGTGTTTGCAGCTATGTGAAACGGGCATGGCTGAGTGGTTGGCATCCAGCGCCCTCATTTGCTGCTGGATCCTGACAAATATCATGGCCTTTGAAGCTAATTCTGTACTGACGGTCAGGTCTGGTCCCCGTTCCGCTGATGCTCCAGCCCAGCTGAACCAGGGCACTGTTCCTGCCTGGACCATATGCACTGGGTCCCAGCCTGTGGGACGACTGCAGATGCACAGAAATAATGCTAAACCCACAAGTTTCACATTTTGCATTATGACCTGCTGAGGGACCTTGATCACCTTCTGCAAGCTCTGGTGGAGGGAGTTAGCATGAGGGCTGGCAAAGGCCACTCTGGCCTCTCATCATTCTTCCCCAAAAGGCTCTGCTGGGGCTGTTCAGAGAGAGAAACACACCGCGTCCTATAGCATTTCACCTTCGGTAATAGTCATGCCTGCAATTAAGTTCCTTCGCTGTGACAAAAAAAGAACTCCCAAAGCACCCTATCAAGTGCCTTCTCTCAATTAACATGAGGAGAAATGGCATTTCATCACTTGTGTAATGAGCTTAATAACGTTTAACGTTCACTTAATACTGTTATTGGTCTCTGACCACAAAATAAGGCCACGTTGATCTTTAATGCCAAGGATAACTAGGTTGGAAGACGGTCACTTTATTTTTCACTGGGTTCACTGTTGTTGCTGTTACCTGTACAGCTGGTGTTATTTCTATAGCAGCGTTAGGCAGCCTTCATTACGTATCACTACACAAGTATGTGAAAAAGAAGTAACCATTGCCATGGTCAGCTTGCAACCTGCGGGGAAACATGTGGTACTGGCCTGCTGGTACCGCTGCTGCAGGACTATGGCAGTGCTTATGAGTCTTCTAGATGTTTTTTATAAGTTTATTGTTGTTATTACTATTATTACTACTTGCCAGCAGGGACTGGATTTTTCTCTGCTCAACGGATATCCAGCACTGAAAGAAGTGAAAAATTACTGACACAAGAAGTTACAAAGTAGATTAACAGAATTAACGGTAATGCCCATCCAGTCCTGGGAACTGTCTTCTGAGCTTTGAGCTTCAGCCGACCTCTGTTTTTCAAACAGTTTATGCTGTTCATCAGACTTTATTTTTTTTTTTAAGGCTAAAAAATAAACTAACCCTCCCCAAAGCAGGATCATGTTATTACATACATATGGAGCTCTTTTGATGAGCACATTTACCTTACTTTCTGGTTCAGTTTTGAAAACACCTCGGCCACTATCTGCTGTTTTCCCTCCCCTGCTCCTGTCAGGATGATCATCAGCTCCAAATGGGATGATGGACATTGGCAGCACTGGGGTATAAATAATTTCCAAAGGTGTGCAGTGTTTGGACATGTGACCGAAGGCCTTGACAGGATAACACTGTTCACTTGCAGTGTATTTTTTTTTCTGGTGCCCCGGAACGAAAAGTGATTCGAAAGGCAGTTTGCTTCTGCGCTGGGATGTTTCGTCGACTGACTGTCGTTGCACACAAATGCTGGTTTTCCAGGGTTGGCCTTAATACCTCATACAAAACCAACTGTCAAGCTGCCACAGCATCACCTACTGCAAAGTACTGCTGTGCAACCTTCACTAACGAACAGAGGCAGCCAGATTCCTCTCAGTGCCGAGGAAGGAAATTTTTCTCTACGTCCGATGTCTTTCATTTCTGCTCTTAGTTATAAATATTCTAGTGCATGAGCTCAGATGAATAATGCTCATACTACAAATAACTAAAGCTGAGGAGCTCTGTATTTAAAGGTGAAGAATCCTTTATTTCAGAATAGGAAGTGTTTTCCTTTCCTTTTTTGTTTCGCAACCTTCAAACGTGAACAAAGCTTTTTATGAAAGAATTTAAATGATGGGGTTGTGGTTTTATTTTTAAATCTAGAAACTCAGGTACAGATTTCTAACCAGCTTAGGTTTTAAGACACCATTAAATCATTCACAAAAAAATAAAAGAAAAATAAAAGGGCAAGGAGCCCCATAACTATGAACATGGATATGTATCATGTCAGCAAAACCTTCCTAATTGATCATCCTGTTTTCAGGTGACCTCATCTATGCTGGTTTTTTTGGTCTTCTGTGCAACTCCTCCATTAAGAAACTTGTATGATTGCACAGTTTAAATCCACACAGGGAGTCTGAGATTTTATTGTTCCTCTTCTGTGACACTGTGGTTAGTAACGACTTACGCAATGCTTCATAATCCGTTTGTAGTCTAGTATCTCCTTGAAGAACACAGACAAGTTTGAGTCTTCTCTTTACAAATTATCAACAAGTCCTTTCTTAACAGAGCTGTACTGATTTAAACCCAAGAATAAGGAATTAAAGAAACATAGGGAGGATTGGTTTTGAGTAACTGAAGACTTGCGATACACTGCAGACATCTTTTTGTTTTGAAAGTGCTAAAGTGAAAAGAAAACCTGGATTTTGGTTTTGTTCTCCCATAAAATAATTTTGAGAAGTGACACTAAGAAAATTGTGAGATGTATCAGTGGCAAACATTTCTGGCATATGGAGAGGTTTATTCATTAGGGATAGTATGACATGGAAACCCACAAACTGATAGGATTATCGGTGCAGATCTTGCCCATGGCCATGCTCAGGATTGTCTTGTTACTGCAACTATTTAGCAGGGAGCCTTTCCCACCCACCTTTTAAATTTGCCCCTGCCAAACCGCTGCAAGCTAAAACCAGTCATTTTGCATTTGGCTGCTACCTGCTACCATTCCTTTCTTCTCCAGCTAGTAAGTACCTTAACCCCTGTGGTGCCTGCTCTATTTTTTTTCTTTGATGTTCACATTAAAATGGGTCACGTTTAAAAATTCTGCATTGTTGAAAGGGGACCATGACTATCGAAAAGCAAAAGCCTTACCAACTTTAAATACCACAACATAATAGCTGCATCTTTGCTTGCGATGTTTCAACGACATGCATATCACTAGTTTTGCAGTTCCTCACGCAAATTCAAATGCCTTCAAAAGTGTCTTTTTCCTAAGTACAGACATTGCCCAGTCACCAGCTCCAAGACCCCATAGCTAGCTCCTGTAGGCACGTTGCACGTAGGTGTTTCAGCAAAGCGAGGGGAGCAGCACCTTTAAAAGGGAGGCCCACTGCAGGAATAGCACTGGCACTCCAGTAAAGAACAGGGGTAAAAACACCAAACGAGTTCTATCAGAAGGCTGGATCATGTTAATTATGAGCCTACATAAATGTTCAAGATTATGCATGACTGTCAATACACAATGGACCGTCCATGTCATCAGCGGAAGTCTTGGACACAGGTCAAGCATAGAAACTCACTTGTGTTTTCAGCTTGTGCAATAAGTTATTTGTTCATTTTAAGCCAATATAAACTGTGTCCAGTCCTCCCTAGGTCTGTCAGTCCCTAAATGACTTTCCTCACTCTTTGAGTATTCCTCTATAATAATATGGAGGTGGTCATTGTAATGGCTTTGAAAGAAATCCCAACATGTCCGAAGACTCTCTGTTCAAAAGATCCCTTCTGTATACCATGCAGTTGAAAAAAACCTCATAAACATCAAAATCTAAAGCCATACTTTTTACATACATATATAAATGTGTGTTTATGTGCATATATTTAGATAATCATATATAATTTAACTTTTTTTCCTCCCCAAACAAACAGGTTCTGAAGCAGAATAAGTAGCATCAGTTTGCCCAAGTATGACCCAACAGCAACTCCTCTCACAAATACTTTTTATTCTTAGTGCAGGGAAATAATTTCAGTCCAGAGACTATAAAAATCCATTTGTAGCCCAAAGTATTTGATTAGGGTTCTTTTCACATTCAATGACTTGGAATGTAACTAAGTGACAACGTTTTGTTGAAAGCTTTACATAGCTAGCAATACCTCTACTGCTTATTGTCCTATACACTGAAACAGTGACTGTCACCAGTACATCTACCTTCATACATCATAAATGAGCTTAATGCATTCATATAAAGCTTTACCCTAAGAATAAGCTGCTGGTTTAACATGGTTTAAGCAAGAAGATTTTAAAGCATTGAGACCAAGATCAACACGGGCCCACAATACAAGCTTTTCATGCTTTCGCTGGCCTTCATGCTGCTGAGTGTACACGGCAAGTGGTCCATATAATGCTGAAGACAGTATCTCAGGAATAAATGCTATGTGCCTGAGCTACACTGCCCGTGCTCGTGCTTCATTCACATGCAGCCGCTAAGGTTTGCCTTTACATCTTCCCATTTGTTTGCTTGAGCCCAAATGTAACTAAATTTAACCACAAAACTTGAACAATATGGTTCAGACAAGTGAACCATATTGAACAACAATGTAATCTAGAACTGGATGCTTAACATTAAGCCAAGAACACACAATTTGAATAACAAAATCTTTTAAAGACAGGATTCAATTTTCATTGTATTTTTATTCTTGCTGCTTAATCAAACCCACATGGAAAGCTTTGAGCTTAATGAAACTACAAAATTAGTATTTCAGCAGACCAGCCTGTACATAAAACCCACAACTGAGCATAAGTTGAACAGGTTATTTTAAAATATTTTTGAAAAACTCTTTTATGAGAGAAGGACCCTCCTGCAGGCTTAAGCCTGCTTTCTCTTCTCTTCCAGGACTGATCCAGAGTGAGGGCAGCTCTCCTTGACCACTGAGCTTTGTCTCTGTGCGCCATTCCCATCTTTTCAGTCCTGCCTCAGATCTGGCTGCCTGAGAACACATCTGGTTGGAAATCAAAGCTGCCACTATCCACGTATTTCCTCAAACACTCACTCACAATGCTGTTGTCTGAAACTTTTACCTTGGAGGACTTGTGAGCCTTCCCTCTTTCTTTAGGACTTTTTTGGCATTGATTGTTTACTGTGCAAGGGTTAAGCACAGCTCGGCTTTCTTGGCAGTGCTCTGTAGCATCTCCTCTTTCTCTCTAAAGAAGGTAGTTAATTATAGCTTGTTTGCCAACAACTGTTTAGGTGCCACGGGTCCTCATTGGTTTAGCTTAGTTAACCATATTTGAAACCATGCATTTATAAGGTATGATAAAAGCCGTAAGAATTCAGAATTTGAAGTCCACTTTTATTTTCAAATTAGTGCAAAGCATAAATTAAAAGGCTATGTTACGTAACTATAGTATTTTATGAACATTATGTTTCAGGTACTTACTAAAGTATCTCAAGAGGCACAGGCTCCTTTCACACAGTGTAATTATACCTCAGGCTCCCAAATTAGTTTGGTCAATGTACAGTCTGGCAGTTTAAGTTTAACATCTCGGAAAGTGCTTACGGAATCATGATCACATGGACATCAAAGTTCACAGCAGAACCTAAATCTGGCTCCCCTGGCAACTTGCATGGCCTCTTTCATCCACCACCCTCCGCCTTTTCCCCTCCCTCTTTCTGCTTCACTCCCCAGCTGTATGTACATCTTCTTCCTCGCAGTCCCTCAAGCCATACCCGCAGGAGAGCGCACTACATTACGCAGCAGCAGCAAAGCAAATATTCTCCAGCGTATCTGCTCTTCAAGGCAAGGACTACACGACACGTTAACAACTAGTGCGAAATGCACCTTTCCTCCAAAGCTTGCTCTCTACCCTATCAGCTTCTTGCTTAAGCGGCTACGTGGGGGACATAGCTATGCAACTCCCTGAAGACTAAACAAGAGCAGCTATGAAAAGGAGTCAACACAGCCAAGCAGATATTCCTTATCATCATCTGAAGCCCTCGTGCCTACCTGATGCTACTTGGCGAGGGCATAACACCAACAGTTTCTTTCACCTTCAACTGCAGCACATCCTTACCTCATCAACACTTCTGCCCTGGCAAGGTCCTTCCCTCCTGTAGGGAAGTGTGATTTGCCATGCCCCGCCATGACTTTCCCCACCTCAGCACAGCTAATTTCCCCTGGTGCAGAGGCAAGTCTCACCGGCGCTGGTGCAGTTTCTTGTTAAGAGCTGCAATCACACTAGGAGTATGTTGTCAGTCTACTAACATCACTGCACTAGGAAAGCCTTACCGCAAAATAAATTTCTGAGCTTCAGTTGCTTCCTCTCTCAGGCCCAGCCATGACTGAAGAGCAAAACCCACTACTTGTAAGAAATTACAAGTCACCCAGGAAAGTGAGAACTCCTCTGCATTTAATTCTGTACTTTACTACTTATGAAGGTTAAAACAAGAAGATACCTCTCCTGATGGGATTCAACTTTTTACACACTCAAGCCTTAGCTCAAGCTAATTAACACACTGAAGTCAAAGATGATCACTATGTGCTTTACATTACACTTATTCATAGTGGTATTGATCTTCTGTAACCCTTCCCCCCCTCTGCTTTATAAATGAAGGGAATATTCATGGGACAATAGCAGCAATGGAAGAAACTTGTGGGATGGGGAAAGGTGTTATCAGGAAAGGTAACATAGTTTTCTCCATATAAAGGTTGGAAAAGAATCACACAGAATGGTTGAGGTTGAAAGTGATCTCTGGAGGTCATCTGATCCAACCGCCCTGCTCGAGCAGGGCCATATAAAGCCAGTTGCCCATCCGAATGGTTTTCAGTATCTCCAAGGATGGAGACTTCACAACCTCCCTGGGCAACCCGAGCCAGCGCTCAGACTCTCAGAGTACACGTTTCCTCATGTTCAGAGAGAGCCTCCTGTCTTTCAGTTCATGAACAAACAAACTAAGGGATGTGAGCTCATCACTGTATCTACATACATTTCCCCACACTAAAACCATCCTTCCTCTGCGTCTTCCAAGGAAGCAGCACCTGAGGGAACTGTTATAGTCAGTCACAATTTTGGGACATGCTAATGGGAGCTGGGAGACAGCACGGCAAAGGCAATAGCACTCACTGCTACTGAGCTTATTGCCTATATATGAATTTAGACACCTTGTAAATCATCCAGCTGCCAAAATGCAGAGTATTAAACAGCTTCGGCTTGGCTAAATAGGAGTACTCACACAACTTCAATACATTGTTCCTCGTTAGTTTGAATCCCTGCATTCTTAATGATGTTCCCACAACTAGGGCTCCTGCAAGTTACTACAAAACACATTGAGGATTTTAGTGCAAAAACATTCAGTATTGAGGCTTACTTTTATTAAAAGCAGCTATGCATCATTTTACTACAGCTGAAGAACATTCACAGGGGCTCTGCAAGAGACCAAGGGTTGGTGCAAGAACGCACTTTCCAAAACTTAAGAGGTAAGAACCATCAAACAGAGTAAAACCTGCCATTTTGAGGCAGTATTGCCTCACAGCCCAACTGAACTCAAACAAAAGCAGCAACGATTCATCACCTTGTGCCAGGGGATGTAGAGATTGGATATTAGGAAAAATTTCTTCACCAAAAGGGTTGTCAAGCATTGGAACAGGCTGCCCAGGGAAGTGGTTGAGTCACCAACCCTGGAAGTATTTAAAAGACGTGTAGATGTGGTGCTTAGGGACATGGTTTAGTGGTGGACTTGGCAGTGCTAGGTTAATGGTTGAACTTGACGGTCTTAAAGATCTTTTCCAACCAAAATGATTCTATGATTCTAATAGTCTAATGGTGTTTTTTTCATAGAGCTCAGGACTTTGTACACTCATTTCAAAAAGTTTATATATAGTTCAGCAAGTAATTACTTTTGCGTTGGCTATATGAAGACAAGTTTCAGCTCCCTTGTTCTGCAGTTAATTAGGACGAGGTTTCAGTACAACACCTCTTAACATCCTAAATATATGTTCAACCACACTGAGTCATTTTCAGTAGCCTTAGCACCAGTATTCCAAAAACCAAAACCTGGTCACAGCAAAGGTTATTTCTAGAGTACAGTAAGCACAACTGACACGTGGTTGAATTCCTAGCCTGTCTGTTACACAAAGCAAGAAACAGCCTTATTTCAATGGCATTTGCCAAGTTTTTGTAACTTCCATTTCCCTCCCAGAATAAAACAGAAACTAAACTTGGGGTTGCTTAGCAGTTCCAGTTTCCACTCACTCTTAGCTCGATGCCCTGTTTCTACCAGGAGTACATTCATCTCCTCCAGCTCAAACTACGAGGAAAATCCTTCACCGCATGGTGCCATTGACCTACCTCAACTCCTGCAAGTCTACTTCACATTCTGCAGCCGACAGGCACACACAGCCTTGTGCTGGTAACTTACGTATCCTGCTAAATACTTTTACCCTGCTGTCCCAAGATTTACAGGAATGACCATTGCTACCACCAAAAGCCTAACAAACAAGACTCCAGAACCAGCTGCTCTGGGTGGGCTTTCAGGGCACTTCAGCCTACATGGATCCTGAGAAGTTTCTTGAACATAGCTGCCCAGGCAGCAGATAAATATAAATATCCCAGCATTTTTTGGAGTCAGCTCATGACTTCCAATACTTTATTTGTATTTCATTGGACTCTATGGTCTATTTATAAATTGTTTATCATACAGTTGCTAGAAGTCAGCAAGTCTACTTCTGTTTCTAGTAAAACAGTACAAGTTAGTTCTATGAAAACACACAGGAAAAACTTCTTTTCATCTTTTGACAGCATTTTTAGATTACAGGTACAAAAGTTAAGTTTTTGCTGAAAACTTCACTAGCTCAAAATCAGATCTCCGGAAGCTGAAGTAAGAACATTCCTCAACTCGTACCAGGTCCAGTGGCATCCCGAGACTAACCAGCTACAGGCCGTGCAGTTTGCCTTTACTCTATATTCCCTGTGCTCTTCATTATCCTCCCATCATAAAGTAAACTAAAGTGTTTGCCATTTAACGTGCACAATGCTTCACTGTCACTCCCAGCAGCGTAAGAAACAACTACATTTTAGGACTGTAACGAGATCCTGATAAAAATGCAGGAGTAACACCTTTCATGCTTCTCAAATGTCTCTTTTAAAAATCTGAATTCAAACTTCATCACCTACATACAGAGTTCAAGCATGTACATACAGCTGGATCAATACACACAGGGAGTCTGGGCCACACTCAGATGCATTCAGCCTCAACCTTCAGAGTACTTGACAGCAAACTCCTTTCTTGTTCTCCAGCTTGCAGAACAATAAATAGGTGGGTATCATTTCCTTTGCCTCTGCCCCTTCAACTAACAGGCCTGTACCATTTTGGAAATTCGTGTAATTTACTCAGCATGCTCATTTGCCACTCTTCCAATGAGGAAAGGACCATAATTGGAATAAACTCTCTAAAGTGTCAAAAAAATAAAGCAGCAGTTTAGAGTACATCCCTAATGATGTAGTGCCTAACAGAGAGGCAGAAGGTGCCAAGAAGTCATTGGAAAAATAAGTAGTATCAATGCAGTTATACAGTTTGGCATTCCCACTTTATTTTAAACAGCAACACCTTTTTTTTTTTTTTGTTTCCAATTCCTGCATCCTCTTAATCAAACACTACTCTTAAAAGGCTAGTCAAAACACTTCATCTCCCATTCAAGGCCCTAAGCACTGCTACACATCTCAGGCTTGCTTTCCAAAGTCTTACGCTGCAACGAAGTGAGAAAGTTCAAACGCCAGGGGACTATCAGATCACACGCATTTCAGTGCAAGAATAAAGCTCAACACTTCCAATTTTGTGTTCTTTTCTAGTCCCACCTGAAGGCCACGTGATTTCCAGTATCAAAGCAGAAGTGTCACCAAAAGGTCATCATTCAAGTACTACTTGTAGAACATGAGCTACAACATAATGCAGACACGTGGCAAGGACAAATGATGGCTACCAGGAGGCCAAACGTTACTCACCTTGCCTTCACAGCTGGTCAGCTTGACCACCAGGGAACTAAAGCAGGCAGAAAATTGGCTCTGGCTGAACTGTGCTGAGAGAAAGCGGACAAACTCTTCATTCCCAAAACAGCTGGACTCAGGTTTGCTGTCTGCCATCACATCCAGTCCTGTGCAAGAGGCTTCAGGACCCCACCCCCCTATTCTGGGCTGAATTTATACTGAAATAAGCTAAGATCCAAACATGTTATGCTTATCCTGAAAGAGTAAGCGTGTGATCCAGACTGTGGGTTTCCAGAACCATAAGGATCTATACAGAGTTTTAACCACCAAACCTGAGTATCTAAGAAGCCTTTACAACATCTATTGCCCCTCCCCGCCCCCCCAGAAAAAAGGCAATTTAGTACAAAAATTGGAAACTGCAATTTGCATTACATATCCTGCTAGGCAGGAACCACCCCTAAATTCAATACAGTGGGACTTTTGCCCTGACAGTACAAGGTGTTTCCCTATAACTACACTGATTAAACAGTTGCAGACACCAGTCTTCCAAGCCCTTTTTAGCAGACGTCACACTGCATAACATAAAGCTGCAGGCAATTGGCCAAAAATGGTTAGCAAAAAGGATTCCTTAAACCTCCAGCATCCAAATATAGCCCTAGCTGGTCACATGGGCTGCCATACAGTAAGTGCTCCTCACTTTACCTACCCTTTGATTAAACGGTTTGAGCTAAAAAGCATGTACTTAGAATAGCATTTCAGTTTCCAGCCCAATTCCATGAACTGTATAATCTTGCTGTACCTTCCACGCTCAGATTAGCGGAAAGTAAAAGTTGATTTAGGTTTCCAGGGAGCCCAAAGGGGATCATTAGCTACAAAAAGCTAACAGAATATGAGACCTCTAACACATGTGTATACACACACGTATTCATGTGTATACGTGTAAACGTAGCATATCTGCCGCACAATGCAGCTGCTGTGAAAGACTTACTTGCTAACAAACTCTACAGCAGATACTGATTTTTAATTTTAAATAAATCACCATACCTTACTCCACCTGACCTCTAGCAATTCTTGTTTTTCATATTACTCTCATTATGATGAAAGCTGATCAGCCAATTATGTCCACCCCACAGGAAGTCCACAAATTACTTCACACATCGAGAAACTGAAAAATTTCTGAAGCGAGCTGGGCCAGCTATTGTACTGTTGCCAGAATCCAACCTAAACTGAAAAAAGAAGTTTTGAGTTTGGCCCTTCATTTCTCACTCCTTAAAGGCATTGTCCATGCTGAGCATGTTGTGGATGTCAAACAAGGTTATCTTACTAAACCTTGCAACTCCACCAATAAATACAGGTGCCGCTTATCCTTCCAAAGCCTCCCCCCCGCATCAGTGAGGATGAAACCTTGCAGTACTCACTCACAACAAACCTTGTGATTTTTGAAGACCAGGGTCTTGAATTTAAGTTGTAGGTATTACTCAAGAGAAGCTGGCGGTTTGGGCTTCCTAAAGACGAAAAAAGCTAGGTGCCACAAGGCAAGGCCTAAACACTGAATTAGCACACTTACTGCATTGCATTACGATAGGGCTCTGTACCACAGGGTCTTGCTACAAGCACAAAGCCAGCTCCAGTCCCCAGTTTAGCTACTATTCTGTTACACACTTAAAACAAAGCACAACCAGGAGCAGCATCGAGCACGTTCCACACACCCACAGCCAAATCAGCTGCACCAAGCACCAGTTAGTTTCGCATTTGCGCCGCCAGCCAGGCCGCCCTGACTGCACCGCGGTAACCCTCAGACACCCAGATGTTGCGCTATTTTTACCCTGGAAAAGAAAAAGAAACCGAACCGACAAAACTTCAGAGTGGGAGGCCACGACATCAAAGTCTT
Organism: Steatornis caripensis; assembly: GCA_013398225.1. Taxonomy (NCBI): domain Eukaryota; kingdom Metazoa; phylum Chordata; class Aves; order Caprimulgiformes; family Steatornithidae; genus Steatornis; species Steatornis caripensis. The sequence goes on from VZSC01011358.1 coordinate 272,476, forward strand.
TATTCCAAGGCTGCGGCGCGGGTTTCGGTGCTCGGCGGAGCCGCCGTCCCGGCGGGGCAGCCCGCGGTGACGTGTCCACCTGAGGCTCCCGGGGCCGCCGCCGCCGCCGGAGACAAAGTTCTGTAGTGCACTGACTGCTATCGTACCCAGAGTCGGAGTGTCACAGAACTTTGCTTCCGGAGGCTCCAATCCTCCTCCGGTACCGGCACCGGAGCCGCAAGGCAGCACAAGTTTCCCTGCGAGGGAAGGGAAGGCGCACACGGTTAGAGGCGGCGAAGGGAGCCCCCTCCACCCCCGCGGCTCGGCGGAAGACCCGCTGGCCGGGGAAGGGGTGGAAGGAGATTAAGAGAGTATTTCTTTTTTTTTTTTAAATACCCCCCCCAAAAAAAACCAAAAACCACCCCCCGGAGCTAACGGGCCGCCCAGCGCGAGCCGCGGCCGAGCGGCTG
>VZSC01011358.1:273534-311549 GCA_013398225.1 Steatornis caripensis
CGGTGCCCCTCGCCGCCTGCGGCTCCGCGGCGTTACCCCCCCCGGCCGTCTCGGAGCCTCGGTCGGGGAGGACGAAGCTGCGCTCCCGCGACGCCGGCGGCGGACGCGCGTAGGCCGGGACCTGCCCTCGCGCGGGGGTGCTGAGCCCCGAACTCGGCGGGCACCCCCGGCGACACCGGTGCCCGCGGCGGCAGGAGGGCTCCCGGCACGGCTCCCGGTGCCCCTGCGGTGCAGTAACTCGGGACAACTCGGCCGTGGAGGTGCTGCCCCTGAGCGCTCGGGGAGCGAGCTCTGCCTGCTGCGCTTCTCCGCGCCTAAAATCCCTCCGGGCTGGCTGGGTTTGCCCCGGGGGCGGCAGCCTGGATCGCGGTGGGTGTGAGCGGGAGGAAACCTCTCGGCCGTTTCCAGTTCCCGCCTCGAATACGAAGGAGTTTGAAAAGAGCGTAACGGCTTTTACTTGAAAGCGCGTTCCCTCGCCCCGAGTGAAAAGCTTGGGAAGGTGTCAGGGCTTCGCGAGTTCTGCGCGGGTCTCAAAGCACGCCCGCAGTACAGAACGCGCTGAATAAAGATTAAAAAATACTAGTTCCTGCGATTGTTTTTATCTCTTACATTGAATTGAAGTCATTAAAGTTAAACCTCTCTTTGCTGATCAGCTTGTTTGCTAGGCTCAGACGGAACGGGTTAACGCAGTTAACAGTTTAAAGAACTGATCCAGGATTAAGTTTGTCGAGGTGCAGGCCCTGGCTGGGAGAACGCTGCTGTGCGTAAGGCACCAGAGTGGTCCCGTGGGACCCTTCCTCTCGGCGAGCAGTGTGTGGGTGAAAGCCTTGGCGCGGCAGGCGCGCGGGCCCCGTCCTGCAGCCTCATCGCCTGACGGTGGACTCCCGTGTTCGCGTGGTCCTTGTCGCGGTAGGATCACAGCGGTACCTGTTAATCCAAGCCCGTAGCCGTCGTGTCAGTCTCTGAAAGGGAAATGAACAGAAAAATGCTTTGAAATATTTTCTCTTTTTTTAGCTTAATTAATTTTTTTTTTTTAATTTAAACTGTCCAACTTTAAACTGCAGTGTTTGGGAAAGGAGAACCTCAGAAGAATCTCTTACCTTCGAATACTTACATTTTGTCTCCTCCTCTTTAGCTCCTTTATCTGCAGAACCAGAAATGGCAAGCCTGTCCTGAGCCTTTCTGTTCTATGAAGCGTGTTCCTCCCTCCCTGTCTGCACCTTCACCGTGCCATTCAGTCTTCACCCCTATTCCGTTCCGCTGTGGCGTTCCGTGCGTAGTATTATTTCCCATCTTGCTGTTCTCCCCCACCCCCGCTCTCTCGGCGTACACCCCCTCTGCTAGCCCATGGAGTTGGCCCCAGCTACACCGTTGCCACTCGGGTGCGCATACAGGAATATTGATTTTACAGCGTGTGTAGGCTCTGTAAAAGAAATCAATGTTTCAGTAGATTGAGCAGAGCGGGAGGCAGTGTAATGGAGCCCAGCCTGCTAATGTAACATGCAGGGGTCCTCATTCAGAGATTGAGGTCAGTCAGAAAATGGAAATGTGTTTTCTTATTTTATTGTCTGTTTCAGATTTAATGTAGGTGTTTATGTCCTAGTGTTTAACTTACAGCAGGGCACGCAGTTGCTTTAAAGTCATATCCAACAGAATGTCACACATTGCAGGTGACCTACACAAAAAAGCATGCCTCAGGCGTGCAATCCGTTTTTTAGAGTTTGATAAAGCCCCTCTTCCCTTTACCCATCGTATGTCTATCATACAACAGTTGTGAGGAAAAAAACAGTAATTTTTGTTTCTACAAATAAAAAATCATTTCCCACTGTTTGGTGCAAACTTGGGTTCTGATTATGTAATGAAACATGCAGTGCTTTAATGAACTCTGACATAGCAGCATGTTATTGATGAGTACCATAAAATGAGCATAAGTGAAAAGAACGAGGGAGGAGAAGTAACGAATATATGACACAAAACCAGAGTAAAAACTCCCATCGATTTTAATGGACCTGGGATTTCAGCCAGAATGTTCTCCATGATACATTACCCGCTTCTTAAACCGTTGCATCATGCCTTAAAATTTAGCAAAAGCGCTTCTTGAGATGACATGTGAAACCACTGCATTCTCAGGCTCGGAGTCAAGATTAGCGTAAGCTAGCTATTGTTTCACAGCTCTGGAGAGGCTTGATACGGCTTTATCTTTACTTAATAATTTTATCTTTACTTAATAATTTTATCTTCTGTTTTTGTCGGAGGCTGTTTCTCATCTATGAAAAACTCTCACTGCAGCAGTGAATGCAGATCTACACAATGGGGAGAGGAGTGAGCGTTATGTTTGTGAATGTTACGATGTTTTGCGCTGAATAGCATGCATTTAGAGATGCTACGGGGGCCCTCGTGCTCAGTGAAAAGGCAGAGGTATTTATTGTCCTCTCATTCACATTATTACTTGGAGACTTTGATTTGGCAGTTGTGGCTGGGCAGGCATGCACGACTGGAGTGGTAATGTCTTCTTTCAGTTACAACTCCGGTTTAGGACATGACTCATGTGCAAGGCTTCCAAATGTAAAATACTGCTACCTACAGATGCATACTGTACCGGGGTTTCTCAAAAGTCAGTTGATTTTCTTCAGGCACTGGCGACAGGTTTCTAGTATGCTTATAGGTTTCACTGTTCTGGAGAAGTTTTTGTAGCTCTCAAGCATGGAGGTTGGGTTTTTTCCCTTATAGAATACTGTGCATTTTAACATTTTTCAGAAGTTCATGAAGAAATCAAATGCAAAAGGAACGGTAGTAATACTTAGTATTACCAATGGCTGGGAACCTATGCACTTATCGCTCTTAAGAGCGTACCTCAGGACATGCAATACGTCCTTACGTATTTTAGGTATAGTTTAAAAAAATAGTAGTGTAATAACATAGAATGTAAAATATATAAAAAAACCTATCATATAATCTTATTTAATTCTAGAATGTTTTTCCCAATATAAGTATGATAAACTACAATAAAAGTATTATTCCAATTTAAATTATAAGGTAAAACTTGTAGCTGAAGATTAAGGAATAGTAATTAGGGTTGCATTTTACTTTAAGAATCCATCTGCTTTGGCAGCATGCTTCCAACCAAGAAGATTCGAGAAGGTGGTTACTACGCAAGACAGGCAGAAGCATGTGATGCAGAGGACCAAGCTGTGACTTTTTGTGAAGTAAGGAAGAACAACATTTCACAGAATGTTAGCATTAACTTAAAAGGTGGGAGAGTTTTATGATAGAATTTACTTTTATGAACACTGTTTTCCAAGGGTCCTTCTCTGCCAGCTTTATGAAATCGTAAATTGTTTTTTTGGGTTTTGGTTGGGTTTTTTTTTTCCTGTTTGGAAACAATTAGTACATTATAAGAACTAATATTGAAATCTAATTTGAAACTGGAGTTATGCAGGATGGGGAATTAATTATCTCGTTAGTTGGAGAACTTTTATGGTATTCATACAATAAGTAAAGACTCAGTCATAAGCATTGATCAGTATTATAGAATGTTTTAAAACAAATGTAACCAATTTATATTGTGGCAATTTGTAGCACCACTTACTGATAAAAGAAAAAGGATACGTATAAACTCAGTGGCATATCATTCTAATTCTTGGTTGGGTATTATCTGAGATTGCTCTTGACTAAATATAATTTGAGTTATATCTGTGTAATTCTGTACTTCATTACTGTAATAAATGTGCATTAAAACTGCGTTATAATGTCCTAATTGTGAAATTGCGATTGAGTTAATTAAGGTTATGAGCACTGTTATGCAGTATTTTACCAAAATGTTGTATTTTCTAGTGCTTAAATTTCCTTGCATCTTAGAATCTTCAAATTATTTGCTAAAGCTAATAAATGGTGATAGTCTAAGCAAGTCAGTGGCAAGTCAGGGAAAAGGACCCAAGCTTTCTGAGTTCTCACTGTCTCTCTAAAAAGCAGACAAAGTCGATACCTCTTTCTGCAATTTTAGAGATAAGTGATTGATATGAATATAATTTTGGTAGAATCTGAACATCACAAAATAAGACAAGGTCAATTGTCACATTAAAACTTCAAGATAGGAGGACATAATGTAACGAATTTTCGTTCAAGTCCAGTGGAAATCTTTCCATTGACTTTAATGTGACGGTATCAATTTATAATGTGCTGGCATCAAGTGTGTGAGTAGCTCCATTAGTGAAGCAACTAATGCAAGTTTGCTCGTAACATCTCGTAGTTTAGAAATTTGCAGGATCAACCCCTAGATGTCTCCTAAAAACCCACAAAGATTCAGAAGGACTCCGTATGAGTTGCAGATCCCAAAGGGAGTGACTCTGTCATCTGTGTTTTTAAGAAGATGCGAACGGATCTGCAAGGCGATCGCTGCTGGGTTAGTGTAAGAGTATCTGCAAAACATTAGTCTTTAGGAAAACAACAGAAATTTCAAAATTTGCTTTTGTTGAGCAGTAAAATGAAATTAGGATCTTCCTGAAAAAATGCTGAAACAGACATCAAAGACAGAACCTGGTGAGAATACTCCCTGTTACTTTGTCTGTAGCTGTTTGGCTTTGCATAGCTGGCCCAGAAAATGGCTAACATGCTGAATCAATGGGATTTGAACCCCTCTTGCCCATGTCCGCCAGGGAACGCCTGAATGCTGCGCAGCCATCTATTTTGAGGAAAAGAAGGGAAAGTTTGTCTTTCACTTTTTTTCCAGAAATTCGCTTCTGAATCTGAGAAGCTTTCTTACTGAAACAAATACTTTCCCACAAAAAGGTTCAATTTCGGCAAGTCAGCATTTTTGGATACAATTAAATATATTGTGGGAACATTCCCAACAAGGTTTACTTTGGAGTCCTTCAGAAAAAATCATGCAAGGGAGAATTATCGGAATGGCATTTACAAAGGGATATGCGTATGATCCTCTATAGAGTCCAAATAAAGTGATACGGCAATATCTAGGGCAAAGACTTGAAGGAATTTAACCTTTTGTTTTTAGGGCAGTAGAAATCTCTGGTATGATAAAATCAGCCAGAGATAAACAAACAACAAAGTTCTGTACCATCCTCCACAAGCCATGATTTAATCAGTTTATAAAAACTTTAATGGGGATTGTGCTGAAGCTCATCGGCAGATTCTGTAGGGCTGGGGCTGAGATGTAGCTACCACGAGGTTATTGACACAACAGGCCCAACTTTCTTGAAGATGTGTCCTAGAAATGGAAACCGAGGCTCATACTCCACAAATTGGTGAACAGCTACTTACGTAAGTAGTCTTACTGAATTCAAACGTGTCCTAAAAAGGCACTTAATCTTCTGGCTGCAACAATATGAAAAGAAGGCAAATAACTAGAATGACAACTGTGCAGGCTGTAGTCAAACACTTCTTGCAGAAATGGCTGGGGCAGTCATGAAGTTACCTGCTTCTCCCATCTGTCTTGCGTTGGCAGTTCAAACTAACCTGGTTGCTTTCACAGTGATGGAGAGAAGCACTTGCACAGACTATTCCTGCAGTGAAAGCTGTAAAGCCTTACACCATTGCTGCCATTTCTCTGGTGGACATCTGTGTGTGGCCTCAGTATTGGACTGCAACTTTTTCTCAAGCCTAGCGAATCACGACTGGTCACCTTCAAGGCTGAAGGAAAGAATTCGTGTGGCAAAACTTAATGAATAACTGTCAGTAATGCAACTCACAACTGCAGACTAGCTGAGAGTGCAAAGAATATTAAAGGGAGTCACCCCGTCCTCCCTGCACACACATTTTCTCCGTGCCTTTTTGATAAAGAGGCAAAAGTGGTGTTGTTTGTAGGTACTAGTCTTGTAGGGAAGTAAGCACTTGGAAAAGGAAAACTCTTCTTACATACTGAATAATCGAAAACGATAGAGGGTGGTGGAAAAAAACACGTGTGACAGTTGTATTGTGTAGCAGCTTTTCTTATCCTCCTCCAAACCATTTACCTGGCAAATCTCTTTGGTTTTTTTTCTTTTCTTGATTTTTAGGGTCTTATACACGGCTCACCTCTCAAGGCGCAAGCATAAATATTAATTCAAACTTACTTGCTAAGTATTCAAAGCAATAAAATCCTAGATAGTAACTCCTATTTACAAATATTTTTGAAAATAATATTTGGCTTAGAAATACTCAGTGAACACTTACTTGATAAAAATCAGAATCTCTCTACCACATTTATTTAATTTCTACTCTCTACATCAAAGCATGGATTTAGGGAAGATACAGTTATTCAAGGAAAAGAAACCGAACATCTAGCAGAAAAACCCTTTCCTCAGTCTCCTTAAACAGGTACATCACAAATTATCAAACAATCCTGTGACACAGAGGCATTTGATTAGAAAAGACCTGCTGTAGTGGAAAGGCTTTAGTCAGCTCAGGGTGGGAGAGGTACTACACTTCCCGGTGAATCCTGGAGCTGCGGGCTTTTCTGGGTTGTTCCAGTTCTAGCTCCCTCGGAGACTGTCGCTGCACCGAACGCTTCGATACTCATCCAGGATGCAGCCCAGCTACTCCAGAAGGTGCCCAGCTACTCCAGAAAGTACCCAGATCCATGAACATATTTAAAACATCATCTTCTGTCTCAGAGGTAACAGCCTGGGTGTGATGACTCGGAATCCCGCTGAAATAAGCATCATGCAACCAGCCTTCAGAGGCCATCTGTACCTCCTCCAGAACATGATGGCTTTTTGTAACAGTCTTGAAAGAGGAAGCGCGCTCATCGCACCTCCTGGGAATTTCTAAAGAATACAGTTCAAAAGTTTCTGCTTCCACTATCTCCTTATTCTAAAGAAAAGAAAGTATCTTTGTCCTGTCCAAATCTTGAAGAGTTGAAATGAAGTTTGACAAGTTAGGTTCAGAACATTAACGATCACTTAGACTTTCACCTCTGCTCAGGTGTGATTTATGACTTTCGCCGTGCAGGACACATAATTCAAGTCACCATCTGCTAGGTCCACAGGAAGAATCTTCAGGCCAAACCATTACGGCAACCCATTACTCCTCTGGCTTTCTACACCACCAGGAAACGTCAGTGAATGCCAAACTTTTGCAACTGAAAACAAAGGGAAATGGATATTCATATCTACCATTACTTTCATAATTGGTTGAACAGGATAAAAACAATCTTACCAGGAAATCCTCACAATTCTGATCTACATCAATCAGCCTTGTTTGCTTGCCAGTTCTTCTGATGAACGACAGGAAATATATTCCAACTCCAGCACAGATTGTTCAGAGGAGACAAGACAGGCTCATTAGCGCTGTAACCTGCAGGCAGTAGGCATACACACAGAACGTTCAGCCTTTGGATGGGGTAGCGCAGACTCAACCAAATGGTCTTGCCTGACGTGATTGGATTCTGTATTCATGTTTATGTTGACCATGTAACCCTGGCTGTGGTTCCTTATCAGGGCATGCGTGGCCTCGATAGAGCAGGCTGTTAGATCCCAAGCTCACGTGCATGAGAAACCTGGATAGCGCAGGTTCCCCTGCATGCAACTTTCCAAGGAACTGTATTTCTTCTGTGTTGAGGGGTAAGTAACTCTTCAGTAAAACCACTGATTGATGCAGTGATCGCTTTATTAATAGAGTCACTTGAAAGGGTGATGGAATTGCTGCACAGGACTTCCTAGGCATAGCGAGCCACAATTAGAGCCACAATTTTTTGGAAAATATAAGATTTTGTCAAAACTATCTGTCCAACACAGTATGAAATGTATTTAAATAAATAATTGGAATAACTGTACTGTATAGTTAAAATGAAATACATCAGAAAGTAAATGAGGTATCTTCCACGGAACTGAAGGCTTCTGTTCCCTCCAGCTAAGTTCTCTATCATTAAATGGGGAATTTCACTAGATTTAGTAATCTGTTGTCTATAAAAGTTTTAGCAGATTTATGTATGCTCCCACTCAGCTGCTTTCAAATAAAGGAGTTAGAAGCTGTCTGACTAAAGGATTTTTTAGTTTTTCTCATTGAAATCCGCAGGTAAATTTCTGTTAATTTCATCAAGCAAAGGAGGAAAACTTTATAAAAGTTTCCTTTTGAAACAGAATGCCTGGAGTCCTGTACTGTAACAAAAATTTTGCTCTCTAGATCCCACCATGGCACTGTGCTAATTTTATGAGTTTGGAAATAGCCTGTCAAAATTCTGAAGCACACGGGGGTCCTAATCATGAGCAGTTTGTTCTGACTAGAATCGTATTTCCTATGTTGCAGGACAGCAGTGGGAAAAGTGCTTCATTTGCACCTCACAGAACTGTGCTTTTCCTCCCTGATTTCTCGGCTGAATGCAATAGGACACTTCCTCCGGCCCTTAGCAACAGCCCTTAGCAAGGGCCAACGGAGAAGAGCAAAGACCAAAGCCAGGACTAGCAAAGAGCTGTTGGGTCATGAATGAAAGAGAACATTTTCAGAAATAAAAAAGTCAGCTAGTCACAATAACTGTCTAACTTTAGCGATGAAGTAAAAAGGACAGGCAACTTAAATTGACATTGATCTTGCTGGCATTCCAAGGGTAATATTTTCACTATGATAAAATGTTCTTTAACAATCTCTCCGGTGAATTGGGCACAAACATGCTTTTCTTCTACGTTGGTCCTGCCTATCTTACCGTTCCACCTATTTTTATACTACTAAAAAAATATTTGTTTAGGCAATGCAAACAAAATGCCCCCCTTCCATGTGTGTAAGTTCCCTTGCTGTTTATGCTATAAAGTAGTAAAAGACCAGTGAAACAGTGGAGAATTTTGTTTCAAACCATTTTTTTCGTCTCCTTTTCAGTCTCCACACGGAAAAGCAATCGTAAAACTTGCTTAACACGTGAGATGTTAGAAAGCGTGTAGGACCTGGATACAAGTTCTACAGCACCGCTTCCCAGAAAACATACAGGCAGAGGAGCATACCTACATACATAGATACAAACACATTTATGTAGGTGAACCGACAAGTGTGTTTTGTCCACAGAAATATTTTTGTGTATGATAATACAGAATAATCAACACGAAGTTGCGTATAGATATATGTATGTAACATCTTCAGACATTTTTAAACTTTGGTTCCCAAAAGTAAACAGGCGAAAAGAAGCAATTACAAATAATGCCTATGGATTCTCATCTTGAATAAATTTCCATGGTTTTCCTTGCCCATCTTCATCAGGCAATAATTTGTCTCATTAACACTTCTCATAGCAGGAAATAGTTTGTGTGCCTTTCGACACTGCTCCAAGAATATGTATTACTATTACACGACGAAATGTATTGGTAGCAGATATATGACTACTACTTCTTATTCTACAGCATCAACAGTGCATTCACGGGCTGCACAAAAGACAGAGTCTCTGATTGAAGTCCTGTAGAGTGTCTGTGAAGATTTATGTGATTTTTTCCTGCAGTTTATGATGTGGCAGAATGACCAGTTTATGATGTGGGTGGAACTTTGTTCAACACATGAAAATGCCTCCGCTCTCCAGATTATGTTCTACTGTGGTAGGCAGTAATGCTTTCTGCCCTCCATATGGCCACCATGTGCCAGTAGACACCAAATTGGTATGTGGGTTAAATGTGAAATAACCACAAGAGCTCCTAAGCCAATAATTACAAAGCTCCTTTTGATATGGTTAGTGTATCATTATCTGTACTGTGCAATAATAAAACAGAGCTCATGTTGTCCTTCTCTTTTCCTTCAGTAGCTGGGGAGCTTAATGCAAAACTACCACACATAATTGATGTCCATGAAATGCTTTTAGAAACTGTCATAGCAGCAGCAAAAAGCACACCAAGTTCTCAGTTCTAATTAGACATTAGCTTGAATCAAATGCTGGAGGGGGGAAAAAAAAGAGGCTTATTCTGTGCATTCACTAAAGGCATGTATCTTGTGTCCTGTTCTGGGTTGCCCAGTCCCTGGGGCAGATGAGCTCGTTTGGAGGGCTTCTCTGATGTTTAAGAAGTCTCTCTGTCCATTTAAAGCCTAAATTATCGATTTGTAGCACTCACTACTTGTGTGTACAAGGATCACACAGCTCTGTAAACAGCACTAGTTTCCCACTTCTATCCAGGTGCAGTTCAAGGCTTGGATGTGAGGTATTTTATGAGTTTGGCCTTGCCACAAATATCTCAAAAACTAGTCCCTGTGCTTTTGCCCAACAGCTGAGATGATAACAGAGATTCAGAAGGTAATGATTTCTGGATATGCCTAGCTAAAGGCTTAGGACAGGTTGTTCTTAGTAAAGGGCTCATGACTATTGCTTTGCTTTGGTGCACTAGATCCCAAGATTTTTGTAAGGGTTTTTTATAGAATTGAGGTTTTTGAGGTTAATTTAGTTGGGAGGGGGGGAGAGATTTGTTGAACAGGGGGTGCTCAGACTGGCTTTGCTCTTACACTTGGTGCGTTTGGGTTAGTGCTGGTCATAGTTCATAATGGTATTTTGTGCGTGATTGGGACTGACCTGCTGTGTTAAACAAAAACAAATAGGACTTCTCACTCATTTGTCTTCTGAACATGTAGTTCAGAACATTCTAAGTGTCTGGTCCGGGATGGGCTTCCTACTCATCTCCTTGCAACATCTCTAATGCAATACATGAGCACAAATCTGTCTTTATCTGAAAATGCACAAACATTCCCAATAATCAGGAAGAGAAAAGTTGGTACACATATGAAATCCAGCTAGAAAGTAACTCACACGAACCACAAACAGGATTTTCAGTTTTGTCACCTATTTGTCATTTGTAACAAATGACAGTGTTTCTGATGAACTTTGTCATCTTCCTCCTTATAGTGTATGAAATATATTGTATTAATTTTTAATTACACTGATTTAAATAATACAGAAAAGTGCGTCTAGGGTATACAAAGGAAAGCTATGTGTATATATAAATATGTACAGGGGCAGGGATCTGTTGTTAATGCTCTGTAGTGGGTCATAGTTGTTTCAATGCTTTTGGCGTTGAGGACTTGCACCTAAGGGAAGTGAAAGACTTCTCAGCAGCACCTTCTCCAGCTGTGATTTCCCACCTAGGCTTCACATTGCCTGCTTTGTAAAATCAACAACGCGACACTTCATTGAGAACCATGTCACACGTCAGGAGCGGCTGCAGCTCCTTCTCACGTTTTGTATAAGCAATTCCAACTTGGCTTTAATGTTCATTAAAACTGTAGGGAACACTTACGCAAAAAAAGTCTTTCTGATTTACATTAGTAATTTGCATTTAACAACAATTGTATTTGTAACTAGCTATATATGTACTAGCTATATACAACTAGCATTTTAAAATGCTAGCTATATTATTTCTATCTTTTTTTCCCCAATCTGTTATAAATTAGTCATTGGTTTCCTGACCCAGACAGCTCCCACGGGTATCAAACACCCTCCGAGTACTAGATTTTTGCACTGGCTCTCTGATTTGGCTGACAGACATGCAAAATTACACACAGGCAAACTGCTCCAAACCAGGTTGGCAGAGACTGAAAGCTGTTACTGTCTGGCGTCCATCCAGAGATAGATGGGAATTACAGTAATTTTGGAGTCTCAGTCAAATTCCTGGCTGACCAGTATCTACATCACAAAGCCACCACTATACCCTTTGCTTGGCAGTAATTAGTACTTTGTTAACAATCTCCGTAGGGAAACTGTTAGAAAACAGCACAAGAAAGACCAGAGAGAGAGAGAGACAGAGAGAGAGAGAGAGAGAGTAATAGGACAAACAGATGAATATCCAAAATAGCTATATGCAAATATCAGTAATATGTTGAAAAAACGGGAAAACTCAAAGTCTTCATATGCACAAACCCACAACATAATAGGTGCGATGAAGCCCTGATGGAACAAATCAGGGACCTGGAACAGGCGCACAGGTACAGCTTTTTCCAGAAGAATAGACAGGATGAGGCATTTAGACATACATACTCGCTTTCCATTTCAGGGGAAACTTCTTGACTTCCTTTGGGTGAAAACAAGGCAAGAAAAGAACAAGGTGGATGGTTTGTTGGAGGTATTTTGGAGAAAACTAAATCATGAGGAAAAAAATAGATGAGGCTCCTTTTGCTTGAGCAACTCACAGAGATGTTCAAAAGAGTCAGCCTCGCCCCTACAAGGCACATCAAGTAACATAGTATCTACTGAAAAGCAATAGAGGAGGACACAGGCAGTTGTCAGGGTCTCAGAATACACAGAGGGCAGTTTTTTTCTGAGAAGGTGGAGGGGTGAGGAGGGATGATATCTGGGGATGCAGCTAAACTGGATTTGATTCAGCTAATAATGTGGGGTTCCTTGAGAATCTGCAGGTGGAAAGTAGTCTGAGTGAAAGCAAGTATGAAATTACAGACCACTATTTTAAGAAAAGCCTCACTATTAAGGATGAACTACAAAAAAACAGGTTTCTAAAAATTCGTAAGCTGGGGAGAAGGCCTCTTGAGAAGGTAATTGAAAGCATAGAAGAGTAGGGGACCACTGGCAGATACTGAAAAAAATACATATTAAAGGTTCTACAACAAGCTGTTCAGGTACAAAGGAAAGAGAAAGCACAATTGCAGATTGATGTGGTACTCTAAGGCATTCTTCACGCACCTGGAAATCAAAGCCTTGCAGAAAACCTGGAAACCAGGACACCTGACTATATAATATGGAAAGATAAAGCAAAACATTTGCGCACACACGGACTTACAAATAGCAGGAGGCATAAAGGCAACCAGAAAATGTTGCCAGAACATAAGACGACAAAAGAAGTACAGCTATACAACACGAAGAGCAAATAACAGACAACAAAAAAGAGGCCAAAAAATTAAATCCCTTCGTTGTTTCAGTCTTCACTAAAGAAGTTAGTTAATGATCAATACCTAACAAAATTAGTTTAAACAAAAGAATAAGGAGGCAGGCCAGAGCAGAGAAAGAACAATTAGAAATGCTCATCTAAATCAGTTATATTCAAAGCCTGATCACATTCATCCAGAAGTACTGAAGAAATCAGTCACAGTAATGTCTGAGCCATTAGCAGTTGCCTGGGAGTGGACTTGAGGGGCAAGAGGGGAATAAGTATAATATAATAAATAAATATAATACCGGTCTGTTAAAAGAGGAAAATTAATTATAGGACAGTCAGCCTACCTTTGACACCCAGAAAGAGACTCCACCAACTCAGTGTACAATATACTTACAAACACTTAGAGGAAAAGAAGGTGTTAAAAAGTAAAACCAAGTCACACGAAGTCAGATTGATCTTCTTCTTTTCCCAGGTAACTCACAATCACAGCAGTCGAAAGGCCGTACCTTTATTTTAGCAAGGGTTCTGGCATGACCCTTTGTGACATTCTTATGAGCAAGCTGGAGACTCACTGAAAAGGTTCTCTGCTTAAGTGCCAGAAAAATTGCTATCTAAAAGAGCGCAGAAAATGTTGCAGACACTCCGTTATGTGACACACACGGTGGTTATTTTAAATGGGATCTTACTGGAAGATCTTATATATATGGTTTGTGCTTGATATGGATGATACAGATGATGGAATAGAGAATACACCTACAAAATTTGTAGGTGATAGGGAGGAATAGGGAGGGGTGAGCTTCCAGGCAGTTTGGAAACCAGGATCTGAATTCAAAATAGTCTTCACTACAAACGAAACAAATGAGATGGAGTTCACTAAAAACGTATCTAAAGCACTACACTTGGGAAGGGGAAATCAAATGAACATTTACACAACAGGAAATGAAAGCGGTATTTTCTGGAGTAACGCAGGAAAAAAAGAAAGTCAAAGTTTTGATAGATTTCAAATTCAATTAATTACTATCATGGTGCTGTTACAAAAAATGCAAGTCTTACTCTGGAAATGTGTTCAGGGCTAAATCATGTGTAAGAAGCGGGGTTTAGGAAGTTTTAGCAGAAGTCATGTTTCCAGCTCCAGGCATACTTGAAAAGATTGGCAAATTAGAGAATCCGGAAGGAATCAACAGAAGTGATAACAACATATGAAGAAAGGTGGCAGAGATTGAGCTGCTTTCTTCAATAGGGGAATAACAAGTAGCATGACAGCAGACTTCCAGTGCATAAGCTCATCACAAAAAAGGTGGTGGTCTAATTTAAATTTAAACTAATTTAAAGAAATTCGTTTCAGCAGCAGCAAAGCAGATTCAGATCTGATAGTGAGGACAAAATCCTAGCTATGAAGCCACTTGAGCAAACTTATTAATAAAGACTGTGGAAAAGGATTGTATTTTGAACATGTATGGCAGCACATACAGCAGATAAGGTACAAAAAAATACTCTAATGTAAACCAAATTTTATTTCAGAGCCAGGCATCCCAGCTTGTCTGCCCCTGACAAATGGAAGGATTACTGGTAGCCTGCTTCACATGCTTACACAGCACTATAATTATCATTACCTGCAGACTCATTGGGTTCTGATTTGTCCTCCACTGAATGACTGGTATCCTAGTAACACTTTCTTTGATTTTTTTTTATATCAGTTATTTTTATCTTTGCATCATTTGTCAAACTGCACACATTAGCAGAGGCTGAGGACCTTTCATGCTGTGTAAAGTCTATGTCCTACCATGACAGATAGCCTTTGTTATGCTCTTCAGGAGCTCTTGGATCATACGACTTGTTATACCGGTTCAGAGCAGTCACTTCACCCAGCTTTCTGTCTCCAGCAGTGGCTGTTACCTTCACAGCATCCTCTTAATGAATAAAGAAAACAGAGAACAAGAAAGATTGTTTCAAGTCAATTTTACTCCCTCTCCAAATCAATTTTACTTCCTCTTCCTGTACTCTGTACAGTTTGGCCAGACTAAAAAATTGGACAATTATCACTAGACAAAGAGCATGGTGATTTGTTCCCACACACACATCAACTATGATACAGCAAAAGCCACCATTTCCAAGGTCCATGACTCCCTAAACCCACCCTTGTCTTCAGGAAAGATGAGCACTAATCCTGCAGTATCCCTAAATCCCCTCTGAATACATCTTTGTAGCAGTTTTTGTGTTAAGAATTTACTGCCTGGAGATTTGGCTTGGGAAGTTGTCTCCAGGACTGTTACATGTCCTTCTTTGATAGATGCCAGTGATTATACCAGCTACTGTTATCACTTCGTTGTTGTGATTGGTATCTTCTCTATTAATAGTCTTCTCTATTAATAGTCTCCCTGGCTGAAGGTGGCTACAGGAGTGCAGGAATTACTGAAATGTGAGTTGCTGGCCAAGATTTACCAGATGAGACAGGGTGCAAGTTGGGTGGAATTGCTCAAGCTCTTAGCTTTGCTGTGTTTTCCAGCTCCTATCTTCCCTTCTGGATGGTTGAGGGGTTTTTCCCCTAAAAAACACCCTGTCACCCCATCTTCCCATATTTATCTGAGTCATAACATTACTGAATGGCTAATGAAATAAAACAGTGAGGTCTGCGGGTTGGACCTTGAGCGCAAACATCTTTTTAAAGGAGTAGAATGTTGTCATTACTAGCTGACTATGGACCCTCGCCCTTGCCTGCAGTTTCTACTTGTCTTCATGTTCCTTAAGCAAGCTATACTCATTTCTTAGGAAAGGCTTATTTTTTCAACACCAGGTGTGTTTCCCCGTTAGTCCTACTAGATGCGACTAGACAAATTCAGGATCTTCACTGACTGCCGTGAGTGAAGAGACTAGTACGTACAGTCATCCTTGTCCTTTCTTGAGGTCCCTCACAAACATTAGCAGGAGAGAAAGCCTGCTTACAACCTATGCTCTCTGTTGTGGCACAGTTAACCTGCCCTGAGCTCAGCTGATCTACCTCAATGTCTTACAACTGATTTTGATTAGGACAGAATCTCTGGAATTAAATTCTGCCCACACCCTGGCTAGGGGCAGGGACCCCTGCTCATCACTCCTTGGAACTCATGGGAGCAAGAGCTGCTGTTAGATAAAGTATGTCAGAGGGGTATAGCAAGGAGCCACTCACTAAAAACACGCATTTCCTAGATTATAGATAGAGCTAGTTTCTGCCCATAGCAGTTCCTTAAATATACCTTTATTATAGATGGTTTGAAAATATGTTTAGGGCCAACACTACTAATACCTGGATAAATTATAATCTATTGTATGAATGTCTAACCATGAACATGGTTGCTAGACAATTCGTCTTTTCTGTGGATAACATAAAACCAGAGGAATCAAAATTTGATGTAAAAGACACAAGTTTCAGTCACAAGAACTGCCACATTTCAGAGATCTCATGTTTGTTGCTTGACACTGTTTCTTGAGTGAGACACTGAAAGCAGACTCTCCAGGCTTGTCCAGAAGCCATCTCCATTGTGCTGTCTCGGAATTTTTCTACCGTTGCATGTGGAAGCATGTTAGCAGAGACTCAGAGCTGGCACATACATCGCCTCTACTTTAAATGTATTATTTTTTGATACAGGACCAAATAAGCATGAGTGCAAGAAAGATGTCAAGAAGATACTTGAAAGAAACGGAAGCTACCCAGATAATGGCAGAGAAAGAGCAAATGGTGGGGGAAAATTAATCCTATCCTGCCCACATCATGTGTTAGAAACTGAATTTCTGTTTGCCACTTCAATATTACTTCTGAGCAGCTGTGTCATCATGACATCATCATCTTTTGACTGCAACACAACCATGGTGAATGACAACAGCACCAGAAGATCCCATTAAAGTCAGTAGTTACCTTGTGCACTTAACTATTGTACCCAAAAGATAAGATGGTTGCTGCTCAAAAAGCTGAGTTTCTGCTTTGCAGACATTAACAAAACAATGCAAAATCACAAAAGAGATTGTATTCTCAAAACTTCAGACCAAATCCTTAAAACTAGGATAGTAGAGTGAAGTGGGTTGCCTGCTGATGTACTCCACAGCTGGGATTGTGCACGTGGTGCTTGGAAACATCAAGTTGCAGAGCTGATACATCCTAGTCCAGCCGCCAGTGTGCTCCAATCCACAATTATTTGCTGAATGAGATGAGGAAGGTAAAGAAAACAAAGCAAAAGAGAAGCTATAAAATTAACTTTCTAGATTCCTTGAGAACCACCTACTTCTACTGTGGTAAAAGAAAAAAAAAGCAGATAACTTGTCTTCAGCTTAGAAAATGGAAAACAAAGTGAGAGAGTAGTGACGGTACTATTGTGCTGCAGGAAGATGGCTTGTTCTTGTAGATGTGCTGCTCCAGGTTGTTATGCTTAATTAATTTATCTTATACTTTTCTGTAGGTAAAGACACTTCCTCATTTCTTTTTATTTTGTTGTGTGGGGGTTTTTTTCCCATCAGAAAATAGTAATCTGCTTTATCAAATTGTAGAATATGAAAGCCAGATGCCTTACATACTCCTTTGAATCTTTTGTGTTTCCCCCCACTTAAACATTATCATTTTTCCTTAATCAAGACAAGAATGTTTCCTAATCTTTCTTTTGGCTTCTAAACAAAGACAACGTTTGGCTCAAACAATGGGGGATTTATCAATTGTTAGAGCCATATAATCAATAATTTTCAAAGGGAAGTTGTTGATATCTGGACGCTTGCCAAGCACCACTCGTCAGGAAGGAGGAAGTTTGTAGACAATCTTCGAGAGGTGGAGTGCACATCTGTCTTTGCACTTAGGACAACTGGTGAATAATGATTCAATCCAATATTTTTATTTTGTCACCAGCATTTTAAAAACACAAAGTCTGCTCTGGGTGAAATTCTCACCCTTGTTATGCCAGTGGTGAAACTTGCGTAAGATTTATTTGGATCACGGCTTCACCCATGGTGTATCACAAGAATGTATTACTTCTTAATCTGTTGTTTCCTGGAAGCTACTTGGAGAAAAGGACATTATTCATTTAATGTGTATTCTTAACATAGGCCTATCGGAGACTGAAACCTGTAACAGAAGAATGAAAAGAGGAAAGAATCTTTACTTCCAATCAGATGTAAGAAAAGTCACAGTTTTGTGATAATGAAATAATCTTACCAAATTAAGACATTGCTGATGCCTGGGTGTCTTTGTCTCAACAGAATAAGCAGCAGAAAAAGAGCTAAGAAGCATTGATAAGTTGCCCAAGCACGGTCCACTTCAAGTTCGTCTGTGGGTCATAGTACACTGATCCTTATCTCTACTGCTCGGAAAGTAAATGTATTTAGCAGCGCCTGATTCAAGTTTTGCTTCAGTTAAGTTACATCTGAAGCTTAGGGCCTGCAAAGCTGTGGCCAAGAGAAGAACCGAAGGTGCAAAAACATATCCCGGTCCCAGCTCTTCACTAACTGTGCAGCGTAATCTGATCACAGGGGGATGAAAATGTTTATATGACATGGCATCGTGAGATGACAACATCATTTACACTGTGTGACGGAGGCATTACCTGACACTAAATAGCTACCTGCATTTTTGCCCTGGGCACCACCAACAGAGATACATGCCTGTCTAAAAAGGAGGCTAAAAGGGGTAATGGGGTCAGTCTAACCAATTCCCAGAAAAATCTTGGAACTATTTATAAGCAGCTAAAATACAACAGTGAGATAAATAATAGCTGCCACTGATCTGTTAAGGAAAAATTGCACCAAAGCAATTAAAATTTTGGTTATGTAGTAGACCGTGTGAATAGTGAGAAGGAATAGCTGCCATACATCACGACTTCAGTAAAAATGTGACATTCTCTAAATGGGCAACATAAGTAAATATAAAGAAATTAACTTACCAAAGAGTGAGGACACAACTGGCCAGAAAACTACTCAGGAAGTTTTTATTAGGTCTTCAAACAATCTGTCTTAAGGCACTTGTCATCGTATTTATTTGTAAGGTGGAAAAATGTGCATGTGTTAATATTACAGACACAAACCTGGTAGGTTGTGTTGAAGGAAGGAGAAGAATTGAAAAGGATCCTGGCAAACTGAAGAAATTACCTAGGAACAAGACGCAATCCAGTAAGAAGATTTTACAGTTAGGCAAGAGTGATTAACCGCACAAAGAAAGAATAAGGAATAACTGAGTCAGCAAGAGTTCTGCAGAAAAGGATCTTGGACTTGTCGCAGATCACAAGTTGAATAGGAGTCAATGAAGTCACACTGTTATGGAAAAGGCAAATATCACCGTGGGATGGATAAAGAGAATTATTTTCTGCAGGACATTTGGGGTAATCTTCTGCTCTACTCAGCATTAATAAAACCTCAGCTGGAAGCCTGTGTCCAGTTTTAGGAAACTAATTTCAAGAAAGGTATAGACCAATAGGGAAGAGTTTGGTTTAGACGACCTAAAATTGGGGATGTTTCACTTAGAGAAAAGAAAACTGAGGAACAAGATAACAGTCTTGAAGTATTTTACAGAAGACTACAAAAAGGAATGGGATGATTGCCCATGGCCGTGTAGGACAGAACAAGGAATAATGGGTTTAAAATGAAGAAAGAATTAAGCTAAATATTAGAAAAAACTTTTCCTAACTCTAAGGGTAGCCAAGTGCTGAACTGTACCATTGGAAGCCTTTTAAGACTCAGTGATGCAAACCACTGAGGCATAGGTACAGTAGATGCTGTCTTAGGATGAGGGTAAGAACTGGATGATTTTCACAGGTCTGTACGAGCCTTGTTGTCTGTGATGCTGGGTTCATTTGGAAAGGCTTGAGTTATTGAGGCAATATATATTATCAATACGTTGTAACAAAATCCAAATATTTTATGCCCATATGAAAACTGTGTGTTCCAACATCTGGTTTTGTAATAGCTACCATAATAAATTTTACCTACTAGTAAAGTGATCGCATACATTTCCCCTTGCCATACAAAGCAGAGTTTTTCATTAGTGTTTTCCAAGGTTCCATTTAGGGCTGTATCTTCTGAAACAAGCTCACTTTCTAACACCTGCAGATGCTTTCATTATTTCTAATAATTTTGAAGAAATACCATTGAAACCCATTTAGTTTTACTGTGACAGAAAAAGCCAGAGAGCTTTGCCTACTACTTTAAGAAGGCAGTGACTCATTTTCTGAGGATAAATATACCAGTAACACCATAGCAGGCAGTGGAGAGAGGGTCCCTTAGATTATCTAAGCCATCCCTTGCTAAGGCAGGGCGGTTCTTTACAGAACACTTTATAGCAGTTTTTAATGATTGCTACATATAATGGTTGCATATGGCTGGAGGGTAACATTAGCTTGACACGCAGGGTGATATGAGCAACCCTTTTATGTTTTATGGGTTGCCTGTCATGCTGTTGCTCTTATATAGTTCTTTGAACACAGTATATAAAGTACATATGCCAAAAAGAAGCTATGTAGTCATTCCAAAAGAGCAAGGGGAAGGGCAGGAAGGAAATACCTGCCTGTTAGATACAACAGATAAAAATCACTTCATTAATAGTGCGTTCAAAGGCTAAGGGGGAAGGATGTTTGCAGCCAGCTATCTCTGAACTCTTGAAAAGCAACTCACACAAATGCATCAGCATAATTGGAAGTGAGGATCCTTGCTGCCAGCGCTCCAGGTGATGAGTCTGTCTTGCTTCCCTCATCCATTTCAAACAAAGGTAAGTCAGCATCCGGAACTAATCCTGATTTCCATCACTGTGGAGGAAGAATCTGGACCATTCTTTGCTTTTAGGTCTTGCAAATCTAGTGATTGTCTATCAGTACCTGTGAGCTACTCAGAAATGTGAGAGTGCAGGGTCATATCAGCTGTTAATTTGTTTCATGTTTCACAATCTGCAATGGTAGAAAAGGAGCACTTACGGCACAAGAGACCTTTTTTCTTTATGTATCTGTATACACAGTTACTGGACCATCGTCAGACCATTACAGCTGTCTGACATAGTCACCACCACTGCCATGGGAGCCAAGTTCGAAGGGGCAATGGATGATGCAAACCCTAGATTTGACTTCTCCGCCCAGGCTGGCTGAACATCATCCTACTTCTTTGCCTTTGGCAGCTCACAAGCACCGGCTTAGCTGATGCGTTTCCTACAGGAGCTACAGGTCCTTCCTGCTGTGATATCCATGAGTGATGACACAGGTGTCGCCCAACAGCAGTGCTAGCCCGGGCACCCCCTACTTCTCCCTTCACCACTGCCACTTGCTGCAGATCTTGTGCTACATCCTCCCCATGGCACTACGACTGCTCGTGAGACTGGGCTGGGGAACTTAACTGGGTTAAAAATAACCTTTTCTTTTGCTGACTTATTTTTAACTCAGATCAGTTCCCCAATCCGTGTCATCATGTAGCTGCACAAATAGTCATGCCAGAATGTGCCAGAGTATTTGTGGGGGGTCGAAACAAATGGCTGGAGGAGGGAGGGAGAAAGCCTGGTTTTGGGGTGAAGCTACGAGGAGCCTTCTCAGAGCTTCTGAGCAGCCATGGTGCATGTCCTCATCCAGGGTCTCCAGCTGGAGGGGAGGCCCAAAAGGCTTTGTGCTGTGTGGCGAAGACACCCGGATGGCATCTGAAGTGCAACGTTTTGTGTTGCTGGTTTGTGGTTTGGGAAAGCTGGATGGCAGAACCTCTAAAGCTGTCAGGACAAAGTACGTTGTCACTGGCTTTATCAGCTGCTTTGCTCATGTGGTGCGTATGGGCTTCATAGAGAGCTGGCAATATGCGAGCTTACAGTATGGTTTTGTGAACTTTACAGCGTATGTGTCTAACTGATATCTTCTATAGTATCTCATATCAGCTGTTAGAAGCTGCAACTCATGCTTCAGTGTATAAAGCAAACAGTTTAGATTAGGTGAAAACTGAATTGTCCCACAGGCTGATTAAGTATGAACTGACCACAGAAGAGCTTGCTCTTCAGGTTTTCAGGCTGAAACAAGGCTGCCGTGGGTAGTTGCCTGGGCAGTCCAGAGCAGGGCTTGTGAATCCACCCAGGTGGCAAGTGGAAGATTTTGAGACCGTGTTAGTAGTAAATAAGGATCGTGAAGCACGATGCAAGGTAAATGAGGGTGAGAGAAAGAGAAAAACCAGCTGCTTGTGCATGTGCGGGAGTTAGTAGGTGCAAGTCAGGTCATTGTCCCTCAGAGCTGGTACAGCAGCAGGGAAATTACTGCCCAGAAGAGGAGAGCCCAAACCAAGACACAGCCCAGCAGAGGCAGGAGTGACCCATTCCCAGACCAGCCTTCCAGACCTGAGGGCAGCCCTCGGAAATCAGGGTGCTGCTGGGAGGCACCAGCCCCAGTCCTGTCAGCAAAGATACCTCGACTTTCCCAGGTAAACAGGGATAAGCAGCTGCCAAGATATCCAGTTATTACACTTTGACTGTAACCGTGTTTCATCGCTGCCCCACCTACAGCCTTTTGTTTCCAATCTCATAGCCAGAACTCTTGCCTGAATCCTTGCAGAATAAATAATTGCCTTGTTCTGCCATTAAGGCTGTCCGGTGTTGCAAAGCAAGACAAAATAAAGATGCTGCTACAGAAGTACCAGAGTCACGTAAAGTAATGTAACAACACCCTGAGGGGACTGCACCCCAAGGCACGTTCAGGGCCAGGCGCTTCTCCTTACTGCGTGCTGTGTTTTGGAAAGAAGTTTGTGCTGCCAAGCATGTCTTTTACCCCGCCCCATTTCTTTCTACTGCAGAGAAATGAAATACTATCCATAACTGCAGGCAAATCCCCAAACTTCCAAGAAGCAACAATGTGAACTAAACAGAAACTGGAAATTAGAACGATATTTTGGATGAGGTTTTACTGTAAACTTGTCTTCTTGGAAGTGAAGCCATGGCAGCATTGTAAATAAACCTTGTAAATTCCTCACCTTTCTGAAAGGTGGCTAGCAAGGAACTGGTGAATATATGCATTTTGCATTTATTACGTATTTTTAAGTAACATTTTAAAAGTTTAAATTTTTTGTTTAAATTGTGTTGCCAGGTGCTATTAAGGAAGCCCCATCTGAACTCTTACATAGGTTTTGGATGCATAGGAGGTATCTCTCGGACTCAAAAGCCCATGGTAAAGCATCTCTCAAAATCTCACTGCTCAGGAGGGCCAGAATGAACCCTTAGCAAGCTCATCCATGTTCCCAACTTCTTTTGCTCCCAAAGGCGCTCCAGCAGATCAGGACTCTGTGATCAGCACCATGGCAGTTCACACAGTAGGGACCATATTGCTAATCTCTCCATTTTGCAGAATACATGTGTTTGGTGGAGTATTTTCTGCTCTGAATCAGGATGTTTGGGACTTCAGATCAAATGTTCCTACCGAGAGAGTAAGCCAGCTAATCTCCATGCCAGGAAATGAAGCCATCTGATGTCCTGAGGTGAAGCTATAGGAGGGTATACGAGTCCAGAACAACTCGAAATCTGTTTTCTAAAGAAATCCTCATTGGTTTGGAGTCTTTGAGCAGCATAGGTAGAGTCCCTATTTTCTACCTCAATCATTATTGCCTTGTTTTTATTTTCAGACCTTATAAGGGGGATAAATGCAGAATTTGCTACTTATGGGTATGGTTTTACCGATTTTTATCTTTCTAAGGCAGTTTGTGAAAAATTCTGAATGCTGTCTGAAGGCAAGAGAATAGCACTTAATAGTGGCAAATTGCAATTTGCAAATCTACCTGTAGATCTTGTGTATTGTAATACTGGAAATAAAGATCCTGGAGATGGACAGAAGTGTGTACCATTTGTTTGACTCTAAGGATAAACTGCTATAGGCATTGACGTCAAGCTCAAACAAATGAAAACTTTCAGCCATATGAAATCTTTTACAATTTTATTTGTCTTGTGAGCACAACACATCTCTATCCTCCCAGCTTTTGGAAAATGAGGAAAGTCCAAAAGTAAAAACCCTCTCCTCTGAATTTTGAAGACATTTCTACTGCCTTGAAGCTCACTTCTGAAAAGAGCATCTCCATAAAGTAGGTAAGAGCATAGAACCTTCTGGCATAGACAACTTGAGCGTCCCTGGACAACACAGTGCGAGTACCCAGAAACCATACAATTCCCAAATGGAAAGGTGTAAGGGAAAGATTTATAGGACTTTATATGCAAATGTGAGATACCAGTAAAATTTGATACAGAGCTCTCTGCCTTTGATGAAGGGAGCTTTTCTTCTATGAAATTTCTAAGCTGTTTCAAATGATTCAGGCAGTACGTGCCAGGAACAGAAAGACTACAGGGGCCATTGTTTATAATGGTTTTATTTAGAAGCAAACCATCATTAGGCTACTTCTTATTTAACTGTAGCCATTGAAAACTTCAGCTTCTCATCGAAGTCTGTCATCTAGGATCCCAGTCACTGTCCAGAGGTACTCCACTGACTCCAGAAGGCCCTTCGCACTTGTCTTAGTGCAAAGACACATAACATGAGTTGATCAAATCTGATTGCTGCTGATGCCAAAAGGGGTATATCCTCCTCCCTCTTCTCAGTTCTGCTGCTGACTCCAGTTTCCACGTCATCTTACCTTGCGCCAGCTCTGGCATCCAGCAGGCCCCTCCACAGGTCTGCCAACCCAGCAACCCAGGAGAAAACTAAAGGCATCAGAAAACTGTGCCTAGCTGTCTGCCAGTTCCATGTGCTGAGATGGTGCAGTGAAGAGCCAGTGAGTTGCTGAGCTGGTCCTGTGACATTACACCACCACAATAAGATGATAGAAATATATAAGAGCAGTGAGGTCACCTGCTTGAGGTTTTTCATGGGAAGCTTGGATAATTTTGGAGGAATTTGAACAATTTAAAGAAGCAGGATGTAGATCCTCTATCATGTGGAGCTGCTTGGAGTCCTGCAAGGAATTTCTGTGCATAGGAGCTAATTGCTCAGGGTAATGATGCTGGGGAAAATGCTGAAGTTTTAAGCCACATTTCTGTTGGTTTGTGGAAGGGGTCAGGACAGTGGGTCTGCACGCATGGTTTGCACTGGCACAGAGACCAAGAGAGCTAACTTTGTTTAAAGTTGAATACATACTAGGGACTTCTGGTGATACCAGAATACCTCCTCTGCAATTAAGAGGTCCAGGTAAGGACGAAGGAGACAGCAGATCTTCTGCTAACCCGGCAGTCTCCACTACCAAAGCCAAATCTGCAGGGCGTGAGGACGGGGCATCTCTGCAACGAGAGGCACCGACAATGAGGTCAGGCCATCTCTGCCTCACTCCATACACAGCTCGTGGGGTGGTGTTCAATGTCTGGAGACATTGGGAGGATTTATGGACCCTATACTGCAAAGGCCCTAGAAAGGAAGACCTCTGTCTTTTTTTGCTTTGAGGTTTACACTCCTTCTTCCTCTTATCACTAGAAGTTTTGCCAGAGCAGAGAATGAATTTCACCATCAAAATATTAGACAACTGTGTAAAAGAAGGGGAAGTATTTTTCAAAAAAGGAAGCTCAGATGTTTCTGCCCAAGGCAGTTCAGGATCAAAAGAAGGACACATTGATTTCTCAAATAAAAGCATTTTCAAATGAGAGTCCCTTAGTCTTTGGAGTTTTTTAGAAAATGATTTGCAGATGGCACATCTTTCCACGGTGTGACTTCTTCTTTCAGATAAAACGAACATTTAGCATGTCCCCAGTTTAGAGGCATTGCAGCCTGAAGATTTATGTTCCGACTTAGTAAATGAATATATTACAGTGAGTACCTCCTAGGTAAATAACAGCAGTTTCCTTATGAAACGATCAAAGGAAATGCTAACAAAACCCTCCCACAGGCACAATACAAAGTGCCCGTTTATCAACTATCTGCAATTATTTACACAAGAAGGTCCCACAGAGCCTAAGGAGGCAAACAGTGCCAGCTGTGACGCATGGCCACATGCACCTGGAGCTGAGAGGCAGTGAAAGGAGCCCAAACTCCGTGTCCCCTGAACACAAACCTACATGAACATCATTGGTATTACTCTGGGGATGCTTCTCAATGAAAAAGTCCGTTTCAAACGCACTAGTCCATATAGATCAATAGCAAAATGCACAGATTTGGCCAAACATTCAGAGAAGCACAATTTTCACAAGTACAGGCAAAGACTTTATATCTTAACTACAACTTCCAGATGTATTCTCAGAGCAGAAATTATTACTGAGATGAAAATCGTATTTCTTTACTGGGCTCTATGTCCTGTCTTTGTCAGCTGCTTTCTCGCCATGATTTATGGACATAACTTTTGCTCAGTTTAACGAGTGGAAGCTATGTATGTGAAAAGATGAGATACATAATTCTTGAGGTTAACCGTGACCAAATCCTGTCAGGTGTAAAACTAAGTTTGTTTTAATAAGAGTTGTTAAAAAATAATACTTGTCTCAAAGCTGAATCTTTGTCTTAACAACCGTCTTATGAAAAGGCGCTCTACAATTTTTATTACTTGTGCATGCATATTAAATGAATGCCAGTAACACACACAGACATACACACACAGAAGTTGGAGCAGTTCAGTAAATGGCAGTATGGCATAAGGAGACATTTAAGAGCAACAAGTTATAAATGGCACGTCTTGAAACGTGCCTCGTCACATTTTGGGATGCTAGTTCAGTGCTAATGCAAGAGGAGGAGAGCTGTGCCTGCTGAACCAGCAGGAATACCTTCTCTGCATAGAAACTTGAGGTTTCACTTTGGGTCTTCCCTCCGAATGCTAACTCAACTTTCTGTTGTGCATTTCTGTGAAACAAGGTCACAGTTTTGAGGGCAACATGACATCCGTGTGTGTGCACTTCAGACTGCTCCAAGAAGAATACATGCCAGTGCTTTTGGGAAAGGATGTGTTTTTCATTTCAGTGTGAAAACCCTTATCAATGTGCTAGCATGTATGGAGTCTCAGAGACTGGTTGGGAGGAAAATTTTACAGAAAAATATTATGCTACAGTTTCTTGAGAAGGGCAATCTGTAACAGGTGAGTTGGGTAGAAATATCTGAACAGTACGTTACTAAATGACTAAAAAAACCCACTAGCAATACTGTCTTGGTGCACACAAGTAAAAAGATCCCAATTCAAGGCCCAGTGTAGTTAGCAGCAAGCTGAGTTTGTGGATTCTGAATCAGGACCACTTTTGGAATGAAAGAGGACTTGTAGCTGCATAAGCCAGAAAAAAATTTGTTGGCAGAAAATACTTTTCACCATCGGTAATGAATTTGTTGACAGATATTATGTAGAACTGGATATGGACATTGCCTGTACATGAATGATTTAACCAAAAATTACAACATACACCCTTTCAGAAGACTATATGACAAAAATAAACATCTACAGTGAGAACAAAAGCATCTCTGAGCTCCACAATTCATCACGTTTCAAAGGAGACTTACACTAAGAAAATTTACAGCTGAGAATGTCATGGCTATGCTCTTGTAGACTTAGTCTTAACCAAGAATAACATAGGTCCTGTTGTATCTAGCAAAACAGCCTTAAGTAGCAAAGCAAAATAATTAATCAGGCTAGTTTCTCCACCACGTAAGGCAGTTGCAAAGATTTATAGACTAATTCTGCGGGCTGGATTTTTTAAAATTTAAACTACAGCTACCAATGAAAGGGAAGTGTTTCAGCAAAAGAGAAAATAATTTGAGATTGTATTTGAAAAAGCAATTTGTAGTTTACGGAAAGAAGTACCTTTGAAAAATGACCTGGGAGTTGTAACTCTGCACAATTGTTCTTATAGGAGCCAGCTTCTGGAAAGCGGCTGGCTTAACCTGTTTCTCCTGAATGCAAATTCTTCACTGACGCAGTGGAAGGGGTTGTATAATGTCCGTGCTGGAAAGGGATGGGCAGCAGCAACCTCATAGCTGGCTTTGCACGCTGAAGGAACAAGAGTCTGGCAACAGTGTAAGCAAAGTTAAAACCCCTGACTTATCAAACACCCCATTCTCATGCAAGGCAAGGAGTAAAGTGCAGAGATCAGGAAAGTCAGAAATTGTAGTTGCAGTGGTGAAGTAACTCTATAGCTGAGGGGAAATGGGCTGGTCTCATTTCACTCTTGTCTAATTCTGCTGGGTTTGCAGTTTCTACAGACAAAATGCAGTGGAAGGACAGGAAAAACCAAGACAATATATCACTTCTATTTTGCTTCTTTTGTTTGAATGTTTCATCTTTTCTTATTTAACATGTGAAGTGCAGAAAAGTGGTCCTTTTTTCTTCCTTTTTCAAATTTAGTTAACCCATCTTCTAGTATGTCTGAGAGACACAATAGATTCATGGAATAGATTTATGGAACACATATCTGATTTCAAAAGAGTTTGTCCTTCGAATCATGCTCTGTTCAGGTGGACATGAGCTTATATGCAGTATCTTACACTCCCATCTTACACTCCCAGTTCTTGCTTCTATATGGTGAGCTTGGAGAGCCAGTCCTGAAAACAAGCATGTCTCTGAACCTGCGATGATACCTGTGTGCATGAGTGGTCGCTCTCCAGTAAAGGTATGTTTGTTTGCCATTACGAATGCAAACATCACAATTCAGGGACACGTTTTTTCAAAGCTGATGGCTTCTGGCGACATTTAGTTTACTATAATAAACTAGATCTTTTTCAGTCAACCATGCCTGACAATGTTGAAATTAATTTTAGCCACTTGCTGGTTCCAGAAATCTACAGTTTAGGTTCTAAATCATGTGGTTTGTCCCAGCAGTCTCAGTGAAAATTCATGAATGTTTTATTTCTAGAGCTGAAATAAAACTTACCACAATAGCATTCTATACTGTAACTTCATAGTTGATTATTATCATTCTTACTCAGAGCGATGTCAGACATTCCCAGCCTGTATTCATTATTAAGGATGCTTCAGAATAATGTATAAAAATTGATTTTTATTGATCATTGAACATCTGCTGGCACTTAAGTACGTGGACACATAAGAAAGAACATAAGCTTTGCAAGTTTGCTTTTTTGATGCTCATAAAATTATTATTTATAATCAGGTACACCGTGTTATGTTTTCTTTATCACCTTCATAAAGATAAAGTAATATAAGCAGGGGCTTGGATTATAAGACCATTAGAAGACTGCAAAGACTTAGAATTTTATGATTTATGGAAGAAAAATTTCATTATTTTTCCCTTACATCTGACACCATTTAATTGCATTTTGCCTGCTGTGGTAGAGGAGACATGCCAGACTGGGATTACTGCAAACAAAGTTGGAAGTGCTATAAAATACTGTCTTCTTACAGCGCATCCATTTTTAAAGGTGATGAGCAAACGGCTTTATCCAACTTTCTGATCGTACAGTTTTGATCCGTCCTTTCCAACACTGACTAATACAGAACACATGCCTGTGCTAATGCATGCCCTTTTCATAGTGCGTGCACTTCACACGCAACTGTCACTGATTAGTCAAACCCTTTCGTGTGAGTACAGCTTGAGCAAGGAGTTGGGAGGGGAAAAAGGATAGTACCGGAGAGAAATAAGAGGATGTGCATCCCTTATGGGTGTGGGTCCAGGAAGGGTCTCTGCGCCTGGGGTGGATGCTGGGAAATTATGTTCTTGCATAAAAATGTGGGTCATAGGAACAGAAAGCAACTCAGAAGAAAGAGCCTTTGTCTCGTTTTCCAGAGTTATCAAGCCTCTTTCACGTGACCCAACCTGATAAAATTCTCTCTTTATTTCCAGAGTCAAATGCAAGCTAAACCAAACACGCTAGCAGCATGTCCAGGCATGGACACAGGAATGTTGGCGCCTCTGGGTTTACAGGCCTGCTCCTCTGCTGGCGTGGGTCTGACCAGCTCCAGGTTCAAGCAAGAGGACTCCTGAACCAGACGTTAAACATAGATTTTGCTAGATAAATGTTACCCAGAAAGTCAAATCGTGCTGGAAGATCTGACTGCAAAGGCTGTGAGAATATCACCATTTCATAGGGGTCTGGGGTATCTGAAGTGAAGAAAGAACAGACTTATATTCAAGACATAGATTTTGTAAGAAAAGGTGTCATACTTAGCTAGCTACACCAGACTTTAAAACACTTAGGTAAGATGATCTTTCAGGAATAACAATTAACAATCCTCCATCCTTGATTTTTAGGTTGTAAAATAACTGTGAAAATGTACTACATGCTGTTTTCCACGTTTCTAATGAGAAATTCACCCTTTAATCACCATCATGACAATGCTGATAAATTCCCAGAGTATTTCTCCCTCACACCTTCCCTTTCCTGCTCCCACATGTGTCCAGTGCCTAATCACTACTGCTTGGGAGCTAAATGCTGCAGATTTAAATACTATAGATCAAGATAAAGAGGTAAAAGCACAGCGGCTTGACTCCTGCACAGCCAGCTCCTACACCAGGGTCCTAACCTTAAGTGAGTGTGTCACTGAACGGTCTCACTAGAGGGCAGCCGATAAAACCTCTAGTAATGAAATTGCAAAAGCTAAATATCTTCCCCCACTCCACCCCTCCCCCCCCCTCCTCTGGAGCGCGTATAAAATTCGACCCTTGAAATTGCTGCCAGCAAGTCTTCTTCTGGCACTTTGTGGGGTTTTTTTATCATGTAGAGCTGTAGGGGAAGATCCACTCACTGACTTTATCTCTGTGGAACTCTGCAGGTCTGATAGAGCTGGAAAATCTTTGTGAGGCTTTGAAAAAGCATGAGTGTGAGACAGCACTTGATGCTGAATGGGATAGGTGTTACTTTCCTACTCTCACTTATTTTCCTTGACTCCCTAAAGGAAACATTACAATTTACAACAAAATATGCACAGTGTGATGTGTAGTGCAATCTGAGTTATTTGCCATAAAATTGCTTCTTAAGTAGTTATTAAGGTCCAAACTATCACAGTATTTTTTTTTCTGTAGTCTTTGTAATAAATTGCAATCTTAAGTGCCTCAAGATCATCTCACCTCTGGTTTCATAAATTCTTCCCAGTACCTCTCCTATCCTGTAAGACCAAAAAAGAATTACGCTATATGCTTTCCAGAGAAACACAAGAACAAGATCACAAGAGCTTCCAAGATAAGTACATCCCTGAATTCCATACATTCATCACATAGTTTTTATTAGGCCAAAAATTTGCTCACAAGATTTTGTGTGGTTCTGAGCTGAGATACGTTTTCTCTCCCTATAGAAATGTCTTTACTTGATCATACACCACAGTTACGCAAAAAAAAAAAAAGAAAAAAATTAAGCATGTGTTTTCTCCACTCTTCATGTACCAAACCCAATGTCTATAAAAAATAATCCTTATTGTGCTGGATCCTTATTGAAAAATAAACTGTTTCAGAAATAAATACCACTTAAGGTTTATAAAGTGCGTTCCTCTGACTGTGGCTGCTAAACACTCTGCTGGATGCAGGAGTCCACATTTTAAGTAATTCTGACTTCCCCTAAGGCGCCTAAATGTATCAGGACCTACTATACTGTCCTAAATCCAATCCTGGTTTACGTTACATATTCAAAACCCCAATTTTCTTCAAAGGCAAAGATGAACAAGGAATGCTAAGCTGGAATCTGATAGGTAAAGGTTCATCAGAAAAATCTTGTTGATGAAATAAAATTTATTGTAGAAGTTTCCATTTCATATCAATACAGTAAACAGTATCTGGTTTTCAGTACCAATTAATATAGCTGAGTGAGCAAATAAACACAAGTTTTCTCCTTTTTGTGTTTGCATAACAGCTGCACTTTGCAATTTCACCAGATTTATTCATTACCCAAACATAGTTAACATTTTTTGTTCATGAGGGTGGTAACTTGAGTCTTTGTTTCTTAATCAATTAAGAATGCTTGGTCCTTTTTATTGCACGTATGTGTGTGTGTGTGCGTGTCTGTGTTGCACACACAATTCCTGCTAAATCGATTTTGCCTGTGACTACAAAGGTCCTGTAATACTGGCTCTGCTCCCTGGTTGGGTGATCCTATCTCATCCATCAGGAGAACAGCCTGAAGACACTATCAAAACAGTAGTTTATGGAGCAGAAACAAATGATACATGATCAGAGATTTCATGAAATGTTACACTGTTTTCCTCCTCTGCACCCCACAGACTTTTCTCAAACCATCCCTCTTAGACCAGGAAATCGTAAGAGTTTAATTTAATTCTTACTCATTGCATTCATAGAAATTAATTGAATGCGCATGCAGAGTCTGATTTGAAGAGCTACAGTCAGGCCCTTATCTGATTCACCTAAAGGTCTCCTCCATAGGGAATTGGCAATGAATTTCAAAAGCCTAGTTGCTGCCTTGTCTCAAGCAGTTTTCCACCCCGCGGCAGGATTGAGTCAGAGGCAGAGTTAAGATTGTTCAGGAAATACATGGTGCAATATTTTGGGGCATGTATTTTAAAGATCTTGAAAATTTTGAGGTTAATAACTTGCTGATTTTTATATCTGTAAATATTTAAATTTTTATTAACTGTAATTCTCGTTTTGTATATGAAAGACTCTATCCCATGTTTGCTAGAAAGCAGAATGTAAGGGACTGCTGCTTTGAGCTTAATTGCTTTTGTTGTTAGAAAGACAAGAATAATGCAGAGCCCAGCAAAGTTTCTACCATCTCTCCAGCCGTGACTGCAGAAGTAGCCCGAGGGATGACACTGAGCAGGTTTAAAACCCCGGCAGTCTGCCTGGCTCCATCCCTCAGCTGCCCAACCATGTGGAGCTTACGACTTGCTTCCAGGACCAGCTGCAATAATTCAGTGTGTGTAACAGTATTACAAATCCAGGCGGGGGGTTACAAATTATTATTGCCGTAGTAATATCACACCGTAGGACTGTAGCAGTAACAGTTCTCTTCAGTCATGCCAAATCCCTCCTTCTCACCGCCTCTTGACCTCGCCTTGCTAAGGCATGAGAACCCTACGGGGAATGGCACCCCATGCCAAAGGAATCCTTCCCGGTGTCCGAGGGCCCCTTTCACACAGCTGGGGCAAGGGGTTTCTGTACGGCCTACAGCTCGAAACAGTTTGACCTGTTTCCCTCATAAAGGAAAAACGATTTCTTATAAACAGTCAGAAATCAAGCTAAAATTTCGACATGTGTTCGGCCTGTTCGGGTGCTTACTTTCAATCAGAAAAGTTAGATTACTACCACATTCAGGGCGGTGCTCAGGCTTAAGCTCAAGTTTGTAGGACCTCAGGAGTCACACCACCTATCTCCACAAGGGTGAGGAACAGAGCCTCCCTGCATCAGTCACCCCAGGGACCCGGTTGATTTTGACTGCAAACATCTCTGCCACTTGCAGACCCAGGTTTGGGTTTCCACATGACTTGGTTCCCAAGAAGAATTTGTCTACACATACCCTCTTAGAGCAAGTCAGTGATCAGAATTAAAAATAAAACACAGTAGCTTTGACTACACAGCTCCACGTCTGGAAACATTGACACATGTCCTCAGAAGAGAGGCCTTACTCACTTGGCTGGAGCGAGAGGCGACACTACCACCCAGCTTCATGGCAGGAGAAGGAATGGCTCTCCACTAAGCATGTTTTACTAACTCAGAACACACGCTTCCATTTATTTAAACCATACGGATGCATTTCGTATTTTTATTACGTTTCATATGATTGAGGCCACCGTAAATGCTTGCAGTGCGTCTTTGCATATTTTAGTTTCCTGAAGCAATTTTCTCTTATGTTTCCGCTAAGTACAAGCTCACAAAATGCGTTATTAATTTCAGACGTGGGTTGCCTTATGTGGAATGATGTGTTCCCTCTGCACATTCACTTAAATGTCTGTTGATACATATAGTGGTATTTTATCTATAAACTGTCTGAACTATAAACCTTTGTAATTAAACATCGATTAAAGCTTTAATTCTGCAAAGAAAATGTTCGGTTTTGGGAACAATATTTTCCATACTCAGTAGGTTCTTCATGACATGCTAAAGACCTGCTCATTTCATTGGGAATATTCAGATGCTTTCAGTTAAGCTTGCGCTGAAGTAATTTGCTCTCTCTTGGCAAACAAATACCTTCTCGTAGCACTGAGGTAGGCAGTAGAAATCTCAGTGGCTAGGGACCACTCCACCTTTATGCCTATGAAATAGTCTGCTGACTCCTACCAACAACAGCGACAACTGGATTCACGCTCCAAACTCACTGGTGCAGAAACCTTTGAATGCCTAAAAAATCATGCTTATTTTAAGCCAAGTTCACCTCCATATTGGCTTTAAACAAGTACTATGCAGATAGAAAGGGTATGCAATTCGTTACTAATTTGTTTATTACAATTTTTCAAACCATTATTTTCAATAATGGTCTGTATTACTTTCCAAATATCTATGCTCATCTGCATTGGGAGAATTATGACAGAGTGAGAACACAGAATACACTCATAATAAGATGAGTAGTAATCAAATACAGAGACGTGCCTTAGGAGCTTTCAAGGGTGGCTAAAACTTTTCCGGTCTGCCACAAATCATAGAATCATAGAACGGTTTGGGTTGGGAGGGACCTTAAAGATCATCTAGTTTCAACCCTCCCCGCTGCCATTGGCAGAGACACCTTCCACTAGACCAGGTGGCTCAAAGCCCCATCCAGCTTGGCCTTGAATACTTCAGGGAGGGAGCATCCACAACTTCTCTGGGCAAGCTGTTCCAATGCCTCATCACCCTCATTGTCAAGAATTTCTTCCTAATATCTAATCTAAATTTAAACAGCTCTTTCTGTTTAAATCCATTGCCTCTCGACCTATCACTACATGCCCCTGTACAAAGCCCCTCTCCAGCTTTCTTGTAGGCCCCTTCAGGTACTGGAAGGCTCCTGTAAGGTCTCCCCTGAGCCTTCTCTTCTCCAGGCTGAACAACTCCAACTCTCTCAGTCTGTCTTCATAGGAGAGGTCCTCTAGCCCCCTGATTATCTTCATGGCCCTCGTCTAGGCTCACTCCAAAAGGTCCATGTCCTTCTTATGTTGGGGGCTCCAGAGCTGAATGCAGTACTCCAGGTGGGGCCTCATGACAGTGGAGTAGAGGGGGAGAATCACCTCCCTTGACCTGCTGGCCATGATTCTTTTGATGCAGCCCAGGATACAGTTGGCCTTCTGAGCACCCACTTACAATTAAGATAGAGAGTGGGTCAGTGGTTAATCATCTCATTAACCAGTAATTCTTGAACAGACAGTAGGGAAAATTGTACGCTGAATTAGGTTGGGGAAGAACTTAAGGCAGTGCAGTGCAACCTCTTCCTTACTTCTCACTGTACTAAGTAATCTCCATTGCAAAGTGACTGGTCTGATTGGATTGATTTTTCCTCTGACAGAATTGATGATACAAGGTGCAAAGAAGTAAAGAATCTGGCCCAAGAGACTTTTAAAAGCCTGGCAGTTTAAAGCAATATTGGAATCATCCTATGCCTTGACTACATCTTCACAGACCACTTAATTACACCCCGACATGAATAGAGCTGCTGTCATAAATGCTGTCTGTAACAAAATAAATGTTTATCACTGCTGCACATTTTAAAGCAATCTCAGATTATTGTTCATTTATTAGCATTAAATTATTGTCACTAAGTTATGGTGCTGTGAGTGTCTCTGATGCAGTACAGCAAACTAAACCTATGGAAATGCCTCTCTCAACCGCCTTAGTACCAAGTGTGGAGGTTCCGAAGATATTCAGAGGAGAGAAGAGGTGAAACAGTGCATTTAAGCTAGGTTCCTGTCCTTGTGCAGATTGGTAGACTCTCTCTCCATCAATTAAACAGAGACTGTCCTTTTAAACTAGTGCCCAGACTGGATGAGGAAGGTCTTCTGCACACCCATCCAGAACAGTTCACAGTGCAAAAGCGAGAGTGGGTGTGGGTAGAGTTGAACAGCATCAAACTGAGGGCTTGCGGTTGCAAAGGTGGATTTCCAACTGCAAAACGAGATCCAGACACTGTGCCTTTGTGATGCTCCTCTCCACCAGCCAGCCCATTTATCACTGTCAAATCTGAGTTACAAAGCCAATGTCCAGGTCTGCTCACGCTTTGCTCTTTTCCCTGCCCTCACCTCCTCCTCACATGTCCTTCAGCCCTAGCCAGGGAAGGACCAGGAAGCAGCCATGGAAGAGGTTGGGGTGCTGGCTTTTGAGGGATTCACAAGGTTCAAGCAAGATTATCCTTTCCATAGCAGAGATCTGGCACATCATGCACAGCATCCTTACACCAAGAAGCAAGACATGCCAGAGGCTCCATGAATACCAAGCACTAAGTTGACCAGGCATCTGCAGCACCCAGCTCTGCCAAACTGAGAGAAATAATGGCTAAACGGCAACAGGAAACCCCACTACAATAAAACACCATTAATGAGCAAGCTGTGCTCGCTGCCTGCTGCCCCTGCACATCCCTGTGCAAGCCGCTTCCATCACCCCATCACTCACAGCATCTTTCTCCAAGGAGCCCTCTCGGCCTTGGTGGCCCCACATCAGTGATGACCAGGCTGAGGGGGAGAACTGGACAGGAGCTGGGTCGTGCCTCTTGTCTTGTGGTTCTATAAGGCTCCCCTGCACTCCACGGGGAACAGCCTTATGAGAACAGAAGTGTCAATTACTATAAAAACAGTGCATGGATGTCACGGTCTTGTTTCATTGTTTTGAGAAGGGCAAGCCATCTGCAGGTGTGGCCCCTCTAGAGAGCACGTACTCGTCTCATTTCCAGCTCCTGTGACCCAGTTACAGAGCGGCTGAGTGCATCCCTAACGAAAACCTGTGGTGCAGCATGGATTATGCCCAAATCCTCCAGACTCTCTTGGATATCCCATCATGTTAAGCAAGTCTGCTATGCTCATCACAAGGTTGAGATGCCAGCCTAGAGGTCAGTGAGTGCAATGATGTGACACAAATTTGCACAGCAGTGATTGAACACCCCACTGCAGCTTGTATGCTGGAACAGCCAAAGCTCAGGGGTGACTGCGGACTTGCAGGAATGAAATGGAGAAGTAGGACGTTTTGTTTGTTTTTTGCCCCACACAGGAGGTGTTGCAGCAGATCTAGGCAGGGTATTCCTGATACCAAAGACTAACATTCCCACAGTGCAGCTTTTCTACTCAAGCAAATGGCTTGCCCACTTCTCTGCTACCCTGTAAACACCTGGTTTCGTGAGGGCAAACTCCAGTAAAGACGGGAGAGTTATTCTATGCTTACAAGAGGGTAACACAACAGGATGAGTGTTCAGTGTTATGACCTCCATAAGCTGTTTTTACCTGGTAGGGCTTTGGTGACTGTAAGGCAGATTAAGTCAGAACCACAAAAATAGGTGCACTTGGGTACTGGGTGTTACCTTGTGCTTCTCGTCCTTATCATAAAGAAATAGCATGTGGCTTTGCCAAGAAACCAGTGACATTTAGGTGATTCTTACCTCCCTCAGAAAAGCAGACAAACCAGCTTTGGGTGAAGCTAGGCATGCAACGTAGCCCACAGTCATTGAAGCTAGAAGAATTAAGAGGCTTCAATATTTTTGGTTCCTCTGCCATACAGGAAACAAAGCTTTGCATACCTATACTTCACCCGAGTGTTTCAGTGTTATTTTTGTCTCCAAAGTTAGACCCTGAGATAAGAAGTCAATGGATTTACGTGCTCTGAAGCACGTAGCTGTATTTCAATGCTTAATAAAAACCTATGAGCACTCTAGTGACACCAGCAACTAAATAAGGCAACAATTCACAAAATGTTATTCACGATGGTCTTGATTTTCAGGATGAGAGTGAAAAGAACACACTGGTAACTTTTAATGTGTTCAAGGCAGATACCTAGAAGCGAGGCAGCAGAAGTCACAACTTAGATGGACTGCTAATACAGAAAGTAGAGATAGGTATTTTTAAGAATCGTTTAGTTTTTCAGGGAGGATTGTAATAAAGGAATAGAAAATGGAACAAATATGGCTTTTTCGCAAGTCATCTCTCCTAGGATTTCCTCACCTGCTGTGCAGCAATAAAGCTGTCAGCATTTAGATACCTATTTTTGGAGCAGACAGATTTTTCAGAGCTTTGCTTTGTACACTTTAGTTTCACTTACAAAGCAATCTAAAGAAAGTCACCAGCTGGAAGACCAAAACCTCTTGATAGGGATGCAGGAGACTTCAATGTTGCGTTAGTAGCGTTGCTATAGATCAGACAGTCGAAGGTTTTATAAGACTGTCATGGTTTAAAACTGGGCTGGCTATTAAGCGAACGAGAGACACTCTTTGTTAACCCCCTCCCTCCCCGAGGTGGGGGGGGAAAGAGAAAAGGGAAAGAGACTTACGGGTTAGG
>VZSC01011358.1:319485-336420 GCA_013398225.1 Steatornis caripensis
GATTGGTCAAGCAGGATTTTCCCTTGGTGAATCCATGTTGACTACTCCGGATAGTCTTCTCCTCCTCCATGTGCTTAGAAATGACTTCCAGAACGAGCCGTTCCATCACCTTTCCAGGGATGGAGGTGAGACTGACTGGCCTGTAGTTTCCCGGGTCCTCCTTCTTGCCCTTTTTGAAGATTTCAGAGGTCTTAAGACCTTCAAAGGTCTTACCTTCGGTGTCCTTACCTGAGCCTCGGCATCCAGATCCCAAAGACGGCTTAGACAAGCTGTAGGCAGCAGAGGCCAAAACGATGTTCCAAAAAATCCGGCAGCTGCTCTTGGGCTGTGAGGACGCCTGATTTGCCTATGTCCACCTCTGGCAGTGCTTGTGGTCCTGCTTCCAGAGGTGCCCAGGCACCGTGGGCTGGAGATCCTGCCCTGTCCCAATTCACAGGCAGCCAAAATCTCACAAGTCCGATGCACCTCGTCCGTGTACTCAGCATACACGTAGCGACAAGGCTGAGCTAGAGCAGAAGATCTCATCCCTCTCTTGCACGCAGCCTAAATAACCTGAAGATTTCCCTTCTTGGTCCAAAGGAGTTTAAATTCCCATCTTTTACAGCCAGAAGGGTACCAGGCTGCTGGCTGGGTGGTTTGTTCATCCTTTCTCCAGGTGAAGCTGTGCCACCAGGCAGCACAACAGGCGCAGCTCCCACTCTGGGCATGGGTTTTGCATTGAATGAAAGCGTGAATAGCACCAGCACCTGCATCCTTAACACAAAAATCCTTCCTCCCTGCGAGTGCCCCTACCACCAGGTGACAGCATCTGGCTCCACCGTAAACTTGTAGTTTGTTTCTGCCCATGTGGTGGTCATGAAGGTGCTCTCCAAGAAACAGGAGATGAAACCTCTTTCTTATGTGGAAAAAGGTCTGAAATTCATGGCTGCTCAGAGTGAATGTTTAAAAGAAGCAGACCATTAAGTGAAAGGCAAACACCAGCACTCTGCTTTTACTAAAAATATAAAGACAAACAAAAGAAAAGAAAAGGAAAATAAATGCAGTCGTTATGGTTCCCTGAAAAAAAATAATTACAGGCACATACTCTATGGAGAAGATTCCAGGCTCAGGGTGCCAAGTGGATGGCAGTGCATGACATGGTTCTCAGACAGGCACTTCAGACGTGACATCCCTATACCCAGCAGAACTGCTTGGAGGAGGGGAGAAAAGGCAAGACCCCTAACTTAGAGTGGACTCTGCTCCTAAGAGTATGGGTTAAGCGAGTAAGAAAGGAAAGAAAGATACAGGGCTTCACCCCTGGGGCCAAGAGCAGCTCTGGGTTTTGCAACCTGAGGGGACAGGAGAAGAGAGGAGGCTTCTCAGCGTTTTGGGACAGGATTTCGCACTTCAGACTTCTTCAAACGTTCATGTGTGCAAAGAAAGCTCCATATAAACACCATGCCCTTTCCAGCAGGGATTTTTGCCAGATTCCTCTGCTAAAGGCTGCCGTAATCTAGGACTGTAACTCCCAGCAGTCTCTGAGTTGTTTTCCCTCTGGCAGTTGGAAGAAAACGAGAGGTTAACCCATTTTTCTTGTGAAGATCCCACCACTAATCCTTACCAGCACACCTAGTTGCAAAAAGGGATTTTCCCCTCACCCCCAGGCTTCTTCTCCCATGTCTGCCCCTCAAAATCACCACTTCTTCTCCAACTCCATCTCCATCAAAAAGAAGTTATTGCTGAAACTGAGGAATAGGGATAGCTTGGAATAGGGGCAATGTGATGCATTTTGTTTTAAAGCTTTCCTGCAGAGAGAAACAGGATCTGACATCCCCAGAGTAGCATGTTTGGATGTGTAGGTATTGAATGCACTGAAAGAACAGGCAGGTGACATAGGGGGATCATGGAGGCGTCTGTTAGTTAATGGCTTGGAGATCTCTTGCAGTGAAAGGCAGCAACTCAAACGTGCCTCATTTATTTTTGACATCTGTTAGCATTTGCAAAGTCACAGAAAATATGAAAGACATAGGAGAGATAATGCAAGCACAAAGGCCTAATACAATTTTCTTTGAGATTGCCTTGAATTGCTTATGAAGCCAGCACTGTCCCATCTGATAGAGAGCAGAAGATGCTTACTGTATCTTGCTGGTACACACAGATGTGGTTCTGCTCATCAGGTACCTTTGAAATCTAGAAGGAACTGGCGCTCTCCACAGGGACCTAGTATGAAATGTTTGTAGGCCCTTCATTGCTGATTTGTAGAAATGTATTTAAAATGTAAGATAATATGGTTATAATGATATGGCTAAAATGAACAAAATTATGACAACTATTTAATGATGAATTAAGGTAGAGGCGTATCAAATATCTTAATTTGCCTGACAGAAAATGTACTGTTTTCTACCTGCTGGAAGATGTCATGCCTTTGCTAGGTACCAGATCTCACCAATCCATGTTGTGATAATTTTAATTTGAATCGCCATCACTGAAAGATGGCAGATGTCCCGTCTCCCTGTAAAGATATGACATTGGGTAACAACAGAAATGTACATATTGCTAAAAATTAATTATTTTGCAAGTATATTGCAAGGTGTCTCATCATGCAGTGGTCAGCACTGAAGTGTCAACATCTATGGTTTGAACTTGGTTTGGGTTCTGCCCCGTTTCCAGAGTTCCTGGTACTGCTGTGCCAGTGCTGAACCCTGCCATGGCCCTGGGGTCCTGCAGCTGTCCCCAAGGAGGTGCCTATGGCCAGGACTGGGGCTGTCCCGGGCTGTCTTGCTCCCTAGCTGAGGTGCTGGGACAGGTCCTGCCTGCAAGGTCTTGCCTGCCATCCCTGGGGAACTCCCGAGGTCCTGGATCCCAGGNATAATTTCAATCGCCATCACTGAAAGATGGCAGATGTCCCTTCTCCCTGTAAAGATATGACATTGGGTAACAACAGAAACGTACATATTGCTAAAAATTAATTATTTTGCAAGTATATTGCAAGGTGTCTCATCATGCAGTGGTCAGCACTGAAGTGTCAACATCTATGGTTTGAACTTGGTTTGGGTTCTGCCCCGTTTCCAGAGTTCCTGGTACTGCTGTGCCAGTGCTGAACCCTGCCATGGCCCTGGGGTCCTGCAGCTGTCCCCAAGGAGGTGCCTATGGCCAGGACTGGGGCTGTCCCGGGCTGTCTTGCTCCCTAGCTGAGGTGCTGGGACAGGTCCTGCCTGCAAGGTCTTGCCTGCCATCCCTGGGGAACTCCCGAGGTCCTGGATCCCAGGGAGCACCCAGCCCCCGTGGTGCCCTGGCAATGACTGTGAAATTTTATTGCACTATTTAATTTTATAAAGGATAAAATATAATTACAGCTGGCAAAATAGATGAGCTAGGAGTGTTTTCCAATACATTATCCTGACCTTATTTATGTGTGTTTGCTTGCTGAATTTTCTGAAATACCGTGAAGAAAAATCATATTTGGAGCAGTTCTTTGTTACTTGTGCCAATTAGCCTGTTTCTAGAAAAACCATTACTATAACAAAAAGATGCATGAAGGCAAACTGAGCTGGCTTTGTTCTAAGGGACTGCGCAGAACCAGGGAAATCTGCAGAGGTAAGGACTCGCTAAAGGTGCTCAGGCTTGGCCTCAGCTCCAGTGGCACTCGTGGCTGGTGCCAAGAGAGGTTGTGGAGCCGGGGCTTTTCTTCTCCCCTCCCTGTCCTAGGCCCTGCTAAGACCTGGGAGATCCTAACCATCCTGCCAGCACTCCTCACACTTGCCTGGTTCACAAATGCCAAACAGAGCGCTGAGAAATGTAGCCCTCACGCAGATATTCCCAAACCATCAGCGTGGCAAATACTTGTAGACAATGTTCGTTATAGCCAAGTGCGCTTCCTAGCCATTTCTCAGAAAGCACCAAACATCTTACAAATTCAATAAAGAAACTCACAGGGTGGTGCATTTTGAGAGGAATGCATACACAGTTTATTGGATGTTAAGATCGAGGAGTCTCTTGCACTGAGTTCGATAAAAGCGTGATTCTCTTTCCTTCCACTTCCATCAGCCCGTCCTGTATACTTTGGTTACACAGAAGCTGTAAA
The DNA here is from genome assembly GCA_013398225.1 of Steatornis caripensis. Classification (NCBI taxonomy): domain Eukaryota; kingdom Metazoa; phylum Chordata; class Aves; order Caprimulgiformes; family Steatornithidae; genus Steatornis; species Steatornis caripensis. The sequence goes on from VZSC01011358.1 coordinate 323,549, forward strand.
GCAGTCACATAAAAATTCTCCCAGTCCCTTCTTGCTGGTCACTTCTTCCATTACTAATGAAGTATAACCTGACCAATAAAGGCACATAAAAAGCAGCAATGTCTACTACCAAATAGTTCAGATTTGTGTATATCCCATGATACTCATTTCTGCAGCCACCTGATTCCAGCTTGCAACCTGCTGGGTTGTCTCTCTTAAAACCTCTTATTCCTTATTCCCTATACCAGGACCTTAATGGGGCACAGTCTGTCATATTTGTTAATTATTACATTTGTACAGAGCCCAGTACAGTGAGCCTGTGTGTTGGCAGCCTTTTGTTCCTGAACGAAATGCTAAATAAACTGTTACGCTGTCTTGGAAATCAAATAGCAAACAGAGCATCATTACGCCACTGCATAAACTGCCGGTATGACGTGCAGAAAGGTGTGGAAACAGGCAAGAGGGTTGATCAAATGTAGGGACTAGCTTGCATGAGGATTTGGACTGAGAGAGATCTGTAGGAGCATGGCCAGCACAGCAAAAGCAAACAAGGAATGGTTTTTATTTACTGTTTCTCATAAAACAGATCATATGATATAAGGGACAATTAATAAAATGATCAGACAGCAGATTGCCCCAAGCAGCGTTTGAGGATGTTGTGGAGTTCTAAAGTGCAAATGCATTCAAAAGGGAAATTGATGAATTCATAGCAAATAGACCCAGGGACAGCTGATAACCGTGATGGCCCAGATGCAACCCCTGGCAAGGGAGATCCTATGCTATGCATTGCCAGAAGTTGGAAGGGCTCAGAAGAGGAAGGATCCTGCCCTGCTCCTTACACTCTTTCTATAAGTGCTGGAAATAAGCAGATGTAATGAATGGTGTAGTTCTTGTTTATGGGCTGTAGTGATCCAAATGCTAAATAGCAATAGCTGAAAGTTCTCTTACTATTAAAAATAGCAGTGAGAATGTGAAGTACATCTTTCTTTTATCCGAGCTCTGGAGGGACAGTTCCTTGCAGAACCTGCTGCAGGAAGCTTCATGTAGAGGCAAGCGATGTGACATCCAGGCAATTGTTATAAGCAAAGCCTCTGAAATTCATAGCTGCTTGGGAGTAATGCTGAAGGTTTTCAGACATTTCTCTGTGACACATAACTGTTTCCTGCATGACCAAATAAACGTTTCACTTCCTTCTGTGTGTGAATTTTCATAGAAATTGTAAGTTGCTTCTTGGGCAGATAGAGTGCTTGAGTCGGCCCTTCTATCATTTTCCTTAGCAGCTAAATGGGATTTGTTGGGTTTTTCAGGAAGAGGGATGAATAATTTTGATAGCTCTTCCATGAGATCTCCTGTATTGCTGATTAAAAGGATCAGAATCACATCTGATAAAAGACCAGTAAAACTGCCCATTCTAGACAAAGAAGCATATTTCTGGCTCGAGCTGTGAGGGCTGTTGTTTAGAATTTAGCTATTGTATTAAAAAAAAATTTGTATAATACCATATACAAATGCAGTTTATAAATAGACACACTTGGGGAAGTGTCTTTACTCCTCATTTACCCAAGGCATATGGATAGTATGATGATAAACTCAGTACATGCACATTCAGGATCTCTGGTTAGGCTAAATGTTTGCCTGATTCAGCATAGCCTGCTTTAATAATGTAATTCAATTCTTCCTCATTTTTAATGTTATTTCAGCCCGTTAACGTAATTTGGTGAGCTATTATAGTTGTTACAGCTGCTAGTTTTGCCCTTAATACTGATTTCACTTATGACCTCAGTCAGAACTAGATTTAAAGTTTGAGATGATGTAAGTGAATAAGGATTATTAGATTTATTCATATGGCAATTTAAATAAGAAACTGCATGGCTTAGAATAAACGGTAAATGAAAAATGCATGTGATTTATAGACCTGTCCATTTTAAAGATTTATACATAGACTAGGATGATTAAGTAAGAGACAGACCTGATTATATGAAATATGTAATTTTTGTAATGCAATATTGGAAGCAAGCTGCTAAACAGCACCAGCATAACAATGATTGCCCAAACAGCTTTTATTACAATATTACTGTACAGCTGGTATGCAGTCATGTAAACACAAGCAGCAGGCCTCTGACCATTTCTTTTCCTTGACAATTGGTGTCATGTTCCCATGAAAGCATCTTCCCCTCCCAGTGACCGCAATACTGTCTCCCGTAAACAGGCTGTGGGATTGGAGCGGCCTCTGGGCTTTGTCTACCCCTCCCATTTAACAGCAGTTTTCCTATGTGTCTCTGCTTTCCTATGAACGTGTGTTCAAGCAGTCCCAAGGCTGCATGCCAGCATTACTGATATTCTTCTATTAAACTCTCCTGTATCAGAAACACATAGAGATTTCTGAGACTTGGCAGAAGCAATCGTGCCTCTCCCTCAGGCCCTGAGAAGGTCCAGATGCATCATCACAGAAACAATAGGATCAGCAAAACCTCTTCCACTCTTCTACTACATCCCAGAAAGAGCAAGCTGTTCCTTTCCTCTCCATCAAGCTTGAAGAGTGAAAAAAAATGTGTTCCCTTTCATGGGAAAGGGTTTTAATGCTGGAAGAAGCTGTTGTAATTATTCAGTCTCCCTACCTGCGTAATGCAAGCTGCGGACCTCTGTTCAGCAGTTCCTTCTTCTTTAGTTCGGGTCTGGATGAAGTCCTAAAGCTCACCATTAATACAGTAAAAGGCCTTTGTGAACAACACAGGTGAACGGTGCTTTAACACCCCTCACGTCAAAGTATTACTACAACCTGTTGCGTCTCCTAAGGCACTATCTGATCATGTAAGAATGAAATAGCAATAAGGCTTGTGGGTTTTGTGGCATTTTTGTGCATATAGATGTGGAGATTTGACGACCACATGGGAAATATACATACAACGTGCGTAGGGATACTAGGCTGCGCCATTCTACATGAATTAATACACTTTTTATGAGAAAGCTTAATAAATGTGTTCCAAACCAGGGGGGTCTTCCGTAACATAATTTGCACGAAACAGAATTGACCCAGAAAATTTTAATCTAAATCCCAATCTCATTTGTATAAAATAATTTAATTTCCTCCCTAGTAGTTATATGGATTTTATCAATTATACCAATTAAATTGTCAAACAGATTTATTGACCAGTCATCTACAAGACACTTTCTTTGAGGTACTATTCTGGTATCATCAACTGGTCATGCATGTCTAGCCTTAGTTTTGGTGTCGTTATGTGCAGCTGAATACTCAAAAGAGAAGGTTCTAATAAATGAGTGGTGGGAACCAAATTTTGCACTGAGGGTGGAAAGCTCCTTACTTTGAATTGCAGACACAAAATTACAGGTAATGGCAGATGCAATCAATTTAGACACTTAGCCATCCAACGTGGAAAACACACATTCGATTTCTGACCTCAGAGTTGGACCTCAGTTAGAGATCTCCATGCTAATAGCTGTTATCTAAATGTATTCATTCTTGCAAAAATGCACATCCGGTTAATTTTAAATATAAAAACTAACGCATAAAATTGAAGGTTGGTTTTGAACTTGGCAACCTATGTTTTTTGTTATGTTGGATTTTCTCTATTGCCTGGGTTCTAGACAAGTGGCAAATGCTCCTGAAATACCCTAATTATCCACCTTGAATAATTTCATTATTAAAATAAACTTTAATTTGTCAGAACAGATTAGTAGAATCAGATATCTTGCCTGCATTGAGTGAGTCACAGTGCAACTTCTGATTTGTTCATAACCTTTTCCTAATTTTCTTCTACAAGTTTGGCAAGAAAATGAGAATAATACTGGAAAAAAAGTCAAGAGGTTACATATACTTGCAGTCAAGGAAAAACTAGAAGTATGTAGTTGCTAAATAAGGGGCTTGCTGTGGAGCAGAACCAAATGTCGAAGGAAAAAAGCAAATGCACATAACGAACTTGACGCCCACTGGAGTGTTTTGGTCCCCTCTGGGTTACTGCAGCCAGATGAGGTGCAATGGCATGTAGCATCCTCTCCCTTCGGAGGTTCAGAGAATATGCACCATAGCCTGTAGCATGTTTGGTCTCCTAGAAGTTCTTCTAGAACTAAGGGATTTTTAGAAATACTAGCCACTCAGCATGAATAACAGAAGACAGAGTTGTCCACCATCAATAAAACTAAGCTCTGTGGTGTTGGTTGGAGGGAACCACAAATCTGGTGGTTGGTATTATCTCCTGTTACAACTAAACCTAAGATGTTGCTTTTCACCATTGACATAGGAAGTCTGAATTTTTGGTTCATGTCACTGTAATGCTTAACCTCTAGTCTTAAGATATTTTAAGAAGTTTGTAAAAAGCAGTAAATGGCATGAGATGATAAACAGAGCTGATATATGAAAGACAAAGACCTTTTGGAAAGAAAATAACTTGTTGAAGCATTGAAAAGCCACTTTGACTATTTCAGAAATACTTGGCTACATGCATAATCTCAGTATTTTTGGCAAGCGTGACTGTGAATGTATACTTTAGCCAACAGCTCTGTATCACTCTAGTGAATGATGTCATCAAAGATATTTCATGATGAATACGAAAGATAAATAACAGCTAGCTATGTCAGTGCCAAACACAGGCCAAATACGCCTCCTTGGCTGCCTGATGGCTCAGGACTGTTTCTCTGTCATGCTTATCCTTTCCCATTCCACATCTATGGTCTCTCCTTTTACTCTTTGAAATTCCCAATGTTTCTTCAGCCTTTATGTACATTTGAAAAATAAAGAATGAAGGAACCAAAAGGTTCATACACAAGCAAACAGTGTGGGAGAAATTTTTTCTTTGAACAGGTAGCTGGTTACAGACTGTTGTGAAAACAGTCTGCTAGAGTCCAGGACAGTAAATACAGCTCCAGAGGGGACTATGCTGAAGGCAATGGCCCAGATGTTGAGCTGCATTAGAGCCACACTAAGCAGGTTAGGAAATTGGAGAAAAAGTTGATCGTCTTAGACACATGGTTTCCCTTCACAGGCCTTCAGGAACCAGTCTTGTCTCCAATGTAGAGTAGCTGTTCTACTCATGAAGCTCCTGATGGTGATGCTGATGGGTAGAAGTGTGCAGGGCAGTGAGCAGTCACATTATAATACATACATTCCATGTGATTCCCTCCACTTTGCCAGCTGCTTTGCGTAGATGGAGCAGCACAAAGCTGAAGTAGAGGGTACCTTTGGGCCTGCACTGGGGCACAATGCTGACATGATATTGTGGAATTACTGGTTGTTTTCTTCCCATCTAGGAATGCTTTATGTATTTCAGGCTGCAGAAACTTAAATTAAGTTGCGGACAGGCAGAGACTACAATCCCGTTGTTTCTGAGTCAGACATCTCTCCTTGAGTAAGGATGCAATGTTTTCACTGGTTAGTTTTGTGATGCTATCCCATTAAAGTTCAGGGGCAGAGAGACAAAGCACACACCAAGATGCAGGGAGTAACTGAGCTCTTCATGCAGAAATCCAGGTGCTGCAGCAGGGACAACAGAATCAAAAGTGTCATTAACCTAGCAGGCAGGTGCCCCGCCAGAAAAATAATACTTTTCATTATGAAGATGACAATGTAACACCCTGAATCTTAGAGAATATTATTTTTTAGCTACAGCAATTGAATAGTCTGGGTTTGATTTCTGGCCTTTGGTGCTTAACCTAGCCGTAATTACCCAGTCCCGTGATTTAAGGAGACAATATCTCACTCCTTTTCCTCATCTAAGAGTAGCTTAAAAAAAAAAAGTACTATTTAAAATGGAGTCAAGAACAGACTGGTATCATCTGAATGACCCAAGGAGCAGATGTGGCAGAGAAGAAAGAACCATTATTAAATGAACTCTTTCATCAGGTGGGTCAGCATCTGACACCGTGGGAGGAGGGATGCAAGGTCAGGAGCAAATTCCTTCTCTTGGCCATGAGACCCTACTCCAGAAAAAGACCGACAGATCTAATTTGACCCTGAACAAAGTGATGTGAGGGATATGAGTTGGCAGCAATTCACATCTCCTGCTCTGCCAGCTCCTTTTGGCCAGGAACATCGGTGATGCTGTCTTGTGGGCTGGGGAGCAGGTGTCTCTACTCCCTGCACCGATCCATGAGGGACAGTTTCTTTTTCCATTGCTTCCTATGAAGAGCTGTGCTGTTCAGACATTTAAAAACACGTCCTACCAAGTGACCAAAAAAACTCTCTGAGTTTGAAATGGTGTTAAGTTTTTGCTAACATTTCCTTGCTTTATTTTTTTAAAGAAGGAGAAGGATTTCAAGAAGTGCTTAAGAAAGTGGGGTTTCTATTTTAATTATGGGATTCAAAATCAATTTTATACTCAGGAATAACTTTTACTCTGTTAATTCTGTGGGTTCAAGGCACACTGAGATGAAAAAGAGTGATTCAGCCAACATAGCATTAGCATATAGGTGCAGGTAGCAGCCTCTGTCACTAGCACACCCTGTGCACTTTGTTAGCTCTTCAAATATTATTGGTTTTGCTATTGCTATCGTCCTTGCTGGTATTTTAGCAACAGCAACCATATTAAGGGTTATTAAACAAATACAAGGTGTAAGATCCCAAAAGATGTAAAGGGTTTTAGCTTTTCATTTAGTCATGCGTAGCTGGTGCCTTCCAATACGCTCATCACTTGGAGGAATTGGTGCAGATGTTTTGCAAAAGGTTTTCAATCTGTCGGTGGTGAACCATTTTGTTTAAGTCGTCCTGATCATAAAGGATGTCATGGGAAAAGACAAGCAGATGCTTGAAAGAGACCAATACCGATGCTGAAAACATCAACAAAACAGAAAAAGAGATGCTACCCAAATGGTGTCCAGGTAAACATAGCGTTAGCAATGTCTCTGTTTGTAAATAGCTTCCAAGAGAAAAGGCAGTGTGATGCACATACAGCTTCAACATACAATTAGTCTAATCACGGTGAAGATCCTGTCATTGCAAAGGTGCCAGCCGTTGTACTAATCTAGATCAATACAGTATTTTCTAACTTTTCCACCCTTTCTCGGGAAGCATCCCAAAGCCAAACAGGTTGGGTGCAGTGCACTGTTGGCACACAGCAACCTACTATGAGAGATACATGAATCATATAGACTTAAGATATAGAAAAGGAAAAGAGATAGAAAGAGATTTAGGAACCTTTAAAATGTTTTAAAGATACAGTCACAAAAAATTGTAAGCACCAGTTGGCACTGAAGTAAGTTTCAAAAATTGCTCAGGCAACCAACAATGATATAAATGCAGCTTGAGCAAGCAACCTCAGAGCTGAAATCTTTTTTTCCAGGCATAACAAAACATTTTCTGACAGATGTATATACCCAAATGCCTAAGAATCGATCTTTTGACCTGGCATAGGCCTCTGCGTAAGAGGAACTCCCATGTTCCAGTTGAAATCTCCAGCCTAAGCTAAACTCCTAAAATTGCGAAATTATGTAAGACTGAAGTAAGTTTCAGAGCTATGTAACTCTTTTTGTTCCAGCAAATCCACCTGAGCCAAAACATGTTTGCCATTTAGCAGGGAACTCCATCGCCGGATGGATACTACCTTTCTAAATGCTGCTGCTGCCAAATACAATGCAGTCTCCCCTTTCACTATCTTGCCTTTGTGTCCTGGATTTCTACAGTCTCAGTGTCAAATGGTTCCTGGCATACCACTGCATCAATAAGTAAAAAGAAACCAAATATAAAAAAGATTTGTTTCTTCCAACAGCTTTGGATGTACAGCAAACTGATCTTGAAAGCACCGAGTGCTCTGTCTTTCCTGTTTTACTCTACTTTGGCAGTTAGTAGCCAACAGTAGCGCAGCACTTCAGGCTATCAAGGTTATGAAGACATTGGCTGCCTCCAAAATGTCAGGTCCTCTTATCACATCACATATCCTTGGATCCCACAGATGCCACTGCCATGGAAGTGACATCTTCAACTGAAAAAGAAATGAAATGTAGTCCTTTCTGCTGATACGTGCTATCCATGTGTAGTAAACACTTGGTTTTGTCCTCTTCCCTTCCCAATTCCCAAACCAAACCAAGCCGTTCCTGCTACCTGCATCAAACCTTTTCATTTTCTGCATTTCAGTATATTTTGTTCTGCTTGAGATGATTGTTTAGAGCATTTTCTCCTTGGATTTTTCTTATTTTCATCTTCTTTTGCTTGGCTTTCAGCTGGTGTCCCTGCTGGGTTTTTTTGTTGCAGTTTTTGGCTTTGGGTGTTGGGTTCTTTTTTGTATATGGAAGGATCAATGGCTTCTCACTTATCAGACTCCCCAGGAAGAAGACAAGTGTTCCCCAGGTCACAACTGTTATTTCCCCTAACCCTGCACTGCGAGTGTGTTTCTATATGTGTGTGCAGTCCTCTGCTTTGGCGCATGCTGTTGTGACTCTGTTGGTAGGAGGAATTCCTGCTGAGCCATGGCATCAGCTGGTCCCCAGCTACCATATGAAGAAGGAAGAAAGCATTAAGGCACAGATTAAAAATAAGAACGTAGGTGCCTAACACCCATCTGTACAGGCCGCTACCAACTGTCCTTGCACCGAGATCCATCGATGTAACGAGAAGATGCCCACTGAAGAACAAAGGGTGGATTTTAGTGAACTGAGGCTACTGAGCAAGGGCAAACAGCCTCCTTCATGGAGGATGGAGAGGCAGCTGGATCCTATCCAGGCACGTCTCAAAGAAGGCAATGCTGGACTTGGGAGGTCTGCTTTTTTTTGAACCGTATGTCAAGGAGGGAAAATTATACCTTCCTCCTTTTAAAAGGACTTGACTTTTATTTTCTTTTCTTCAGGTGGTAGAGAGAAATACACTAAGTAGGTGGGCAAGAGTATGGGTCAAAAGACAAAATCTGGGCCCACCAATTTTCTGTGGGAGCGTGCTGTGCATATGCAGACCACCAGCAAGAGGAGGGCAGTTTGGGTAAGGGATCGGAGAAGGCAGTTTGTTTAAGTTGTCAGGATGAATCCAGGGGGCATGTTGCAAAAGGCCAGTAAGTTGCAGTTTCACATCACTTCTTGCTGCATGCTTAGCTAGTTGAATCTTGAATGGTAGGCTCGACCTCCAGGGGATAAACCGTTTTAGTTTTACAATATCTTGAACATAAGGTCTTTCTGTGTTGAGACATAATTGACTTCCCATCCCTGAGTATACATATATCTGTATAGATGTCTTGCAAGAGAATGTACTGGGAAACAAGGTATGAAAACACGTATGCGTTTCAGATCTGTTTAGGAGGATTTCATGAGCCACTCTCCCACGATCTGTATCCAGCTCTATAAACTGTGGCATCAGCAGCACTAATGCAGCTATTTCAGAGCTGTGCCAAAGGATTTGTAGTAAGAGCTTAATAAGATACACGATCCATCCAGGTGTTTATACAGTGATTTCACTGGCATAGTACCTGTGTATCTGACATAAAGGAGAGCTGGTTAGAGCCATGTGATAAAAGCATAAAATGTAGAAAAGTGAGTCCCAGATGTACGCTCAGTTTGTGCCATTTGATTTAGATTATACCAGGTCTGGCCACAGCAGATTCGTTCTTTTTTTCTTCTTTCTGCCCACTTTAAACATGATTTTTTTCAAAGCACAGTGCAAAAGTTTGACCAAAATTTAAAAAGGAACTTTTTTCCTCTTTGTTTTATAGCTAATGCTGCCTGGACTGATAATTGAAGCCCTTTATGCATAGAAGGATTCACAAGACAGTTGTTAAAACCAGTAAGAGCTGTAGGATCTCTTCCATTGCAAGAAGTATGGAAGTAAAATTAGAATAGAGGCACCCATTAGGAAAGTAATAAAAATGTTGTTACTTGATCACAGTCAGGGTGACAAACTATTGGGATGGTGAGAAACCAGTCAGATAATAAAGTAGGAAAATGGTTACAGTCCAAAATTAGGTGACAAATTCCTGACGTTCCTATGTTTGCAACTGATATTACCTGCCTGCTCCAAATAAGGGTCCGAACTAAACACTGGCATCAGCTGCTGCGAGGATTTCTACTCAATCACTTGGCCTCCACCATAAATGCTCTGTTGCTGAAGAGCCTGTCCCTCCTTTTCAATGCAGGCACGAAGCACAAAGGCGTGCTGGGGAGCAATGCACCCGGCTAATACAGACGAATCAATACCGAGTAATTGAGTAACATATTTATTAAAGCTGATGCTAATGCTTCTCTAAGAGAAGATTATCTATGGATTGCTTACCTCAATTAAAAGTATGTCTCACAAGAAGTAGGTTTATGAATTGAAATAATCAGAAATGATGCATGAAATGTCACATCGAAGAGAATTTGCTGATGTGTTATTAAACAAAATAAATTATTATCAGAACTTAGCAATAAGGAAAAAAATGAACAGCTGTTTCCTAGATTCACTGAATGTAAAACTAGTAGAGTACTTGAAACTGTTGAGAGGCTTCTCTGGAATAAAGGACTACAGATGTGTTTAGGAGCTGTAAACAGCCAAGGTGTAATCTAACCTCACCTGCAGCTCCATACATGAACACATATGCACTCTGTTCTCTAGGAATTCAGACCAGGAGTCTGGCGAAAACACTGTGGCACTTACCCAGGCTGCACGCCCACCTTTCCCTTGTGCCAAGATGAGTCTGGGGGACCATACGCCATAGGGGCAAACCCTCCTTTCCATTTGACTAACTCTGGACAACCTCTGAGAAGCAGTTACTCTATTGCAAATTGAGGTAAGAAAGAAGGAGGCCTTCATTTTTACATGGTAACATTTTTCACAGGCTCAGATCGAGCTTTTAGTCAGACCTAGGGAAGTGGGTTCTCTCCTTTCCCTGATCGATGAGCTGCCAGAGCAGAACGAACTGATACGTAGTGTCATGTTTGCTGTTTTGCTGTACTCGATTAAGAGGTTTGGAGAGATCTCTTGTTTAAGGGTTTCATGCTAAAAGAAGTATTCATGCTATAACATCACCTATGTAGTAGTTTTTACATTGATTTATTAGTAAACATGCACAGAAATAATACTGACTTTGCAGATCAAGATGAGGGGCTGACTGCCTTTGCAGGCAGAGTGTGTGACATGCAAAACAGCTGCAGCATTGACTGGGAGAGGGCACGCGAGTTCTCTGACACCAACGCCTTCTCTGCGGGACACTGCAAACTGAGCACACCGTTGCTCATCACTGTTTGAGGGCAGGACTTTAAAGTTCTGAATACTGTGAGCCAAAGACCTGAACAGAGTCCCTAAAATCTACCACCATAAAATCTCTTATGAGCGAAGGTTATCTCCAATATAAGTTAGCTGTGCCAGCCTGACAGAGGTTTCAGTCCCTCTCTAGTGGCACGTGTGTGCTGCCAAGGACCTGAAGGCCCACAACTCAGTTCAGATGAAAAACTAACAGTCGAAAGCAACTGCAACAGTACAGAGCTTCTGTGCACTCTTAACCATTTAAAATCCACCGTCTTTTTAAAGGGAAAGACTCAAGCGATTAAATGGGCCTGTTGAATGTACGTTGTTGTAGTGGCCTACAGTTGCCACGAAGAGGCTCTCGTCTCCCTGGAGGAATGTGATGTGCCAAGCTGCAGGCCCAGTGCCAGGTCAGGCAGGCGAGTGCCCTGTGCTGTGACACAACAGCTGTGCTTCAGGTAGCATCGGAGATGCATTGCACATCTGAAAAGTTAAAGGAAACTTAGCACTGCTTGCTAGCCCTGAGACACGTCCAAACATCCCCCCAAGGTCTTCTCCCACAGCGTATCCACCAGTACCTTCGAAACACATGCTCCTTTTCCTCTCCATTTCTTGCAAGAAAGCCTATAGGCTATATTCGGTTGTCATATATTTTCTTATCATTAGAAGACTTGATCTACAAGCTTAAAAATTATGTGCAAAGATTTTGATCGTGCTGCAACAACAACAACAACAAAAAAGGTTAACACCAATGAATAATGTGGAAAGTAAGGACTTCTCGTGGTGGGTGTTTGTCCCCGTATTTGTGCCTGAATCATAAAGTGTAAATGTATCTAGCTTAAGACATTTAATTTATTTTTGCAACATTGTTACCCTCAGTTATACTTCCATTTTAAAAGCCAGAGGTTTTATTCTGGAACGGAAAAAAAAAAAAAAAAAGCTGGCAAAGGCAGGCTGTATCAGATTCCAGTTCGTTGGCATTTTTGAAAGAAAACTGGTATTTTACTGGAATTCAAGACACAATGTGCAAGAAAACACTAGTAGCATCGTAACACACCCATTGCATAGTATCACACTGGACACAAGAAAAAAAAGGGAAATGTCATCTGTGATAACACAGAAATGAGAAACTGCACCCATTACACACACAGTTATCACTGAAGAAGCAACACTTCCAGGGCCTGCCCGAACAGCCTGATGCCTTGTAAATGCCAAAACAAGTCTGAAACCCTCAGATAAGTAGAAGTGATGAGAAGCGATAAAAGGCCTTTTCAGAGGACAGAACAGAACAGCTGGGAAAGGTATCTCTAGCATGTGCGAGAGTAAGTTCAGCTAAGTAGATGTGTTGTGGAAAATGCAGTTTGAAAGGTGGGAAAGCAAAGGCATTGGGCAGATAGTTAGACACAAGGTTGATTGCAATTAAAACCTGTACCCGTATATTTTTTTTATTTTATTTGAGGAGTCTAAAAACTGGGCGAAAAAAGAAAAATGTTTACTCTCGGAGGCAGATGGATAATTTCTTAGCGTCTTTATACTGTTCTTTTTTTTTCTTCCCACCCCCAGCTTCCATACTTTCTAACTCGTCTCCTTTGTTTCTAGCTCGCTCCGGTAACCGAAGGCTGTTTCTCCCCCCGGGCACGCAGGAAGCCCCCAGGACACAGGTGGGGCGCCGGCACCCGCGGAGCGCCGCTTGGCTGGGCGGGGTGCGGGGGTGCCGGGGTGCGGGGGTGCCGGGGTGCGG
>VZSC01011358.1:337333-371361 GCA_013398225.1 Steatornis caripensis
CCCGCCGTGGCCTCCCGTCCCCCCAGGGGGTCACGGGCACCGGGGAGCGAAAGCAAAGCAAGCGGCACATGGGTGCTGCGAAGTAGCGCTAAGCAGCCTTGTGCTCACGGAGCAACTGGTGGTGGCCCTCCGCAGAGCTGCCCTGGCCAGGGCACACGCGTGGTCCCAGCGCCGCTCGTCATCGTCAGCTGCGAGGCAGGGTTGCAAGGCCAGGCCTGTCCATTCTGCTTGGCATTTGCTCTGGAGTCGCCTGGGTTTTCTTCGTGCTGGCACACAGGCAGCTCACGGATGTCACGCGGCTGCAGAAATGCGGCGTCTCCGCAGTGCATCACGATGAGGAGCAGAACTGCACCCCTCAGCTTGGGGAAGGACGCATGTATGTCATGGTCCAGTAACTACACCTGTCAGGAACATTTTCTACATCGTGGGAGTCTTACTGTGCCAGAGCTTAAGTCCAGCCTGTCTGTATCGGTCTCTATTACGAGTGTGGCCTCCTGAACAATACGCTCAGGCAGTAAGTGCCCGGCAGTGATGGCCGGTTTCTCTATTTCAGTCACACAGCATGCAGTCCATACTGCACTTCTGTCTGCGTGCACCCACTCAGATCCCGGTCCTGCAGAAATGCTGCACACATCTGTAATTCGAAGATTAGCCGAGCCATTTAGCTGCAGGGACTGCTTTTCTGAGTTAAGTCACTAGTGGGCACAGAGTTTCATTTTTCCTGAGTAGTTTGTGATCCGATAATTTTCTGATGCACTGTGTGGATATAAAAGCTACAGTAATGCCAAGATGATGATTTTGTGACTCGGATGTTCAGTGCATTTTGAAATATCAAGCTGAAGTACCAACATTTTTCAAGTTGGTTTTGAACCGTTATGAATAACTGGTTCTTATTATGAATTAACAGACCAGCATCAAATAGAAGTTACTAAATTTGTCTTGCGTGGTAGGTTTGCTTTTTTTTTGTTCTTTTTCCTCTTTTTTATATTTTCTTCTATTCCCCCATATATTAGCTATGTTATTTTTGTAAAGTAGTTGCAAAACTAGCTCTAACACCTAACTGTAAGGGATCACTCATTTCTGTGGAGAGAAGATGATTCATTTCTTTGCTAAATGTAGGCCTGGGCCTCTCTCTTAAGTACATTTCATTTCAGTGAAAGAATGATTGAAGCAAGATCATGCAGTATTAAGTTCTTGACCTAAAATGTAAATGGACTTCTAACCCGGTGTCTCTTCCGCCAGGCTTCTTTTGAAGTGCACGACAGGTCTAAAACATTAAACACAGAGGAAAATGTTGATCTTTGTTTTAAAGGTGACCTCTGTAGGTTTGAATAAGTCCGCTCGTGCTGTCAAAATGTTATTGTAACAGTATAATAGATTTCAAAGTGGTTTAGTTGGTTTATAACCTTTGGTTTGCCTTTTGTAAAAATAGACCTGAGCTATTTTTAGCGTTTCTCTTACCCACGCTAGATCAGGAGGAGGAGTCTGTGTAAACAGATGAAAGCGATTGCTTTGTTCTGCTCAGTATTGTGGGATTGTGTGTCATTCTGAAAAGTTAGCAGCTGGAATCACCCACCCCTGGATTAATTTTATTCATTGGGCTCCAGTCCCTGCTGAGAACATTGCTGGCAACACAGCGCAAGCTGTTGATCCTCATCCTTAGGGAACCGGTGTTTAAAACCACTCTGGAACCAGACAACCGCAGATGAAAAAGTAAATGAATTTGGTGGCTTAAGCATGCCGTTGGATCACGTATGGGGTTGCCTGGCCTATTTTTCTGGTCTGTGCTGAGATGTAGTGCAGTGTTAGGACAGCCCGAGTGCTTCGTCTTTGGCAATGGGTAAAGTGAAGAGGTGGGTTCCCACATTCAGCTTGCTGCCCGGTAGACTGGGATCAGCCCTAGCCTTTGTATTCACTAGGTTCCCAGGAAACTTTCATTCAGTCTCTTTCTGTAATCAAATGTAAGTTTGCTGATGAAATGTAAACCTCACAGTATTTTGTTGCCTTAGTAATAAAAATAAAAAATTACATTTCTTCTGAAATACACCTTTTAATGGAGAAAATAATCATATGATCTCAGAGTCTTGCTACTTGTTTTCTTAGATGGATGTGTGTAACAGGACCAGGGATAAAGTGTTTGTACCACAGCAGAGACTACATTTAAAAAATCTTTTTGTTCTGAATCCTATACATAATTCACTGTCCTGCATTACCTACAGCAGGTCGTAGTGGGTGGTTGGTAGATGATGTGCTCGTAAGTCTTAGGGTATTAGTTTAATGCCTCTATGCTTTTCTGATCTGGGTCAACTATGGAATCAAATCTCATAGGTTTGGTTCTCATGGGTGTTTAAGATTGAGACTAAGGTACCAGGGTTCCTACACAGGAACCATGTGTTACATCTTTAGGGGGCGGGGGGTTGTCTGTGGAAAGAAGCAATAAACAGTTGCTTTGAATAGCCAGGAAAACATGCATCAGTTCATGCAAGGAAATGGAACAATTTCTGTGGTAATGAAAGGTCCTACCATTTGCAGAATACCCTGGACCAAGACTGTAGGCTCCAGTGGGCATGTTTGTTAAGGAAATAGATAAAAAGCGTAAGAGCGAACCTTGCTTTTTCTGTCTCATTGTACCTTTTTTCCCAGATCGAGCAGTGTTTGCGCACTGCCTGGTCTTCCTCTTCACAGTTTGCTGAAAAAACAGATTGCAATCTTGGTTTTTATAAGAAAGAATTTTTCATGGGAGCACCACTTACTCCTTAAATGCTGACAGTATATTCAGCACCTATTTGAATGCTGACACACACTACTGAAAACACAGATGCCTCACTTTCTTTGCCCTGCTCCAACCTGCTCGCACCAAGTAGGCCGTGTGCGAGTAGGTCGTGTTGACTTACTGATACAGGTGAAGTTAGGTACGTCTGCTTATCTTTTTCCAATGTGCATGTAAACTGTCATTGGATTGCTCAAACAAAAATGTGTTTTAAGGAAAATGCTAAATTGAGACACTGTGTGGCTTTATATATTTTGAAGTTTGAAGCATAGGAAAAGCAACAAAAAATACAGAAGAAAGGCATGCAGCTGGCACTGGATATAGGTCTGATCTTGGTGGGGAAAACAGAGAAGCCAGCCTACAGGCACTAGCCTGGGGTGCAGTCCGTGCCCCACTGTGCCAGCTGAAGGCTGCGTTTTTCTTAGGCTTCTCACTGTAAACCTGCCCGACAACACTTCTGAAAGCTGTTATGTTGGACCACAAGTCCATATGCAGAATGGATGAGACCTGTTTTCCAAAGCACCTTAAAAGCTGCACGTGGGGAAGTGTGAGGCCTCACCGCTGCAAGATGTGGCATCGGTCCTACATGTATGGTAACAGTATTCACAGATACATAAAAAGTCTCAAGAATTTTGTAATACAACAGTGTTTTAGTTTAAGATCTTGCAAGAGTTAAGAGATGCCTTTCTTGATTCAGTGGGGTTTTTTTCTCTTTCTCTCTGCGTGTCAGTATTTCTATGTGTGTGTGTATGTATATATATGTATACATTTGAAGAAAGGGAGTACAAAAATTGGGTGGATTCTTTATCACTCACGGAATATACATGGAGAATTATTTAGATTAGCAGGACTGGACTACATAGCTCTTCAGTTTTTTATTTGTGGCCTGAATCTTACAGTTAAAATGTTCTCACTTTCCAAATCGTGCGAACTCCCAAGCCCTGATGCTGCCCATGCCCACAGAAGAGGCAGTACCTGAACGAGGGCAGCAGTTGCTGTGCTGGGTCTTTGTGCCATACGTGGGACATGCCCCAGCTCGGGGTGGGATAGACGAGGAAGGCTCCACTCCCACCCAAACCAAGTAGGTTTGTTGTATCTGGGTGTATTACACTCTCTATGACAGATTTTGAAGCCCTTCCCAAGAGCTGATTTCCTGTGCTCGATTGAAGAACACCTGTTATAATTAATAATTAACGGCATAACATTGATGTTGTTTATGAATTACAGAAGTTAAGGAAGAAGATGCACAGTGGATAATTTGTGGTTTTTGTACGCTAGTCTCTATGTTCATGTTTAGAAAGGCCAGTTTGTCTCAGGTTATGTAAAACCTCATACAAGCACGGTTCTTTGAACACTGTTAGAGGCAGAGTTTCACAGCATTAAAGCACCGGATGGGGTGAATCCATTCCAGACTTTGAACACCATTTGAAGTATTTACACTGAGTGAGAGTAGTTTGAGTTATGGACTTTTTTTTCTTGGGAAGCGTCAAACGTTTGGTAAACCAAAGGTAACTAGACACTAGACAGGCTTTTTTTTTCAGGTGAAGGTTTTTCTCCAGTCCATTTGAGAGCAGTCTCACTGAAGCCGTGTGCTTAACTTACAGAAAATATTTCAAAGTATTCTTTTTTTTTTAATTTTCTTTTGAACTCATTGAGCACTAGGACATGGCAATATTGCTGTGGAAGGACATCTGCAAATAGATAAATGGGCTGGGTCCCTGCTCATGGAAGGCTCTTACCTGTTAGCCAGAACTTACCTAGGATTAGTAAGAGGGTGTGTGAAGGACTGTGTGGTGTTTCAGAGAGAGGTGAGGTAAGAGAAGAACCTCAAGCATTTCATCCATCGTCTTGAAAGACTGATTTTGATTTTGTTACGGTGTTCTGCTGGAGGCACGAGGGTTTTGAAAAAGCCGAGTCAAACAAGAAGGGTGTAGAGGGAGTCAGTGGTGCAGGGCCGACCAACACCAGCATTTTCCTGCTCCCTGGAGAGCTGGGAAGGTATTTTGGGTGTAGGTATGATGTAAATGAGAATTGTGCGTGAGAGGGGGTGATGGGAGTATCAGACAGAAGGAAAGAATTAGTGTGTGGTAAACGTGGAAGATAGAAGAAGAATTCCATACGGTGGCAGAGGGAAGGTGAAGATACTCGAATCCCAGAGGAGCTAAAATATCAGACTGTGGATTTTAACAGTGATCCCTATTCAGAGCTGTGAGTTGGCAGGCGTTTGGTGTTGCAATGAGGCCGGTAGTTTGAGAAAAGTGGGAGCTGGATACCTGAGAAAGTATGTTTGCCTGGGAGGGTTCAAAAGGAAGACATCGGGAACAGAGTTGTGGATAAAGTTTTATCAGAAAGGGTGGTCCTTGGATACTTTCATGTTTATTCAGTAGTGACTACGTCATATCAATGAGGATATACTAGCAAGCTAGCCTGGGTAAAGTTAAAGAGAGAGGGAAGGAAGAGAGTGTCTTAGAGAAGCCCAATGTTGTGTAGTTCGCTGACCACAATAGAAAACATCTTGGGACAGCAGAGGCCTAGAAAGAACTCTTTCTTTTTTAATGTGCTCACTCTGTAAGGGTCACTGAATAAATTTAATAAGCTTCGTCAGAATTACTGTCAGAGATGTTGCATCCTGTAGGATGAAATTAGTTCCTGGTGCAAAACACCAGCACAGGACCAAATGGCTAGAGTGTAAAACTGTTTGGTTTCTGTTTCAGAAGTGGTTTAGAAGGTTCATTTTGAAGGGGATATTGAGCTGTCTTTGGTATGAAAACCGGTGTCTTAATTGAAATCAGTGATGATACTGTTTATGTCTGCGTCTTTCACTTGTACCCGTCTCTGCCTCCATTTGGGAGTAGGTTGGTGTGAGTTCTGTGTATGTGCCAAACATGCAGAGTGCACAGAGTATGTGTGTTTTGGAATAGCTTACATAGCCGAGCCATGCCATGTGAAGTCCTAGCGCTTTTGTTTCCGAAATGCATGTGGTTGGAGAGGTGCTAACAACTCACTGCGACAAGCAGGAGTGCCTTTAACAGCGTGCGCTTTGTTGCAGCACAGACATTCTTAGGATTTGGAGTAGATGTGTCAGAGACATCTGACAGGTGCCACATTTGGAGTCACAGTTACACACCATTTGATTTTATCAATTGAATTGCTTAGTTAGCATGGTTTAGGGTGTTTTTTAAGCCTAGCCATGTGTAACAGAAAAGTTACTTTGATATTTGGTGTTTCCAACCGCCATTCCAGCCTCCATGCTTTCTAAACCCTGGCTGCATTTCAAATAATCAAGTACTCTTCAGTTCTTGTCTTTTCAGGATATTTTAGGGCTCATTATGAGTATGGAGAAACAGCAAGAAACGTTTTGCTTTTTAGCTGAAATTAAGTAGGTATCAATTGGTAAGATTCATTATCATCGCATATTTAAAGTACACGGGCAATGAGCAACATGAGTAACCTTAGAGCTATATGAAAACAGTTATGCGTCATTGTATTTAATTATTAATCATATTTAGTCCTACTAAGTAGTAAAGTGAAACTACTGGTTATGTTATTAGAAGCAGCTGTATTTCTTTTGCCTAACTTGTACTGGTGTGGGAGAATTTTCTGGAATTGTTACTTAATTATCCTAAACATGGTAAAGATCACCAGGCCTGTGCCACATCTTTTCAACTAGCAGGAAGCAGAGGGCCAGCTCTACAGAGAAGGTGCAGTTAATAAAGGAGAAGGGAGACAAGCTTGCAGAAAAGCATCTCAAAGGTTAATGACAGTAGTAGAGCAATTTAAATCTTGACAACTAAAATAAAGAAAATGTGACATAGAGGAATTAGAAGACAGCATGTGAACAGGATACGTGAGTAATCAGCATAAAAGATTATGTCCTTTTGCAAATATTGGTGGTCACATACCTTTGCTCTGGTGCTGGAATATTTGCAGAGATAACTCAGAGTCTGACTGCAGTGAAACAGAGCTTTGTAGTGGCCAGTACCCGCTGCCTCTCGGTGCTGCTGTACGCCCTGGCAAACCACCCTGCCTGCTCTGCTCTGCTGCGGCTGCAGAGATAGGTCAGATATTTCTGTGCATTTGTAGCCCTGAGCTGTGTAGTTTTAGCACTATTTGCCAACTGCGTGCTGATCAGTAGCTGAGAACAGCTTGCTTATGCTTTCTGCTGCTCCTAGAGAGCAGTCTTTTTCACCCATCCAATGCATTGCGATAGACCTATTTGTATTTTGGTATCTCTACAGGTTCTGGTCCCTACACGTTGTTTTATAGACAACAAATAATACATGGGTGTGGGAAGCAAGGGGAGGAGATACGTGGAGGGATAGTCTGGTGTATGGTGCACCCAGTTTATGCTGAGATCAATACTTCGGTGTACTTAATTGGAAGCTGACAGATTTATTTTTAATACAGTAAGAAAACGCAACAGAGCAGGCATTGTCCTTCCAATTAAACGTAGGCCAGGCCACCTGCAAAATCATACTTTCTCTCACCTCCACATTGATTCTTGGACCATCTTAAGTAGCCCTTCAGCGTACAAGGCTGATGGATAATTTGGTAAATCAAACTTAGCCTCAGATTGTGTTCTCTAGCCCAACTAGCAAATGGCAGAAGCAAGACTAAATTTTGAGATAATTGGATTTTTTTTGGTTTTGTGGGGTTTTTTAGTGTAAATCTCCTGCCTTAATGCTTGCACAGAAATCCTTCCGAATGCAATACGAAGGTAGGGTTGCAGTTCTTGGTTCACAAACATCCTGCTGTGGGAGGTGTGAACTTCCACACCCTCCAGTGGTAGAAATGGAAATGCTGTGGCAATAAATGGGTTTAGTGGTAACAGCAAGCCTTCTTCAATCACCAAGAATCGGTCTTTTTCTCTGTACAGAGACTACCCACATGTGGTCCTGATCTAGCTCTTGTGCTCAGTGATATTACTATAACTCAATCACTGTTTCTTCTGCTACCGTTAATGCAAAATAAGGAGCAAGACAGAAACACTAGGTGTGGCAGTGCAGTTCTAAGTAGTATTTACACCTAATACCTTTTGTCATTAGATGTAGATTCAGACTCCAAAATTAAGCTATCTTTGAAGAAATGCTTTATTCAAAAACATGACATGGCTGTTTCTGGGGGAGGCACTCCTTTTATTCTCCCCACAGTAGTAGCCCAGCAATCAATCCCAAGTGATCCACGGGCATGGAAGGAAGTGTTCCGCTGCGGAACAGTATTTTCCAGCTGTCCATCATTGGGAAAGACTAACAAGCTGGAGGGAAGTGTAATGTCAGAGAGTAAATCTTTAACAGCATAGTCCAGGGGATTTTTGTTACAAAGAAGAAATTTTTGTTAAAGAAGATTTTGTTTCAAATGTTTATGAATGTCCATTTCTACTGCAGATGGGTTCAGCGCCTGGACACTGAAAGAGGAGGCAGTGTTTGCACTCCTGAACTGACATCGGTCTCATTCTGCCCCCAAAGTCTACACAGAGTCATTTTATCCACATGGATGAACTGTTCAGCGTATATTTCATTTGAAATGTTACAGCCGTAAAAAAAAGAAAAAAGAAAAAAGAAAAAAATGCTTCTTAAAGATTCATTTTGGCAGTTTGTTGCTTAGTAGAACTGTTCTATTTGTCTCTTCAGGATGTTGACCTGAAAGCATGTCAGGAAGCTTTGCATGACTGCTGCCCACACCAAGGAGATGATCAGCTGGGACTGCAAGAGGAGGAGGAAGGCATAAATCAAGTAAATTATGAAAAAAAAATGGAAGAAGGGAAAACTGAGAAGAAGTATTGAGGAAGGATATACGTCTTATCACTGAGATAAAGCGTAGTGAAAGAAACAGAGTGAATGGTTTTGAAAAGAATATTTGCTTTCCTCCTTTCATTGGAGTGTCCTTTGCAAGGGCAGGAAAGGAACAGTGACTTCAGATGATACTTTGTGAATGAAGTCCTTGTACACTTTCTCAAAAATCACACCCCGCCCCCCAAGTATTATTTATATAGTTGAAATGTTCTAAAGTTTACAGAAATCACTTGCAACTAATCATTTTTCAATTTGGCTTTATTTTCTCCATCGCAAAACTGTTGTGTCTGTGGACATGGATTTTTTTTTTGGCCTACAAACACTTGAGATACGGAAGTTATACTGCTTTCACCATTTACACAAAGCTTGATGCTCAGATGTAGAATTACATTCAGGAAACTGGATTGCTCAGATCTTAACATGTATTGTAACTAGAAGGCAGAGAAATAATCTTAATGATGTTAAACCGAAACGGGTGCACTTTGGGTTTTCTTCTACAATGAAAAGAGCATTCATTCTTCTTGAGACCTTACGAGAGCTGAGAACACTGGATCCATTTTTCTTGCCAGCCCATCTGTCTAGCACTGCCCTGGCAGCTAGGCTTTGAAAAAATACTTGATTTTTCCACAGTGGTGGGTAGGTGCAGCCTCAGCAAGGAGGAAAGCCCAGTTCTGCTGCTATGGGGCAGAGTAGGATGCTCTTGCCATCTTATTCTGCTCATTCTAGCAACGTGACATCTCCCGTCAGGATGAAGATTTGGTGGCAGGGTCAGCAGCAGTGTTTCACAGAGCTGCACTCTGTTTCCTCTCAGACTTTGATTTTTATGTCCTTCTATGTAAAATAACTGTGCTTTACAAAGCATTTCTGTTTCTTCTGTCACAGAGCAACCACAACCATGTAGATTCCCTTCTTTCCTTAGAGGGCTATTTACGGCTTCTGTCATCGCAGATGGAAAACATGCTAGAGGTAAATGGGAAAACAACATGTATTGCTAATAGATTGGGATACAGTCAATGATTATTGCATAATGAGTTACTCTTTTTTCCGTAATTAAAAAAAACCCCAGTGAATATATTAGGAAATCAATGCAGCAAAACTTACCTGAAAATGTTAAACATGCTAGTATCCACCTTTTACAGCTACTGTTATTGGCTGTACTCAAAAGATTTTCCCCAGTAATTTGTCTGGGATCTGAAAACTGCAAAGTCCTGTCTTCTCTGTCACCTGGTGTTCAAAGTTGGATGAAGCCACTGGACAACTTAATTAGTTCCCAACTTATAATTCCCTTTCTGAAACCTAATGCCAATTTGTACTGATACATCAGCCCTTGGTGTGTTTCTCTGGAGCAACACTGAGTTATTAAGCACTAGTAGCTATTAAGCATTTGCAGCCAAAGATGAGAGTTGCCATAAATATTGGGTCAAGTGCTTACAAGGACACTACCTTCAAGAACAGACCCATCTTCACTGCAAATTAGGTCAGTCAGCACTGGTGGCAAAACAATTTTGGTTTTTTTTAACTTCAGGGCTTCTGATACTATTGTTTACTTTCTGGGTGCCCATCTTCACAAAAACAAGTTGTTATCTTAATTGGAGTCTCCCTCCTTTCCTACAGGTTATAGCTGTAATCATTAACTATGAAGCTACTCCCTACATTCCTTTTTTGCAGTATTCCAAGGGCATCTTACATAAGCTTCCCATTGTAGGAGCCTGACGGAGTCATTAGTGTTTTCCATATAACTTCATGCTTATCTCTGGAACAGCCAGTTTTGGGAATCTCTAGGTTGGACAGTGCCTCCCAGTCCATAAATTAGCCTCCTCTGTTGAGCTTTGGTAACAGATTCCACACTAACAAGGTTCAGAAGTTCATCAGTTTAGTTTTCTCTTTTCTTTCCGTAATTTGAAAGGCATTTGGCTGGAGCCTTTATGTAGTTACAATACATGGTTGCATATTTTATTTAAGACTATTAATGCACTGCCATCTTGTGACAATCTATCTGTTGAAAATGGATTGCTTGTTTTTTCCAGGTACACTTAGCACACTTTACAGTGTGTGGGATCTTTTAATACTTAATTTGCTAAGAATATTTCTTTTCAAGGGCTTAATTGAAAATATAAGCTCTATGTCTCAGATTACAAATGGTCAACGTAACTCCCTAGGAGAAATAAGGCAAGACTTTCTTCTGTTATCTGAGCTCTCAGAAAGCATAGTAGAGAACGTAAGATGTTCTGGTCTTTATGGTACATCATTCCTTCCCTGTGGGAAGTGCTTTTTACATTGTCTGTTCAGTGAACTGCAGTCAGAAAAGTCCTTTCCTGCACCACGGTAGCGTTGCGCAGCTATGGAGGAATTGTATCATACGCTTCTGACTTGATATATTTACATTCTCAAGTTTTTCGTATCCATGTATTTTGTGACTACTCTACTTGCGAGCAAGTGCCCTGACGTAATCTTGCTCAGGGCCTTTGTACTTCTAGGACCCGGCAACTATAACCCAGGCCCACAAAAGATAGGTCTTAATGCTACTGCAGCACTCATTTATCATCTGGACTTCAGGGCTGAGGGATCATACAGCAGCTTTATTTTTGTAAAGAAAAACTGAGTGGTAATTTAAAGTCGAAAGACATCCATAGGTGGTGTGATTTGGGAGGGGAATGTTTCCTCCAAACTGATTGGTAAAGGAGTCGAGTTGAAATCTGAACACAATAGACCTCAGTCAAGAAGGAGCTAAGTCAAACGTGGCAGCTCACAGCCCCCAAAACTTTATAAACTGTGAAAGAAAAGCAGTGACAATGTGCGAGTATGATCTTAATGTTCCTGTCCTACTCCTCTCTTTTGTTACACCACTGTTCTCACTGGTTAAGTCCTGCCCGTGAGCTATTTATCTTCTTTACAAGGTTAATTTTCTAACACTTTAGCACCATGAAATGGCTTACCCTTGAATCAGATGATCATCCAAACCACTACCAGGGAAGGGGCAGGACCGCCCCTCTAGAAGGACCTTGTCTTAGACCAGATCAGATGAACATGTAGGCTGTAGTTTGATGTACACTTAGCAACAGTCCCATTTCCACCTCTTAACACCCATCAGTCCCACACTGTCCTTCACAAGTCCTCCTCCTCCTATCCCTTCAGTCACTTTTCTTCTGCACCCTTCCTGCTTCCTCTTGCCATATGCCAACACAAGGTATGCTGTGTACAAATGGGAAATAGTATTCAGGATAGCTAGAAGAGTTTAACGTATAAAATTTTGACCTTAATAGATTCAAATAGTGAAAAAAAAAATCAAGACTGTGTAGGTGAGGAATGTAGAGGCATTAATTTTATAAAAGATCCCATTTTCCCCCAATCATCTTTTAGGCGAGTTTACTGGAAGACATACAAGTTGCTACCTCTAGTAGAGGCCGAGACCCAACATCTTCACACCACAATATAAATTTGACCCAGACACTTTGCCACTGTTTCAGTCCTCATGACGCCATGCTACCAAGAACAGACTACCCCACTCAACCAAATTCAGAAACAAGACATTTACAAAGGCAAGAGTCTTTTCCTCAGTCAAGCTCTAATATCACAAATCCAGAATCACTACTTCATGGGTCAGATTTGACAGGGCTGTTTTCAGCTGCTGACATTAGAAACCTAACAGCCCATGATGATAATTTTGACGAAATTAAACTCATGTCTTTGGCTTTGGAGGAAGGCTTTGATCCTAGAGAAATTTCTCAGCTCTTTGAAGAACCTGGGTCAGATTCTGGACTGTCCTTGAATTCAAGTCACAGCACCACCTCTAACTCAGTCTGCAGTGAAGGTGCGGTTGGGTACAGCAGTGACGTTAAATCTGTTTCTTCGCATGGCTTAGGAGCTGTCGGTGGCCATAGCCAAGGACACAGTAAATACAGCCATGCGGAATATCCAGGTGACTCAGAGTGTTCTAGAGAAGCCACACTTCAGCAGTTTCTTCATAACCACACTTACAATCAGCTGCCAGGTGAAGCTGCATCCATTCCAGAGCATCATCAGCAGATGTGGATGGAGAAACGAAATGAAGTAAAGAATAGGTGCTATAATTCTACCAACGCAAACCTTAGCAGCGATGAGCACCGTGCAAAAGCTCTGAGAATACCATTTTCGGTGGATGAAATTGTGAGCATGCCTGTTGACTCTTTCAACACCATGATAGCAAAGAACCACCTGACAGACAGTCAGGTATCACTTCTACGTGACATCAGACGAAGAGGAAAAAACAAAGTTGCTGCCCAAAATTGTCGTAAACGTAAACTGAATGCAATTCTTAACTTGGAAGAAGATGTATGTAATCTTCAAACACAAAAGGAGAGCCTTAAAAAGGAGCACTCTCAGTGTAGCAGATCAATCAGCCGGATGAAGCAAAAGTTAAACAACTTGTACTGTGACATTTTCCGTAGATTGAGAGATGACCAGGGTAGACCTATTAACCCATTGCAGTATGTGATTCATTACAGTAGTGATGGCAGTGTTTTCATAATACCCAAACACTTGGTCAAATCAGAACAGGAACAAGACAATGAAAAAGAGCAGAAACAAAAATAAGGTGGATGAAGATCACTTAGGTGTTATTTTTCCTGAAAGAACGCTAAGGATATTTGTGTGAAGACTGGAGGTCAGTGATTACAGTAATACAAACAGAAAAGACGCCATTTGAAGAGGAAGACTGCATGTTCAAGTCAAGGGTCTGGCAAACCCAGCTGACTGTGATGTTAGAAAGTCTACCAGCTGAGGTTTCTGAAGGAGGAAATCTGTTTAGTTTTAATTAGAATTAAAGGAGCTAGACCATCAGTGTAAGTGTAGGTGTATAGACCTATGTAAAACTAGAAATTTAGTTTATGGGGAGGGGTGGAGAACATCACTAAGGGAGAAGCAAGCTTTAGATCAAAGTTGTACAGGGAAGAAAAACATGGTTTAGTCTTGAGTATTTGACTCTTCATACACAAGCGACCTTATTTTATTATTCTTTTTTAGCACTGAAAAAGTGTAGTTCAAGTTAATCTTCACCTTAAATGCACTGTGGATTTATGTATTCCGAAGAGTTACTCTGTGCATTGCGTTTGTTCAGAACCAGTCTACTTTTCCTAGTTTTCCTTTCAGGAGAGAGGCCCAGGAGACTATTGCATTTTTCCTCACTACTTTCACCACCATAGCTCCAAGCAAACATAACATACCAATTAATTTTACAACTCATATGGTCAATCTGCTAATAGATTCTGAAAAATAATTAGTATCGGATTCAATATTGTCTTACCTTCATCATTCTCAACTTTCTTCCATGAGAACGAGCGACGGTGAATGTTCCATTTCCTGGTCTGTGATATACTTGCGTACCTTCCCTGTTCCCCCCATCTGGATACCTTCCTCATGGAGAAGTACTAAAACTTTTCTTCTTAGCTTTTTAAGATTGGTATTTTTTAAGTATCTTCCATGTTATGGATTTTTTTCTTAGATTTTCCCCAAATCTTTAAGTAAATTAAATCGAACCAAATTACTATTTATGTGTACTTGCGATAATGAGGTTACGCTCCGATAGTGGCTTTGAATGAAGAGCTTTTAGTTTTGATATTTGTGCCATGAAAAATATGACATTTTATTCACTCACATGCTTATTTGCAACAGTTTATCCGTTTCTATTTCACAACCTGAAAATGGTCTGCAAAAAAGATGGCCTAAAGGCACATAACTAATAATACGGAAGGAATGTTAAGAGGTATACTAACAACTACACAGCAATAAATACTGTTATATCTTTTATAAACAAACCGTATAAAACTGCTATTAAAAGAGAGCTTACTGGTCACGGTATGATGTCAGTGTAGCNTGACATGCTTATTCGCAACAGTTTATCCGTTTCTATTTCACAACCTGAAAATGGTCTGCAAAAAAGATGGCCTAAAGGCACATAACTAATAATACGGAAGGAATGTTAAGAGGTATACTAACAACTACACAGCAATAAATACTGTTATATCTTTTATAAACAAACTGTATAAAACTGCTATTAAAAGAGAGCTTACTGGTCACGGTATGATGTCAGTGTAGCAACTTTGTGGTCACATATATTAAAGAAAAGCACTTGCACCAAACATGTAAAAACTACACATACATGCAATACAAGTTTAAATGCCAAATGATACCTTCAGAAGAAATAAACTATGCTATAGCCCGTAAAGCATGTTTTTGTTTGCACTTGTGTTTACAGTCACTGGTAGCATCAAGTTGTATTTTCTAAAAAGGAAGCACTGTCTCAGAGTGCAAAATGCACTGAATCCAGCCAGTTCAAACAATTTCCTCTGCATTTTATATTAAAAGATTTCTTAAAAAAAAGTATGCATCTGTTATTTATCAGTTTTGCCACAGCCTCAAATTCGCAGGCTAAATTCATAGCAGAAACTTTCAGTAGTGAGGCCCTGAAATTTCTTGCTGTTAGTTAAGCATCAGTGTGAAGCGTATCTATCCTAACTGGCATTCACAAGGAATTTAATTGCTAGTTCATGAACTTCAACCAAAACATACAACAGGTTAGAGACATATATGATTAGCTGTGAACTTCATTTCAAGTACCCGGGGGTGTGTGTGTGTGTGTGGAAGCACGTTCGAGTCAGCATGATTGTAACCTTTTAGTTAAATGATGTAAGAAGCATTTTAAAGTCTACGCCTGCAGCCTTTGCAGGACTAGGTATTTTAAGTCTATTTCATGGCCCATGTGCACAAATTCCGATAGACTAGATTAGGCCTGTAACTGGTAACACCAAGAACCCAGGTATTTGTGTTTTAAGGCCTTGCAATGCAAATTTAGCTACAGTTCTACAAGGGAAGGGAGGGGGGGACAAAAAAAAAAAATCCCCCCCCAACCTTCCAGTGCCCACTCCTTCAGCAGCTGTAGAAAGTGAGCTCTGCAGACTCTTGTAAAGCCAGCTACTAATGAAGTAAAGCATACATCTAACCAGGCAACAGTTACATAGTTAAATTGTGGCAGGTGCTGAAAGCAAGCAGGTTGGAAGTAATCCCCCGGGAAAGCAGCATACTGCTCACAATCCATACAAACTGAAGACATCAGCCCCAACCCCACCACTACCTACATTTGCAGATTGGGAAGCATCATGAACTGCCCTCAGCTAATCCCACTCTTATTACTGTTTGACAACTGCATTTAAGAAGTTTACATACACATCTCCATTTAAGAACTCAACTAGCCCCGATACCCCTACAAAACCTTTCAAGTGAATTGTTTTGGGGTGAGCTGTCGGTTGTAACAGTGAGCGCTAGGTCTAGACGTACTACATTTTCTCAAACCTTCAGCCACCCACCCACAGAAATGACAAAAGTGTATGCAGAACTCAGAGCAGTTTTTTTTCATTTTAGTAGACTGCCATGAAGCGTCACCTAAAAACTGTTGATACTTTTGAAGTGTCTTCCCTTTCTGTGAATAGCCTATGTTTGAAGACAAACAAAAACAATCCCAAGCATTGCTTAGTCTTGGCTAAGCCTTACATTTTCATATCCTTAAATCGGGAAAATCAGGCCAGATGAGAGGTTTTATAGTAAGCTTTCCTCCCAAGGTAAGGGGTTCTGGAGGCTACTTTTAGTATGCTTCATACAATGGCCTTAGACTGTATTTTCAGCCTACTCACAAAAAAGGAGACACGGCCCAGGAGTCAAGGAGCTACACAGGAAAACAGCATTGACTGAAATGGTTGTAAAAGGTCAGCAACACCCCACTGAAGTCTATCTTGGCTTTCTCACTGACCAACCATCGACCTTCAAGAAATCAAAATCCTAAGTGTACAAACCAGAAACTATGCTGTGTAAAAAGATACGTGTCATTGACCTTACTCTGGAGCCAGAGGTCTACTGAAAAAGCTGTTCGGGCTGCATTCTACCTCACTGAATGCTAACATGGAGAAAAGCATCTCCCTGAAGTAGGAACTACAAAACCACTTTTTAAGAGACTTGTTATACTGCTAGAAAATTGCGAAGCTGAGGATCATTGATTTAGCTGTTGATACAGCAACAAAAAAATTGCAAATGCCAGTGTGGGAGTTCTCTTTAGAATAGTGTTCCCATGGTAAAGCTATTGAGTAGTCCGTAACACTTGAGTGGTAAACCGTTTTTGTTACATTAGTAATGAAAAGGAGGAAGTTATCTGCAAGAGGTTAGAAACAGTCAGATTGTCAGTATGGAGAGAAACACAGGGTGGCAGGGAAATCACAAAGCTACAGCTCACCTTCCCCATGACTGCTGGCAGCAACATGCACACGCACAAGGCAAAAGCACCGCCCGCGCGCTGCTCTCAGATCCATACCTCTTCTAGAGAAGCATCCATTAAAAATGAAATACCAGTTTTGTACTTCATTATAACACAATACCCTACTCATCGCTTATGAAATGTAAGGCTGAACACTCACGTACAGGCAAACTGCAAACGAGCGTTCACAGGAGACACAGCACACTGCGCTTTGAATGACTACTGACAGTACAGCACTGCACTGCAGTGCAGCTTTAGCTTCATGCTTTGGTTTTATTCAGTAGACTTTGCTTTTTACAGAACGCAAATTTTACAAAGACTGTTCCTGCTCAAGAGCTTACAATCTAGTTTTAGATGGCATAAACTGGAGTAACAAACTTCGAAGAGGAAACAAAAGGACAAAGCAACTTCATCAAGACCAGACTCAGTTTTAACAGGTCAGTACTTGCCCCAAAATACACACACTGCATTTCTATCTTAATGGGAGGCAGAAGCATGGTTCTAACGAGAATCTTGAGGACAGAGTAGAGAGGCCTATAAATGAGGCAACAGGACACTCGGTACCAGGTTCTAGTGAAAAACTGTTTATTAAATAAACCAAATAGAGAGGACACATGTAACCACGTGAAGTCATATTACTGTAGCGTACCTCATAAAAGCACTACAACTTCATACCTGCTACACAGCTACTACAACTCCATTAAATGCATCAGCCACTGATTTTCATGTAAGAATGCCTGAAAATGGACCAGGAGCAAGCAGACCAGGAGAAAGTAGGGGTGGGGGGAGAATCATGTGTTTGTGAGAACTTGGGGGAACAGCAATGTTCTAGGACTTGCCCACAAAGTCACTTTGTTCATACAACTAAGCAGCATGCGAGGTCAGAGAAGCTAGTTTGTAAACTACATGGTCCCCAAATGCTACTGACCTAGCACATTCACAGCAGTCTGTCAGGCAAGTCACACAGCCATTTAACTGTTTACTTTTACTGTTGATAAATAAACCAGTTCCTGCTTACATTAACTGGAATAACTTCTGCTGCAACACAAATCAACACTAGCTGCAAAGCAAGAACACGACTGTTAAAAAGGACAGTATGACTTCTGGCAAAACGAATCACCACCACCCTGGAACATCCCACCCTCCACGTTACCCTCCTACGCATTCCTACCAGAATCGCTGTTGTATGAATGAGAAGAGAACCTGGCATCTCCCTTGAGAGAGGAGAAAGTAACAGCACTACTATGGGATGCCACTTGCATCATGAACTCTTGCTTTGAAAACCAAACTGAAACACTAAAGCTACAGGTGACGTACAGTTTCACCATGCTGTCGGCAAACCCCCCCTTTCACAAATGTGGTCAAGACGCCAAAGCAAACTTGTCTGACAGCTCCTTCAAAATTCCTATTACAGTTTTGGGGGTTTTTCTTCCCCGTAAGTAGCATGATTCCATCCCCAAGGTAATATGCACACTCATCGTGAAAGTAGAAGAACGCAATCTTCTTCCCCAACATGACGAAGTTCAATTCCTGCTAATTTTACAATATTAAAAGCAATTTCTCACATTTTCCTAAACACTTTTCAGCACCTCAAGCATGAGTTATAGAAGCGAGTAAAATTCAACTTTCATTGTAAATAATACAGAGAACACAAAGTTGGAATGGCCAGAACCCTAGTATTGACCTCTCTTTACCACCACTTTATAAAAGTCAGTCATACACTGTAGTTTTGGGGTTTTTTATTTTTTGCTCCCATACCAGTTACCAATACAAGTTATGTCGTCTTTCACATTATTCCCTTACGTTTGCTTCAAGAAGTGTTTGCTGGGGGAAGCTGGGCCTAGTGCCAATCCTCAGTTCTTAGTACACTGAAACATACCAACCCACAATGTTACCCTTACTGTGGAAACAGTCTGAAGAGTGACATAAAATCAACTTCTTAGAAATTAAAAGGAGGAAAAGTATACATTGTCTACAAATTGAGGACCAGCAATCGACCACACACTCGTTTTTATTCAAAGTTGCTAGGTTTCAGTATCAGGTCCACTCAAAATAGTGACTTCTCTCACTGAATTCATCAGTAAACATTGTGACTGTCACTTGCTTTAATTCTTAAGAACATACCAAGAAAGAAGAATCAAAGTTCAACAGTAAGACAACAGGAGACATACTCAAATACTCCAAGCTTTCAAGACTTTGAATATTCAGGAACTCAGTTTCTGCATACTGCTGTCCCCTGTACACTCCCTTCCACCATCGCAAGGAGATCAAAATTAAAACATTATCTCATTATGGAAAATATAACATATTGAATTCCAAGTAAATTTTACACCTTGTTGCAAAACTACTGAAAGAGTGTAAATATCTCAAACAGAAAGACAAAGAGTTACTACTCCCCTCTGAAGTGTCTGAGTTTGGGGTTTTTTTAAGTCATATGAATGTGGACTTGGCAACTGTAAAGGAAAAGCTTCCATTAACTAAACCTAAGTTCCAGGAAAGAAGGCAAATTCCTTATCAACCGGTCAGCTCATTCTGTTGGAAAGAAGAAAGTAAAGTAGATTTTGTGCATCTTCATGTTCCGCTTCTGTTGCAGCCCACTGGTTACCTATGCAAATATTTCAAAGTTCAACTTAAGAAACACAGAAAAAAAGTATGTGAATCCTTAAACAGTATTTTTGAATTATATAAAGGTTAAAGACATGATGATTCTGCCAAAGCCAAGCATATAAATTTCAAGTTTAGAATAAACCGTCTATGTAGGCAACAGGTTAAAAACCAGTACAGACTGAAGATACCTTCCCTCAAATACATTCTCAGCTGAAGCTTTCCCAAGCTCAGACTTTGGAGTTTGGTTTGGCGGGTTTTTTTCCCCCGGCTGGTTCCCCCCACCCCACCCCGCCCCCGAAGATGCAGCTATCAGTAATACAGTTCTGGTACAGCAGAACTCTACATCCCACTCAGTCTTTCACTCTTGATGCTAAAAGCTCTGTACAGGTGAAAAGGATAAACCTATTGTCCTATCACATTTTGACAAACTGTCTTAAGTGGTTAGTTTCACTAACAGGAAAGGAGGAGGTATTTTTATAAAGTGATATGAAACACAGTCAAAAAGCTATTTTAAAGCAATTGTGTCCAACAGCAAAAAAAAAAAAAAAGGCAGCATTTTTGATGGGTAGCACTGTTCCTCCCAACAGAGAACAGATGCCTACGGTCAGAGATACAAGTTCTGTGAATACACTTTACAAGTTGACTTTGTTTTAAATCCACCTCAAAATGGAATGTTTCAAATCATAAAGGGTCTAAAGGCTGCACATAAACATTATTTAATGTTAGACACACACTAAGTTTTATAAGCATTACACTAGAACTACTTTGGTATAAAAAATACTTTATTTTAAAGCTATGAAAGTTATAAAAATATGTAGTTAAACTTTCTACTCACAGAATGTTTGCTATTTTAACATTAGTGATTTGTTTCTCCTAACGAATCTGAATTTTATTTTAAAGGTTTACAAGACATTATTACTGTAATTTTAAAAACCCAGCATTACAGGGAGCTGTACTAATTGTGATGTTTTATCAGTACTCATTTAACCTCTAGATTTTTAAATGAAGGCAGCAAAAACAACTATTTTCTGATGATACAGAATTTCTTATTTCTTGAAGCGTTTCTGTGGTTGACCACTTCTTCATTAGTTACCTGCAGCATGGCACCTTCCTGCCAAAGAAAAAAAAAGTGTATCTGAAGATGTTTATCACATATGTCTAAACCAAATTACCAATAGGGGAACTTCAGCCATTTTAAAAAAAAAAGTATAAGCAGTTCACTGGTGTGTCTAACACAAAAAGGAACAGGACTTTTGTTAGCTGAGTCCACGTTCTTCAGTGGTCAGCCTTTTAAAGGCAACGGAACTTTGAAATTAGGGCATTTTTGGTTGGGCTTTTTTTTTGTGGGTTTTGTTGATTTTTTTATTTAAAAGCCAGAACTAGCAGAGTATGCCACCCTTACTCTGAGTAAGTCGTTACTTTGTGAATTTCCATTACTTTGAGGTGCAAACATTCAACACAGTGAGAGTAAGGCTGATTGAATTTGGCACTAAGGTTTTTTAGCTGCAAGAACTATAAAAAATGGTGGAAACCTCAACATTCTAGCCAAATTCCAATGCATGTATTTACATTATACACTTATGAAATACCACCTGCAGTTTCATTTGAAGTTTTCACTTCCCCTCCTAAAGAACTGCTTATGCAGTTGTTAAAAGAATGGACGACACATTCCTTCACAGAGGCAGATGTATTCTGTGGTGCAATTTTTTTCCTTACACGTAAAGTCTACAGTTACTTGGGAACCTTCAGGATGAAACGTGTTATATAAAATAGATTACAGCAGACAAGACACATAACAACATAGTTCATTTTCAACAGCACAGAACTACCTTCATTGCATTACCTTGCAACCACCATAATGCATAGACTCCCAAGAAAAAAAAAATGTTGCAGGATGCAAAAGTACAGTTGTATGATTTAATTAACTTGTGACCTACCATTTTAACTACCAACACCAGGGATGGAACCCTTGCAAAGCTTTACTAATGGACACTTGCAGGTCTCATTTGTTCAACTGTAGCAGTGTACAGTGGCAGCAGTCTATGCTTGTCCAGGGTTCATATCATAGCTAGATTCCAGTAGGAAAAAAATATGTTAAGTAGCTGAAATTAACAAAAATTTGTTTGTAAAAAATTTAATAATACAAGAAAACAGGATTCACAAATTTCTTTTCAATTTGTAATTGTTAACTCAATGCATTGCTATGTTAAAACTACATAACGAGAATCACTATACTGAAAGAATACTGTCAAGCAATATTAGTTTCTTGTTTTCGGAACATTAAGAAAGGAAAAGTAAATAAGATCTTACCTAAAGAAGTTTAACTGAAGCTTAGAACTATTTTGCTCTACACCCTCAGCCTTCGTTGGCATCCTTAAAAACTACTGCAGTTAAAGCTTTGCAGAAATACAGCGCAGCTTTTTAAGACTGGCTGAACTTAGTGACGTTTTCAAGAGTTCTCTTGTACTAGACCTGTGTCCCTGGAAGAGTACCTCGCTGGGGATATTTCCTTTCCTTGCCATTGAAGAAGCAGCATCTAAAAGATCTAAAAAGGTGTTTCTCTTCGCAGAGATATCCCTTAAGTTATCTAGATATTTTAAACCTGATCATTTACAGACAACATACTTTTTTCTGACCAGCATTTAATTTTACATGTACAACAATAGCTTTATATTATTTGTGGGACCTTATACTACCCACTCCTTGCCTTATTTTACAATATTAAAAAAAATCTAAAATTACACAATATTTCCTTTAGAATTATTTTATTAAATCATAAATGTACAACAGCTTCTTAACTCTACACACGCACTTAAATTTTTAAAAGGAAAACGTTATGTCTTATTACACCATGATCCTGGCTAATAGCTTTTCAAAACTTTGAGAAAAATCTTAAAAAAGGTTTCACATGTCACCTGAAACTTACAAATTTAACATTATCAAAGGAATGCTTCTACACTTACAAAGACCACTAGAAAGAAACAACAATTAAAAAGCTAAGAAACTGTCTCAAAGGCATTTTTACAATCCTTCCTCCACAGTAAGGTAATGTTATTAAATAATCCAAATCCATTCACAAAATGGCTCTCTGCATCTGCTCTGGTGTCTTCTGCCATATCACTGCATATTTATGCATGACTGAGATAAGTGTTTCCTTAACATTGTTATTTCGATAACCTGAAGCTGTTCTGTTACCTCTGGGCTCTCATCCTCTCCTATTTATACAGTGAAGCCTGTTTCAACAGAAGTAAAGAGTAAAAAAAATAGGTTATGAAATTATTCATCTAACCATTTTTTAAAGGAAAGATAATATGATCCTAAAAAGCTTTTAACTCCTGCAGCTACTCTCAAGAATCACTGCAATTTTAACACTTACAAACATACTTACCCATGGCATGCTTGCAGAAACTCAGTAACGGCTCCTCCCTCCATATCCACCACTTCCTCCACTGCCCCCTGGACCATAGTTTCCTGCAATTGCAGGAAAAGAAAAAACAGAAGTTACATCACTACACTTTTAAAATCTAGGAATGCTTTTGATTCAGTATGAAGGTGAACATCCACTTCACTTCCAGAGACAGCATATACAACAAAGATTTTAACGCTTCCCTGTCTTCCTCTTAATAACCCCTAAGAACTGCATGCTGAAATCTCGTATGATTCAGCAGTGCCACATGTAATTTGATGCACTGTATTGTCTTTAGCCCATGAAGGCTGGCTTTATTTGCATGCTAAACCTTACAAGGAAGGGCTTCATGTTTCAATTTCTGTTTCATAAGCTTTACACATCATATTAAGTAACATTTAGACAACAAAAAGCAGAAAGTGTCAGAAAACAGTGACACTACAAGTGGGGGAAAAAAAGAAATCCCAGCAAGTTTAGCAGACATTAACTAGACTCTCTAGAAGTAGTTTGAGCTGACAACAAAGAACATGAAACCTGGCTAAAATCTTCACATACAGGAAATTGCTAAACGCTTCATAATACTCTGAAAAAAGTTACTATCTTGTAATTTATCTTTTAAAAAATATTAATAATAATTTTCCCGATGGCAAGCTTTACAGTCTCAACATGAGAAACTGCAGCCAGCCTGCAAAAAGAACAAAGGCACTGCAGTCCATCTACTGCAGAAGTTAACAAATTTCTATGTATCAATCTTAGAGAATCACAGAATGGTTTGAGTTGGAATGGACCTTTAAATGTTCCAACCCCCTGCCATGCGCAGGGACATCTTTCACTAGATCAGGTCGCTCAAAGCCCCATCTAACTTGACCTTAAACTTCTTCCAGGTATGGGGCATCCACGACTTCGCCGTGCAACCTGTTCCAGTGCCTCACCATCCTCATCATAAAGCACTTCTTCCTTGTATCTAATCTTAATCTACCCTTTTTCAGTTCAAAACAGTTACCCCTTGTCGTATCTTCCCTTTCACCTCCCCAAGAGGAAGCCCACCCACTCTGTTTGGCTCCGAAACAGGTCAGGACATATACAATACCTCCACCATATGGTCCTCCCATGTTCCTGCTGCCACCAAAATTTCCACTCTTCATTGGACCGTAATTTGAAGGTTGTTGGTTGTAGTTTCCAAAATCATTATAGTTTCCACTTCCATAATTGCCTGCATTATGAATACAAAAGTGGAGAAATAACCAGATGAGCTAAAACACATATGGCGCTCACAAAGTTATCTCATCATTAGAATTTTAAATAAAGTACTAAATCACACAGGTATTCCAGCAGTGTATGCAATAAATTGCCTTTTCACACTATTTGGAAAACAAGAGCTACCTTACACAACATTTACACCACCCACTCCCTCAAAATCTCAAATGACTTGCACTAATTTACAAGTTAAATGCTTGGTCATACCAAGCCAGTAGGTTACCTCCTCCATAGTTGTCATAACCACCTCCATAGCCCCCACCCTGGTTGCCATATCCAGGTCCTCCTCCACCATATCCTCCTCTTCCTCCTCCATAACCAGGACTGCCACCGAAGTTGCCACCTAAGACAATATAATCCTTTAAAATAAACTTCTCCGTGTAGAAGGCAACCAAATTACACAGAATCAGAGGATATTTTCCTGTTTACAAGTCTACAGGGTAAGAAAAGGGTAGTTTTGTGAAGAAATTTCTCTGGTTCTTTTTAAAGGCACACACCAACTCCCACCTTAACTGAATTGTGACCAAATCCCACCAGTCAGACTGCCTAAAAGCCTCAATTAAAAGGCTTAATTAAAATCTTTATTTTCATGGAATTTAAGAAACACTTCTATTTTAAAGACAAGAAAACGGCATGGTTGTCCAAGATATAACCACACAATTTATCACACAGAAGTTTAACATGAGCCAGCAGCCATGTGTGCTTCCTAAGGTCAACAAAGTGGCTTTGGAAATTAATATAAATTTTATACCAATGTTAAGGGAACGCAAAAACGTTTCTGAATGAGAGATAAACACCACCACTACCACCAGACGTAGACTAACCTCCAGGTCCTCCACCATATCCGTTATACCCATCACCAAATCCACGGCCACTGCCATATCCATCTGTTGGAGAAAAACAAAGTATTTCAATTCAGCTGTAGCAAACTAATTGAATTCTCAAACCCTTATGACCTTAAGGACGAAATCTCAAGGATTATTGATCAAGCACATGTAGATTTGAATATAGAAAAATATATGTGCGATAATGGATTCAATCACTGCTCTACCTCTCTATTTTCTTGCATTTGTAAGGTACTCAGGTCTAATTTTGGATGTAGTCCTTCCACCGTAAAGGTCAGGCAAGAGCTGCACAGAATTACAGAGGAGAAATCGCTGAATTTCTTAACAAAATTATTAAGGTTTAGGTTAATTTTGGCTTCCAAAAAAAGTTTGGGTTTTTTTGTTTTGTTTTTTAAAGAAAATAACTTCATTTTACTGAATATCGACATAACCAATTTGTGTACTACAAAGAGGTCTGCAAGTTGTTTTTCCCCAAACCTCTTTAACTGCTACAGTTGTATGTAAATTAAACAGCAGGAGTGCACAAAGTTACACAGAACCAGAAAGACAGTATAAATAAGGGGGAAAAAAAAAAATTCTACAAACATGCCTGTCTTACCGGCTCCCCCTCTGAAATTGCTGCCAGGTCCTGGACCAAAGTTGCCACCACCTCCACGTGCATCACCAAAACCGAAGTTTCCTGTAAGAGTTTAACATTTGTCAGTGGGGAGATCATGCAAACTGAACACACAAGTCATTCACAAGCCATTAACTGTTACTTTTACGTACCTCCTCTCCCACTCCTAGAATTTTGAACTTCCTGCATTTCCTGTCTAGAGAGAGCTTTCCTTACTTCTGCATTATGGCCATTGATTGTGTGATACTTCTGCACTGTAACCACATCAAATAAGACAGCATTAGCACTTAAGTACTGTTCTGGTAACAAGTAAGAATATTAGGCTTCCAAAAATGAAGTAATTTCCAAATTAATCCATACATATGCCACATCATTACAAAAACCCCAAATACCATACGATTTTTAAGCAAAGAAGCTAGTACTTATTTAAAATACACGTTTCCTTCCACACAATTCACTGAAACTATGATACAGCAAATATTCATGCACGTAACTAATCCCATTATCTCTTTAGTTTAAGTTTAGCTTTACACAATTACTGTAACTGCAAGGATTAATACGATCAAATGGAAGAGTGAAACTAGCATTACTTACATACAATTTTATCCACAGGATCATGGTCATCAAATGTAACAAATCCAAACCCTCTCTTTTTACCAGACTGTCTGTCAGTAATGATTTCAATAGTGTCAATTTTCCCATATTCCTCAAAGTAGTCACGAAGGTGGTGCTCTTCAGTGTCCTCTTTAATACCGCCAACAAATAGTTTTTTCACAGTAACATGAGCACCAGGCTTTCCAGATTCCTGTTAAAAGAATGCTTTAAATTACCACACAGAAAAACAATTTCATAAATCATTATTTTGCCATGATTTCAGGTATAGAATACTGATAAACTACAATTTTTCAAGCACTCGAGGGTAGCTCTCTTACGATGCCTTGTCCCTACAATCTTACTTGGGGAGGCCTTCTGGGAGGGGAGTAACATGGGGTAATTGTGAGGTTTTTCCTACACCTTTATGTCAAAGCCTTTAAAACATTGAAAAACATACAGATAAAAAGTGCTAGGAAATGCACAAAAGTAAATAAAAAGCCTTTAAACATAGTTAGAGAAAACAGAAGATCAACTGTTCGAAAGAACTGCAAGTATTTAATAATCTAAACCACAGCATGATTTTTGTAACTATGATGAGTCAGTTTCCTCTGCCCATCCTCCCAACAGCAGTGAAACCCACACTCCTCTGGTATCAACAGAAAAGGTCCTTCAACTTCAGCCAATCCACAGCTATGCATCTTATCAACCCCTATTCAAAAGATGAAGACACCTCCTCACATTCATGGGTTATTCTTACTTTTCGAGCATGCTATCCAAACTGCTGTACTAGGCAGGAATGACTTATTCCTAAAGCTTAGCAATAGCTTTGTGTGTATGAACAGTATGCACGTATGCTGCTTCAATTACCTTTTTCCAAATGCTAACCAACCCTGCATTCTGCAGGGAACGGAAAGAAAACTGGGATAGCTAATGGGGGTACCAGTGCTTACGATTTCCACTTCCCTTGACCTCTGTCTGAGACAGCTCATGGAACTCCAGCTCATCAGTCCAAATGCATTAATCACCTGGGTCCAACCTTACACTGGTAAACCCCTCCCAGAGCTCCCACAACATGGTCAACAGAAGTTACCTAGAATCTGCACTTGCTAAAGTACCTCTGCGCCACTGTAACCCAGCTGAAAAGTTCACAGGTGCACTGCATTCTGGTGCACACACCTGATTTGTGCCCCAAATATGCCTGGGGCCAAAATCAGAGTAGTCCTAAAATGATTTTGTACACCACCACTGGAAAAAGACAGAATTTCCCTACTACATTCTCTATTTTTAGTCACTTCAGTTACATACCTTTCAGAAGTATCAAAAAACGCCTTGGAATAGAGTCAGGAGAGATTGACAGGAGTTTTTTAATTTGAGATTTAGTAACAGTAACCATTCCAGAGCAGAGTTAGTTTGGAACTTTCATAATTACAGGCATTCAACATGTTTTCACTAACACCACTTTCAGACCCCAGCTGCGACCCTTGCAGACATGATTCTACAACCAGAATAACTTAATAATTCATTGTGATAATACACGTTTATGTAATTATGTCATTTAACATACCAGAAGTGTGGGAAACAGTGTCCCAACTACAGCCTTTAAGCTAGAGAATTTAAACCCGGCAGTTTCAACAGGAACAAAGTATACCTGTCCAACCAAAACAGATTGTTCCAAAGCACAAAAAGCATCTGCTGTCAACACCATACTTACCTCTCTAGCCACAGCTCTCTTAGGCTCAACCACCCTTCCATCAATCGTGTGAGGCCTTGCAGCCATGGCTGCATCAACTTCAGCCATAGAGGAGAATGTTACAAAACCAAACCCCCTTGATCGTTTGCTTGCAGGATCCCTCATTACCTAAAAACAGTAAATATGTTTAAACTATTTCTACCTGTCTCATGTTAAGCTTAACACTAATGAAACTTGGAGAAAACATGTAAACTTAATTTACGTTTTCCTTGATTTGATTTCAGAACACTACTGTAACAGAGTAGCAGGCTATGCCAATTAAGCACACAAATGGCATTTCCTGGCATTAAAGAAATTCAAACCACTGTTGTTCTCCAAGACAACCCCTAACTCAAGAAATGCTGCTGTATCAGTGACACGTGTTTATGTTTGTTTTCTCAAAAAAATGAAGCACACAATTTAAGTTTTCTGAAAACAACAGACTTCAAATTTGTGTTATGAAATACGTATTTACTGCTCTCAAAACAAACTCAGCGGATGAACTTCTGCAAGAGTCACTGTCCCTGAAGGTATTTCAAAGATGTATAGACACGGCACTTAGGGACACAGTTCAGTGATTGATTTGGCAGTTTTAGGTTTACGGTTCGACTCTAAGTTCCAACCTAAATGATTCCATGAAAACATCACACAGAAAGGCATCGTTCTCCAGCTTTATTGAGGCTGCTTACCATGGTATCAGCTTTCTGCCAAAGGTTACCAATCACACAGAAACCACAGTGCGCAGTGTAAGCGCTCCCTACTGCACTTCAGCCAATAATACGGAAGTTAATTTTAAACTGTGGAAATCAGTGGTTAGACATAATCTGGGAGATTTCACAGGAAACACATCCTGAATGCTCCTAAGTCTATCTACAGAGTTTGCAAGTAAAAGTCTGTGGACAGGTTCAACGACTGAATGATGTACACTTAAGAAAATTTAATACTCTGTATTTTCATTAAGCTATCCAGAAAACAAACTTCCTACTTTTACAATTTCTAAACATTCTACACCATTGTTGCGGCTTAGGCATGCCAAACTTACCACACAGTCTGTAAGCTTTCCCCATTGCTCATAGTAACTCCTCAAGCTTTCCTCTGTCGTTTCAAAGCTTAAGCCGCCAATAAACAGTTTGCGGAACTGCTCCTTTTCCCTCTATCACAGAAAAGAGGATCATATTAGTATAATTAACAATACCGCCTCTGCGTTAGCATAGTTAAATACCAAGTAACATGTTCTTAAGCATAAAAAACTTTCAGTAAGATATATTTTTCAAAATTACACTTAGCTCTTCTAAATATTTTACCACTACTCAAGAAGTTAAGCAATTAATGCAATTCTATGGGTCCACTTTTATAACACAGATTTTAATAATGTGTTTCTTCCCATCTCTCCCTCCAAATATTAAGAACAAGGGACCACACTCAAAGACTTCCAGAATAGTCCTCTCAAAAGATCTTTAGAAGATGCTTTTTGAAGAAATGGAAAATAAAAAAAACCCTAAAAGTTCTCATTACAGATAACATGAATTAATTCACACTGTCAGATTCTATTCCAGACGGCATTTATTTTTAAAAACCATAATGGTTCGAATTGTTGTACGTGACTACTATCATGCTATTTACCCAAGGCATTAAAAATAAATG
The DNA here is from genome assembly GCA_013398225.1 of Steatornis caripensis. Taxonomy (NCBI): domain Eukaryota; kingdom Metazoa; phylum Chordata; class Aves; order Caprimulgiformes; family Steatornithidae; genus Steatornis; species Steatornis caripensis. The sequence continues at coordinate 366,872 of VZSC01011358.1, forward strand.
AAAATATGGCTAAAGAGGTTCTAAAATGGGTCGCCGATTCACATTTTCTCATTATTAAAAGGAATGAAAGCTGGAGCATCTGTAAAATTAATCTGGGTTCCTGCACCATTAGAATTAGTGGCAAACCTATCCACCCTCAACAGCAGCAGTACCGAAACTAAGTGGATTACCTTTAAAAAGGAAATGTGAGCAACACACATTCGCATATGTACCCACTAATATAAATTATGCTTTCAGTAATACTTTGTTCTATTACCTTTCAGAGAAATTATTGCTGCACTTGTTCAGCAGAAATTTCTGCTGTCATGACAAGTACATAATTAAAAAAAACCCAGAACCAATAATAAGGTATTACATTTACTATTTTGTATGTGGTATTATCCCAAAGCAGGAAGGACAACCTCCCAACCGCTACCAGTTAAAAATACTTTTATACTACCTTTTTATACTAAGCAGGTATCATAATTATCATTTTCTACACACAACACCACCAGATCATACATTTTGCAATTTTCATATCTGAGCAACAGCAACAATTTTAAAAATACACTAAAAAGTAGCCCCCTTCCACAAAATTTAAGATTTCAGAACGTTGTCTGAAAGAGAACTAGGGACAAGAGAACTCAAATGCAATGATTATTTCAGCTTTCAATTGTTAACTGATTTTAAAAATAANAGGTCCACAAAAGACACCTCTTCCTATAAAAAGGATTGTCATGCATCTAATAATGCATGTTTATATTCCTGTAAAAATATGAAAATCAAGCTAATTTAGTAGGCAGGTAGGATTTTTCCAGTAAGTGTTAGGTTTACCTTTGAAGACAGTTATAAACACGTAAATGAAACTCAACGAAATAACATAATCAGCTATAACAACTGCATTTGCTTTTTAAAGGACAAACATACACCACACATAACTAATAAACATTAAACAGTGTAATAACGCACTTTACAGATGTATGAATTCTTAGAAACTGTAATCTACCATGTATTAAGTGTCATGCTGTACACATCCTATCCAGAACAACGTCTAGGAACGACACACATCAGAACACAGCAATAACAAAATTCACTACCCGTTCTTGGTAGCGAACCACTGTGTCAAAATATCATAAACATGCTGTTTCACTAATACACACATAGCCGCTGGATGTAGAGACTATTTATCATAAATGTGTCAGTTTTAAGAAGCTGTGGTTGGTCTGGCATTAATCTTCCACCAGCGCCCAGACAGCTCTGACCATCTAAAATCTATGCTGAATGAAGCTGTAAAATGTGTGATAGAAACTATTATCACTCCAGACTCTTTAAGGAACTTGAAAAAAACCCTAATTTGGTAAAAACATTCCTCCTTCCAACCCACCCGTGCCAAGGCCCACAATATAAAAGCCGGAAGAAAAATCTCTTTCAAGCTTTCCATAGTATGCTCTGTGGGAGGAATGGAGTGCAAGAGGAAATCTTTATGACCTCTGTAGAATGTTCATTAGCACTTATTTTAAGCCTTCCTTCACAAGCTTAAAGCAACGCTTTAAGTACAGGGAAGTACAGGAAAACGCACACCATTTGCTGGAAAATTCATCATGAGAGCAAGGAAATGTGTTTCATATAGCAATAATGTGTGCGTGAATACTCCAGGCTGACTGCAGACTTTGCAGAATTAAGAATCCGAGTAACAAAAACGGTTCATGGAGACAAGTGAGCGGGATGTCTGAGCTACTATGGCTAGGCTTGCCAAAAGCAAAGCTGGGTTTACTGGTCCCAAACTAGAAAGGCACTGCTCTCTCTCTCCTCGCCCCTCCTCCAAGCATCCCGTTAGCCCCCCCCAGGTTCTACAGGGCTTTGCAATCCAACAGCCTGGTTCTCTCCCGTCCCCCCCGCCCGAGGCGATCAGGAGCGAAACGGTACCGTGCCGGCTCCGCCATGTGGCGGACATCAGGAAAACAGGGGTCCCCGCAGCCAGAAGGGGAAAATGGCGCCCAGAAGCAGCCGTCACTTCCAGGGACGGCGATGCGGCGGGAAGCAACGAACTTCTGGAAGCACCAACCCCAGATGGGGGTGGGGAGGAAGATAAATATCACCCGGATCCTCGGGCTAAACAGAAACCCAAGTGCTGCAAACCGCTTCAGCGTGCGCCTACACACACGGTACCAGGAAGAGCCTGCGAGCGCTCCGTTCCGCCCCCGCAGACACTACAGCTCGCCGCGTAGCCCCTCCCGCCCCCCCTCGCTTTCTCGCTCTCGCAGCGATCCCCACCGCCTCACGCACAAGCTAGTCTCGGCGCCGCCATTTTACCCCTCCCCCTCGCCACCGCCATTACTAGCAGCGCCACCCCGGCCGGCCAGCACCTCGCAGGGAGGGCAAAGTCGACTCCCCGGATCGCGCACCGACTGACCTCCATAGCCCCGTATCCCTCTCCTCCAGCACTACGCAAACGGCAGCTCGGCTAGCGGGTACGTCAACTGATTTTAACAACTCGTCACCCGCCGCGCACGGCTACCGCAGCTTCCGCCTCCTCTCTCGGCTGCGCACCAGCCCCAACCGCCGCTTCCAGAACGTTCCGCGAACGTTCCTCCGCGCGAACGCCTTCTCTGCGGGAGGAATCCAGCGCCCTCCGTACCCGCGGCGCGCCGACCGCAAACCGGCAGAGGCGCCCAGCCCTGTGCCCACAACGGCTGAAGTCCGCTTTTAATGCCCAGACCCGGAAAAATTCACTCCGTACGCGTAACGAAACGTACCACCCTCCTTAAAAGCACACTCTGAATTTTCCCTCTTCACGTACCATATTCTTCATGGTTCACGTATTCCTGCTTGAGAGTACCGTACAACTGCTCAGTAATGGCTGCCTTAACTGTTACGTAATTTGAAATTCAGCTCCGCGTAGTGCTAGCGCCCTCCTTCTCCAGCCCAGACTCGCTTCCGAGGTTTTAGTTTAAAAAAAAAAATCTTGAATCCGAAGCTTAAACACGTCCAAAGGGGCAGCAGTTCTGCATGACACCCCTACGTGTTTTTATCACGTAATAAAAAGTCATCAACTCCGTTAGTAATGGCTGTCTCCGAAATGAGCCGAAAGAGCCGTCGTCGTCGAGCTTATCCGCTTCGACAGTCGCCGGAAAAAGCCGAAACGGGAATGGAAGCCCATTCGACTCGCTTCGGCAATTTCCGGAATCTGCCGAAGCAGACAACAATGGCGCTCAGAACCTGCTCGGCAATTTCCGGAGAACAATACGCAACCGCCATCGACTGCCTAGCCCGTTCGGCAATTTCCGCCAACGGAAGAGACTCGCTATACGTGCCCGAGCGGAGCCGAAACGGCCCCGATCACGACTGCCACCGTATCGCTTTTTTTTTTTTCCGGAAATTGCCGAACAGCCCCGAAGGCTCAAACCTCAAAGCGAGGGGTTATAATTAGCCGAAGGGGGCATCGTATCGCGCCCCCCCCGAAGTCTCCCCGTTGTTGGCGGCCTGGCCCCTTCCTCCTGCGCCCGGGCAGGAGGAAGTGGTAACGACGCAGATTTTGGCGCCGACATACCGCGGGGGCCCGGGCGCCGGCGGAGGGAGGCGGACATCGCCGCAGCCTGCTCCGCTAGACCCCGCACCGCCGATACCGGGCGCGCCGCCAATTACCTTTCAGAGAAATTATTGCTGCACTTGTTCAGCAGAAATTTCTGCTGTCATGACAAGTACATAATTAAAAAAAACCCAGAACCAATAATAAGGTATTACATTTACTATTTTGTATGTGGTATTATCCCAAAGCAGGAAGGACAACCTCCCAACCGCTACCAGTTAAAAATACTTTTATACTACCTTTTTATACTAAGCAGNGAGTGCTGCCGCCCCGCGCACCGGGGAAATGGCGCTAGAGCTGCTCCTTTCTTCCCGCCCCCTCTTCCCCCCCCGCTCTCGGGGAAAGCCACCCGCGGCTCCTCACCCCGAGCGAAGCCTTCCCAGCCGACTCCGACCCCTTTCCCCACTAATAAAAGAGTTTTCGAGCTTCCCCTCCCGGCGCTTTCCGACCCATTCCCCCCCCCCCCCCCCCCCCNTCCCCGCCGCAACGCGGGAAATGGCCGCGTTCCAAACAGTACCCTGGGCCACGCCGCAACGAGCTTCAAACCCACCCCAGAGCTTCCCTGCCTGCCCGCCCTCCCCGTTGCCGGGCCTCGCCGGGGCCGCCCTCCCGCACCGACTGAGGGCCTCGCTCTGCGGCGGGCGGCGTCCGCCCCGGCCCAACCCGCCCTCATGGCGGCGGCCATCATGGCGGCGGCAGTTACTGAGCGCCGCCGGCCCGTTCCCCCGCCCGCCGGCTCACCCAGTCGCTTTCTCTGTCGCCGCGAGGCATCTTCCTTCTTTTGGACGCCTGACGCGGTCCTGCGCTAGCCCCCCGTTGGAGAGACGTCTTGGCCCCCCTCCTGTGCTGGCGGCGACGACGGTAGGAGGTTGCAGCTCGCGCGTAGGCGGCGTCGTGCGCTCTGCCCCGTCAGCCGCCGGCG
>VZSC01011358.1:372211-392623 GCA_013398225.1 Steatornis caripensis
TAAGCTCGTCCGGGACGTCCCCGCCGGCCTCACGTGCGCCCGCCAGACGCCCGAGGCGCAGCCTCCCCCAGCGGGCCTCCGCGGGGCTGCCTTTATTTTCTGGTGGGGGCGGCCGGGGGGGTTTGTTATTGTCGTTTCTTTTACCCTTGCGCCTGCCTCTCAGACCGGGACGAGACAAGCCCCTGTGCGCTGGGGCCCTAGTCCCTGCCCTTCTCCCACTTCAGCCTCCCCCACCGCCTACGGGACTGCCAAAATCCACCTCCCGTGTCAGGGGAGAATTGGGCGGGATTACCGAGTCCGGGAGGTTTTCTGGCCTTGAAGGACTTTCTCTTTTGCCTTGCCCAGGCATATGGGGAATTCTAACAGTTCTATAGTTTGCAGGGGGGCGGGGACAATTCATGCCTAAGGAGGTGGCCGGTAGGAGAAATGACATGGAAAAGGGGATGGGTTGTGTTCAACATCATTTGTGTAGGTTAAATATGCAGCATGTACAGCTTAGCTGACTTAATACAGCTCTAGGACCTTAACTCTTGAAAAGTTGAGAATCAGAAGGCAACGTTATAGTTGCGTTAAGATGAAATATATGTTGTTTATAAGTATTAACTACGATGTAAGAGTAATGGGTGACTCATTATTACACCACAGATACGTAGCTGCTCCCCACCAGATTCGCAGTTAATATACCTAGGTATATATTGATTAACTGCTAGAATCTGAACTCCTGCTCTATTGGGTTTAAGGAAATAAGCATCCCTGATGGTCCTCCCCCTTTTCCCTAGAAACATCTCTGTGCCTTAGAAGGCCTTGAAAAAACCTTTTTTCAACCCTATATACCACTTTATCAGTATCGTTTATCCTGGCTAGCATAATGGTGCGTTACTGGGTTATGCCGGACAAAGTAGTAACCTACTTCTTGTTCTGGATTTAATCCGTATTAGAAATGTTATATGCAGTGAATACGTGGGGGTTGGAACAAGGACCATGCTTGTATTGGGATGCCTTTCTCTGAGTAACGTAAACTTCCTTTTAATTGTCATGCATTTTTCTAGTAAAAGCTCTGCAAGTCTGCAATAAAAATGGCCTCCAATAAAACTACGTTGGTAAGTTCATGCACACCTAAAGTATGTAAGGATTTAATCAACATATTTTTCTGCAAACCTATAACTTGGCATCTCCATTTAAAAGATACATCCACATCTCCCCTCCCCAGCATTATTCTGACCAAAATTTCAGATCCAGAAAGTAAGGCTACTAGAAAGGACATTGTCTTTGGCTTTAATAAATCTGCTATTTCCAAAGAGACTTGTTGGGAAAAAAAATATTAAAGGACTCTGCACTATTTCGTACAGTCGAAAACACTAAGGATTTTTTAGCCTCCTTTCAGCACACCATGTAATTCATCATATATGTAAAAAATAAAATCCAAGTAATGTATTCATTTAATTTCTCTCTGTATTTGGGGAAAACTAATTGCCTGAGAAAAGGCAGTCTTTACAGATGAGAAGTGACATTATTGGGAAATGATGTGGCATAGTTAAGATGCCTTTTGAAATGATTTTTAACAAATAACAGTTTCTTTGAATTTCATAGGAGCAGAGATTATCAGATGTCAACCCCTCCTGGACCGTTTTAATGATGCATTCATGGATCTCAAGTCCTGTAAAGCTTTGCTTGACATTAAAATATGGACTTCTGAGGGCAGTTGGTTGCTGGTTACCATTCAACTAATAATAATACATAATTTTGTGAAAGAACTGAGAAAGTATAGCCTGAGATGCATCTGAGGTTGAGGCGGGGAAGTAAGGAAAAATAAGCGCATACAATTCAAAATTTGGATAGCAGGACAACTGATTTATAAAGCACTTAAAAGTCCTGTTCTTAAACTTACTGAAGTGGTTGACCCAGATTGAGATATATTAAAACCTTGTATTAATTCCTGGCTTAGAAGTGCAATGGAGCACTTCCTTTATATTGTATGATAACTATTTTAAAAGATTTCTTCAATGTGAATGTCTGAACTTTCTTTTAGTAATTGATTGCCCACTTTTCCCAAATGTGAGGAATAGAAGGAGTTAGCCAGCCTGGGGAGGGGGTGCCTCAGGGAGAGGAAAGAATCTGTGAGTGCAGTATTTTTAATCTTCTGATGTTGAGAATTTTGCTGCACAGGTCAGGAAAATCAGTTATGGTTCCCATGGGAACCATAACTAATTCTGTTTCATTATGTATTTGCATGCAAAACCTAAATGTATTAAGGGATAGCGTAGCTCTGGAACTGTAATTCGGATTTTGTTACCTCTTTTATGTTAAAACCTTCACCACAGTGTCACATCAGTGTTTTAATCTTGCCCTTCAAAGAAAGAGTGATTATCCACTGGAGAGCATCTGCATCTGCCATATGTGACTTCTGAATGCAGAAAGGGAAATGAGCTGTAGATGAGCGTTCAGTGGCCGAATGCCCAAGTTACAGTTTACAACGTGCCACCCTAGAGAAGGGAGCTTCAGGGGTCTAGTGGACATTTAAGTACCCTTTAACTTCAGTCAGGTGCCACATTCCCTTATGGGCTGAGATTTACATTGACTTGTGTAACCTCAGAATGTACAGGTTTTTAACAAATGTTCAGTATTTCTGCAGGCTCTGCAATCAAGTATTACTTTAATAGATTGAAAAGGCTCAAGAATTTGGAAAGCAGTGCTGATGCACACAAGACGTAATTATATCTCTAATAGTTAAAACAAAAAGCAACATACTCTCAGTTTTGTTATTTCTTACTGCACTTCAAGAGAAAAGTACAGACCCCTATGCCATTAATTTTCTTCTGTGGAAGATTATATAGATATTGAAGTCTTAGAAAGTAAAAAAAAAAAAAATTGTTGCTTTGATACAGAAATTCAAAACATTTATCTTTAAGTGACAAGAATTAGTGAAGCCGAAAAGAGTACCAGAAAACAATCTTCCATTGAAACAAAGAATTTTAGTCCAACGGAGAACACAGATGGAGATGTTCCCTACTTGTAGCCTGCTTGCCTCATCACCAGTAATTATAATGTTATTACTATGGTATAGTGAGTCTGTTGTCTTTTGTTTTTTCCCCCTCCGCTTCTTTTTTTGTTTGCTTGTTTTTCTCATCTCTACCCCTTTCTCTTTTTCACACTTCCATTTCTTGAAAGAAGCTGCCTTGATAGAAGTGTTGGACATCTTAATGTTTTTATTTTCCTTCAGTTTCAGTCTTACATTTTTGCTATGGAGGCAAAAAAAGCCAGTGTGCTGAAGTTGATGCTTTTCAGACATGAATGCTGTGGTCAAAACACACCTGGGATATGCAGGCAGTTAAAATCTAATTGGAAATACATGCTCTGTTTTAGATAATCTCCCTTCTGTGCTTCAAAATAAAAAAAAAGGTCACATGAGATATAATCATATGCAGAAACTTGCTGTTTGAAAGAGAAGCTTGAAACTTCCTCCTCTTCTTTGCACCTTCAGTTTATGGGTTGCTAACCAGAGTATTTTGGGGAAGGAGGGAAAAATTAGTTATGAAAACTAAGGGGCACAAAGACAGGGCTTTGGAAAGAAAGAATCAGCTTCAAATCTTGAGTTTACAAAAAGAAGACGGTTTTTCTTGTGTCTAACACTTTTTTTTACCTTTCACTGCAGCAAGACAAAATTCTACAAAGTCTAAAAATTTTACAGTTTCAAAATTGCTTCGCAGTATTCTCAAACTAACCCACGTTAATTCTAGAGAGGGCTAGAGAAAGGTCATCAAGCAAATAGAGGTGCTCTGTGATTTTTTGCTTGTCTGTTTTCTGTTCTATGGGAAGTGCATTAGTGAGGAATTAGTTCTGTCCACTTTGATTTAGGGTGCTGCATGTCTATATGTTTTAGGAGCTTAATACTGCTCCCATTAGTTTATGGCTGCCACTTTAACAATTTCCTTATAAAGTGTGGTCCAAAATGGCAAGCAAACTGCTTTTGGTCTGTCAGTGTTCCACAAATGTGATAAGACAATGTGATAGGCTTGTTCCAACCTTTTTAAGATTACAAACAAGGAAATTCTGAAATGTGTCCTTCTATTACTATTTAATTGTGCCTTATTAAACTGGGAATGCCTTGAGGATGATGTGGATGTAATATTTATTTTAAGAACTTAAAGAGTATTATTTGAAGTATCAAATGTAAACTTAAAACACTTAAAAAGTTTTTTTTTAAGTTAGCAAAATTTCATTTACATTACATGTTAAGTGCTGTACTTAAGTGTAGCTGTCTTAAATTTTTGCACCTTTGTGACATCTGTTTGAATGTAAGTTACATTGGTGCGTGGCTAAGAATGAAAAGGGACTGCAGTAATGGAATGCTCCCAGCATGCATCCTGTTCCATAAGTTATGGGTTATTGTTGAGTATTTTGCTTATTGTAGCAATGTGTCATAAACTGTGCTCCCATCAGCTTCTCCTTTTTTTTGGAAAAGGTAGTGCCCACGTTTTTTTGAGTAGCATCCCTTTTCTATTTTATGCATTTTCACAGTTCCCTTATTACTTTTCTTTATTTCTGCCTTATGCTGTTTCTTGCCTCTGCCTTTTCACAGGCATAGCGATAACTTTTAGAAGCTTCATAAATGTTTGAGCATATAGCACTCTGAGAATTAAATTTGTAAGGGGAGTGGAGGCACTGAGTGTATGGGCAAAAATATTTCACTTTTTTAAAAACTAGTGTTGGGTATCTCATTGAGCAACTGAAGAAAACCCAGAACATTAACATGTCTTGCTCAGGTTACCTGACCACATGCACTAACGTAAAAGGAGTCTGAGCTTCTGGCTTTAGTGTGAATAAGTACATGATTCTTTGCTGTTTACTGAGCAAAGCTGGATTTGGCCAGTGAAGTAACTGTGTAAAGCAAAAGAATGAATAATGTCATTCTGAATTTCTTTTGTAGCACAAGATGGGAAAGAAACAGAATGGCAAAGGTAAAAAAGTTGAAGAGGCGGAGCCGGAAGAATTTGTTGTGGAGAAAGTCCTGGACAGACGTGTAGTAAATGGAAAAGTGGAATACTACTTGAAGTGGAAAGGATTTACAGAGTAAGGCATCACCTATTACTTTTTTTCTGATACAATGCTAAATACTAACCATTTATTTGAAATAACTATGCGGAGAGGGGGTTGGGTGATAGGGATACATTTTAAAGAACCTCAGGGGAAGGACATCCATAAATGCATATTCAAGTGGGACAGTCAAGTATGGAAATAAAATAGAAGATACATAGCTTAGTGTTTGTGCCTACATAAAATGTTCAAAGACTTTTACGAAGTCCTTAGTGATCGTTCTTTTACCACTGCTCTTTGATTTAGCTTGTGTCAGTATCTGCCAAGGTAAGCTAGACTGACAGTTGTTATATATGTGGTGGAATGAACGTTACCTCTGAGTAAATTTTGCAGGTATTTAAACTGTAGGCAGCTCTGAAGCAATGCATTTGAAGCAGATCGTTTGCTTATTATTCACTTTCCTGAACTGCTCTCAAATTAGATGAATTTGCATGAGGAATTCTGTGGCATGGTTGCCTTCATTAGGCATACCTGCAAGGTATCTTTTGAGTCTCTTTTCCAAGACTTACAGAAGCACAAGAAAACCTTATAGTGGATTTTAAAAGTTGATTGTTAAAGGTGGCACATAGTTGTGCTCACTCCCTCCCTTCCTCGACACCCTCTGGCAGACTACTTTACTAGCTGAAAAAAGGTGATGCACCTGGCATTTCAACATCAGTAGTTACATATGCAGTCATATTACTGTTGCATACCTCCCAAAGTGATTGCATTGCAACATTCTGCATTCTAGCACCTGAAATTTGTGTAGTGATAAGTGCCCAAACGCAAGACGCAATGTGTTTAGTATTCAAGGGTCTGATTTGAAGTTATAAAAATGTTTCAGTAACTGAAAATAATTTCTAGGCCTCCTGCTTGTGTGGTAGCTCTGCGGCAGTGTCTGTGCATGAGGATTTCTGATGAAGTGCTTAGTTGTTGTAGGGAACGTTCATGAACTTCTTAAAATTTCGGTTAACAAAATGCACACTCTGGAACATTTGCAGTGCCCGCCTCTGGACATGGAACCTTTGTTCCCTCCTGTAGTCAGCTGAAGGAGGGAGATAGTTCTAGGTATAGTTGATTTCAGTGCTCAGAGGTAACTTTCGAGAGCGTTCCCCATATATAGGAGCTCAGACATACATACTTACACTGCTCATAATGAGCATGTAGTTTGTAGAGAACATTCTGTTCTCTGTCAGTCTTAGTGCTTGCATCATATGGTTTGCTTGCATGGACAGTCTTCAGAGGAACCAGGGAAGGGAGTCAGTTTAAATGGACAGATAGGTTTTGATAGGGTGGGGATTGCTAGTTTTAACTCCTATGATCCCACTTAGATCATGGGACTTAATAAAGCTGCTTATTCTGTATCTCCACTTTAAGAACATTGCTTTTCAACAGTAGTAGAGTGTGCTTCTTTCAGCTGTCAAATGCAGTACATGAAGGTTACTAAAAACAGCAAGATAAGCAGGTTTAAGAAACCTGCCTTACATAATGAGGAAAAAAAAAAACTTGCTTAAGGTACGCCGTGTGGCTAGTTCTACGTTTTTTTTCTCTTCCTAGTTTTACATAAATGTGTGTATGTTTCAGTGCTGACAACACATGGGAACCTGAAGAAAACTTAGATTGTCCAGAGCTAATTGAAGCTTTTCTGAACTCTCAGAAAGCTGGTAAAGAAAAAACAGATGGTGCCAAAAGAAAATCTTTGTCAGATAGTGAATCTGATGATAGTAAATCAAAGAAAAAGCGTGATTCTGTAAGTATATGTTCATGTGCTAAACTTTGTTTCTCCTGTGTCTCTTCCCTAGCTCCCTATTCCCCCTCAAAATCCTGTTGTAACTTTGAGAAAGAGACCAAACATGGGTTTAAAACTGTAAAAATTGCACAGCGCTTGGAACTGTGTTTTAAAAAGGGTTGTCATTCGTGGTGATAAATGACCCTATCCAAATGGTGGGTAAAAGGTGATTGACGTGACGTCTAAAACTTCTTGCATTGTCCCATGATGCTTACTAAGCAATTGAAAGTAAGACTGGCTAAGAGTTATTTATTAATTATATTAAGTGGTTAGTTTGTATTAGAACAAAAGGTTCATGAATGGAACAAAGGTGAAGTTTTGTTTTGGCTTTCATGTTTACTATATGATTTTAAATTGGCAAATGACAAGATGGCAAAATGTGAAGACCAGGCAGTTACTTAGATTTGGTCCAGACTTGATGGTGGAGAGGGAGTAGAAAGGGTGACTGAGGAAAGCCTACCTTTTCTTAAAGGTCTGGGTTTCTCTTACAATTTAAATGAACAAATGACATGACAAATTTAGTGCTGATAAATACAAAATAATGTGTGTGTAATAATATGCTCAGTAGTTCACATATTTCTCTGTAAACTTTCAAACTAGCAATTTGAAATGAAACTGGTTGGCAATGTCAGTGATTTACTGAAGACAGCTGTTGGATGTGTGGTTGCTGTCAAAAAAGTTGGAAGGTATCAGAAGAAATAGTTGATGAATACAAAGAATATTTTAGTTTCTGTATAAGGTCAGTTGTGTGTCTTCATCTGGTACAGTGGTGGGCACTGTCTCAAAAAGGATTTTCTGAAACTAGAGGAACTACTACAGGGAATAGGTGTGATATTCCTGAGCACCAGTGTGATCTCAGTGAGCTAAGAGTGCATTCTTGCTTTACCTCTTTTGCTGCTTTTACTGGCCATGCTTGTTTGTTTACTGTAAGGATTTTTAGATCACCTGTTTAATCTATTGAGTTTTCAGAAGTAAATGCTAGAAACATTGATGTAAAATTCCTTCATTGTTACTCTACGTCTAAATAACTTGGCCTCAAGATCAGTCGTGAAAAAATAAAATTAATGTCATCTTCAGACATTTATATCTAATTGTAGCTTTTATAGTTATGTGAGGCTATATTTTTTGTTCTGATATACACACACAAGAATGTGTATATCTAGTTCTGATGCCAGAACAGAATTTTGTCTTAAACTAGATAACAGTCTTCTAACTTACTCAATAGGTTGATAAACCAAGAGGGTTTGCAAGGGGGCTTGATCCTGAGCGGATAATTGGAGCTACGGATAGCAGCGGAGAGCTTATGTTCCTCATGAAATGGTAAGTCTTACATCCACAGTTCTGGTCCATATTAAGAGAGGGCAGGCAGTTGTGCTTACACTAATGAGACAACTTCATTTGAGTACAAAGACAGCTGGTGATCTCCTTATTAACCTTTTATTCTTAGAAAAACAAAGCTGGTATAATCAGTTAGTACTTACTCCCTCTTCCTTCCAAATCCAAAATAACTTCAGATTCTATTGGTTCAATTTTACAAAAGTAGAAATTTGAAAAGTAAATTTTGATAAAATACAGAAAAACTGGCATTTTTTTGGAAAAGCTGGATCTCAGTAGTGTTCTTGCTGCAAGAATGACAGGCAGAACTCCAGCTTTACATGTTTCAGTAAGCACAAGCCGGATGCTGCGTAGCCAACCGTTTAACCAACCGCGGTGCCAGCTGTTCTTGCAACCAAGTGGACAGAGGATTGGAAGAAACTAGGGGAGGAAGCTGAGGTTGAGATGAAGAACAAACAATGTGAAAGAGAGGTTTATCGTTACGGGCTAGTTAGAGGGGAGAATGATAGGGGGAGTTTGCATTGTTGAGAGGGTAGAGGGAGACCAGCTTCATTAGCTACAGCATTGACGGAAGACTTCCTGTCTCTCCTCAGTGAACAAGTAGGATAAAATTAAGGGTTTTTTTCCAGTGCTGAGAATACAGGAGACTGAATTAACATTTGCTGGAGGTCAGATTTCTTATGACGGTGCGATGAGAATGATAACTCTTCACAGCCTTTGAGAAGGGCATAATTGTGTGAATGGAGTCAAACTGAGTGGTCTCCAGAGAAATGATTTGTCACGTGATATGTCTGGACTGCTGAAGATTAATGCTTTGGAAGATTCCGTCTCCCTTCTGCCTTTTCAAAATCTATAAATTTTATGTGAAACTTAGAAGAGTTGCAAAAGACAGGTCGTGACTATTTGAATTTCTGTAGTGATAATTGGCAAAATCAAACACACAGGAAACGTACAAAAAGAAACTTCTTTTTTTGTTCAGTTGTCATTGATTAGTTTTTCATAATTGACTGTAGGCAACAAACACAGATAAGGGTATGTATGCACAAAACTGACTTGCCAAGGTAAGGCACACTTGAAAATGTAATCTGAAGCATGTGAGACTGGAAAGTTAATTACCGCAAGACAGCATCAAGAATAGCAGTATGAAATATTTCTTTGCATAAGTTACTTGCATAAACAGTAAATATAACGTGGTTGTAAGTACCACCTGTTAAGACTGATGCTATTGATTTTTGCAAGTCTCACTTTGAAGTTTTGATTGTGCTTTAAAAGACAGAACGAGCAAAGTTTTACTTCTTTCATTACATACATTTGTACAGTTACCTATTGCAGTATAAACTGTATAAAAAATAGCAAAGTTCTTTCATTACATACTGCAATAGGTACCTGTATAAATGGTTCCATTTGAATAGTGTTTTCCTTTCAAAAAGAAAAAAAATATGGGAAGGGAAGGAAGATGCAGCTATGAAACCTTGCCATTAGCATGGAAATTTTTGTAGCTGTAGTGAAAGGAATACTGAAAACTGATTTCTAGCTGACATTCTTTTCAGAATGTACTGAATTAATGACTGTGTATTTTCTTAAATCCTACTCTCTTCTACATCAGGAAAGACTCTGATGAGGCAGATCTGGTGCTGGCCAAAGAAGCTAATGTGAAGTGTCCTCAGATCGTAATCGCTTTTTATGAGGAGCGACTAACTTGGCATTCATGCCCAGAAGATGAAGCACAATAATTGTTTGCATTGCTTTTTTATATATATGAATATTAAAACCTGAAATTTGATTTATTAGCAATGTGAGAAGCATACATTCTAACAAGAATCAAATTTGATATTTTTTTGAAGTAGTATGTTTTGCATCCAACAGCAAGTAAATAAAAGCTTTCTGCAACTTGTTTCATTTATCACAAGAGAGCATTTGATACTACTACTTCCTCCATGTTAGGTAAAAGCTTTTATAAAACATTCATAAACTTCCATAGTTATTACAGAATCATAATGAATGTCTAAACAAACTCACAGATGTTTTGTAGTCTCCTATACTATTGATGTGCATGTACCTTCTTTACCCAACCTAGCCCTTTAAACCTGTAGAAGCATTCTTTTTAGTATTTGGGATCACTTGGTCCCAAGAAGACCAGGTGAAAACTAACTTTGTAGTAATTTGAATGTTATCAGACTGTATATTGTTTACTTTATTGTAAATACTGGTGAACAGTGGTCAATAAAATAGTTTTATATTCTTCCTTTATACTGATAGGCTGTGACTCTTTTGAAGCGGTATGATATTTCTGAACTTTTGATAGGTTAAGCTCTCAATTCATAATATATTTAACTGTAAGTTGGGTTTTTTGGGGGTAGATTGATTAATTAATGTTACCCCATTGCTACTCTATAATCACAATAACAGACAAATACCAGGCTTTGATTCTTTGTATTTTTTTGGTGAACAATGCCTGAGGCATAGGTTTTTTCAGTCAGGTAGGGCCTGTGAAACAAGCGTGCTTTGGGTCCTGTTTGAGTCACACGTAGCAACCATGCGGCCTAGGTATGGCTGTTGGTCACAAGGCTGAGTGGCCTCTTCAGGTCTGCTGGGAAATCTTTGACATGTGCTGACACTATCGGCCTTTGCTTTCATTTCAGGTCTTGATACAAGGCTATAGTGTAACTAGTGGAGGTTTGGGTAGAATTACTCTTAAGGCCATTACTTCAAGAATACTTACACAGCCTTGCCTTTAAAGTGTAATATTTTAATGAAGACACTTAAGTCATATACTTGAAACAGAAGGCTTTGTTTCTATTGTAGATTGAATTTTAAAATGAGTCCTATAATCAACTGCTTGGAGAATGCATTCAGAAGGGCATGAGTAACGGGTGGGGAACACAGGGGGCAGAAGTTTGCCTTTTTCCCATTGCCATTCTTCTTTTCACTTGCTTTCATCTACACACCTTATTTTATTTGTACTTTGACTGCCTGGTATGGTTTGCCTTGAGCTCTGCCTCTCCATATGGCAGTGGCCAGGCTTGTTTCAGAATTGCCCTAATTTAGAGTTTTGAGTAGAAAAAAAAATAAAATCCTGTAATACACTGTTGTTGGTGTCCTAGGTGAGACAGTTAAGACTGCCCAGCTATGTTTAGTGAGAAGGTTAAAAAAAGATGAGTGTTCCTGGAAACCCTCATGGTGCACTGAGGAGCAAATGAAGGAACTTAGTCTGTGCTGGATGTTCTTCTGATGCTGTTTCACAAATCATTACTATAACTATTTGTCCTCACATAGTTTCAAAAGCCATTTACATTGTGAATCAAAACTTGTTGTAAAACACTTAATTGTAGTTAAACATTGAGATGGCTGAACTGATGATAAGTTAGATTTTTATGTGTAACTGCTTTTCTTGTCAAGATTTTTTTTATTACTGGATTTGGACAGAATTCAGTCACCATCTGTTTGTGGCTCTGGGAAAAATCTGATATTCCTGTTTGGGCGAGGGTTCCCTTGCACCAGGTAATGATAATTTCAGAGCTTAACTATCTTCTCTTGCCTGTTCCTTAGACAAATTACCCCACCTTTGTCATATACGTAAGTCTTCTACAGAGTTCATGGCTTAATTCTTCAGTGCCTGTAACAGGAATATTTATACACCTAGTATATAGGATTCTGAAATCCTTGCATTTTTACGCAGTAGCCTGAGGAATGCATGGGCCAAACAAGAATTCCAAAGCAGCTTGCGTTCTGCCTGCTTCTTCAGTATGGAGTGCTGTTTAAAGAGTCTCACAACTTACTCTGTTTTATTGTCTGAAACTGCAGTTTCTATACTTTGTTTCAAGTGTGGATATCAAGTTTATATGAAGTTGCTGATTTGAAGTGATACAGGTTAAACAGTTCATTTAAATTATCAGTTATATTATAAGTGGTAGGCATAGAGATTTTTGTTGAAAGGTTGATTCTCAATTTGTAACCCTTAAAATACAGATTTGCAACTAGATACAGCTTTTACATTATATTTGGTTCTTCGTTCTGACTATCCATAAAAATGCACTGTATTCACATTTAAACAACTCTACAGCTTGTTAGACAATTATTTAGATTTCTGATTTTTTACACTATGACGGTAGAAATGCTGACTGATACTTGTTTCCTTGTTTTTTCTCCTCACTTTGTGTCAAACTGCATTTTGATAGTAATGAAATGCAACACTTTAAAGTTAACAAGTTATGTAAAATTATGCTGAATGTGCTGCATACATATGCAAAAAGTTTAAAAATGTTATTAATTTAAAATTAACTGATTAAATAAATGAGATATCTTCTGTAGTTAGTGAGTTGTGCGGAGGTTTCTGGTCATTGTCCTTTTTTACAGCAAAACAAATAGGTTTCAGGCTGTCATTTCATGATCACTCTGTATTGATGCTGCGGTCCTGAAAAAAACAACACAACAACCAAAACAGTTGTGCTTCCTCCAATGTTACTATTCACCATGGCTGAAGAAAATACTCCTGAGTTAAATGTAACCAGGCAATCCTAGGTTATGCAAAATTCAAATCATGATCAGTTATGGCATCATCCTCTCAGGCTGGTTCTTGCTTCTTTGCTAGGAAAGACTAAAACTCGTAATTTGTTCATTAGTATTGAATTAATTCCAAATTAATTGAAGAGCAATTGCTGTTAAATGGAATAAAACAAATAGTACCTGCAAAAAAAGCTACCAGCCTTGCAAGTGAATTTTAGCACTTCAGCACAAATGGATTCTACATGCTTCCTGGTAATTCTTCTAAATTTATGGTCCTGTTCTCTTTGAAACTGCTTGGCTGTTTCTTAACAATAGATGTAGTACATTTAGGACTCAACATAATTGCCATATTATTGCCATAATTTCAAATGTAACTGGAAGTACATTTTTCCTTTACCCGCAAAGTATTATTTATTGTATTTACTCTCTCTTGAATTAAGCTCTTGCACTATAAAAGATTGCCCTCCATTCCTGTTCTAAGAACTTTCTCCAACATTCTCAGTGTTTTCCTTACCGTTGGTGTCCTCCTCTTTTTGTTTGGAATTTCTCAAAATGACACCTTTTATTCAGTTTTTGAGTTTAGCTGCTTATGTTAAGACACGTCTGCTCTGCCGACAGAGGCCTCTAAACTTGGACCAGATGCCCCCAAATTTGTTTCTGAGGTGCCTTCCCCAAAATGAAAAGTCTTACTGCACAGGCTCTCTGCACCTTACAAGCTGAAGTGCAATACCATGGAAATACAGCTGTATGGTTCCTTCACCAAAGTTGTGCAGGGTCAATCAGAGCCACATTTTTCTCTGTTGATCTGTGAAGTTGTCTCCACTAGCTCCAGGAGTTGCGCTGTGTTTTGCAGGGCAGATACGCTGACTAGCTGTTGTGGGGTGTATCTGTCTCAGATGCGGACTGTTCACGCGTAGTTTCTGCCTGATAGTGTTTTACTGTTCTCCCAGCCTTTTAGTTGTGACAGCACTTGAGAGAATGTGCAGCGGTTGAGGTAAAAGCATTTGATAGTACCTTCATGGGAGCGGGACCTGGGAAGAGCTGCAGAAGCTTTGAGCTTCGCTCTTGCTCCTTCCTGTTGGGACAATCCCAGCTGTCACCTTGGGTAATGTCAGATCCTTTTGAAGTTCAAATTGAAAACTTCCATATCTCAAAATCCCTTTCAGGGACTCTTGTGGGAGCACTCTGGGCTCTCATTTCAAGTAACTGATAGATGGTTTAAGCTCAAAAAAAAAAAAAGGCCAAGCAAAATTGAAGCACTTGTCCCAGAGAAAGAACCTGCAATTTATCCCCCCCCATGCAAGCAGGAGTAGTGCTTTTCTTCCTTGTAAAGTGCTGTGGGATTTATTAACATGGTGGGAGAATTGGATACAATTCCCAGGGCTCCAGATGGCATCTGCCAGATGGGAGCTCATATTCTTTTGTCTAAAGATGCTGGCATTGATGGCATGGTGTTTGAGAATGCAATAACCTTTTGTGATGGATTTTCTTGTTAGACGAAGGTTTTAGTAATGGTGAAGTACTTCCATTCATTGCAGTGTCTGCAAAATTATTTTACTCTGGTGAGAAGATAGCCCTTCCTGGTGTGTTACTGGATGGCGGGGTTTGGTTTTTTTCCTTGTTCCAATGCTTGACAACTCTTTTGGTGAAGAAATTTTTCCTAATATTCAATCTAAACCTCCCCTGGCGCAACTTGAGGCTGTGGGTAATGGTGTCAAAGGCTTTACTAAAGTCTAGCGGACAACATCCATAGCCTTTCCCTCATTCACTAAGCGGGTCATATTGTCATAGAAGGAGATCATGTTAGTCAAGTGCGACCTGCCTTTCATAAATCCATGCTGGCTGGGCCTGATCGCCTGGCTATCCTGTGCATGCCACGTGATGGCACTCAAGATGATCTGGTCCATAACCTTCCCCCACACAAGGTCAGATTGACAGGCCTGTAGTTCCCTGAATCCTCCTTCTGGCCCTTCTTGTAGACAGGCATCACATATGCTAATCTCCAGTCAACTTGGTCCTCCCTGGTGAGCCAGGACTACTCATAAGTGGTTGAAAGTGCTTGGTGAGCACATCCACAGGCAATCTCAGTACCCTTGAGTGGACTCCATCTGGCCCCATAGACTCATGGTTGTCTAAGTGGTATGGCAGGTCACTAACCATTTCCCCTTGGATTGTGGGGGCTTCCTTCTGCTTCCCATCCTTGTCTTGCAGCTCAAGGGGCTGGGTACCCAGAGAATACCTGGTCTTACTACTAAAGACTGAGGAAAACAAGGCATTAAGTACCTCAGCCTTTTCCTCATCCTTTGTCACTATGTTTCCCCAACATCCAATAAAGTATGGAGATTCTCCTTAGTCCTCTGTTTGTTGCTAACTTATTTATAGAAACATTTTTTTAATGTCTTTTACTGCAGTAGCCAGTTTAAGTTCTAGTTGGGCTTTGGCACTTCTAGTTTTCTCCCTGCATAGCCTCATGACATCTTTGTAGTCCCGCTGAGTGGCCTGCCCCTTCTTCCAAAGACCATAAACTCTCCCTTTTTTCGTGAGTTCCAGCCAATGCTCTCTGTTCAACCAGGCCTGTCTTCCCTGCTGGCTCATCTTTCAGCACATGGGATGGCCTGCTCCTGCGCCTTTAAGATTTCCTTCCTGAAGAGTGTCCATCGTTCCTGGACTCCTTTGGCCCTCAGGACTGCCTCCCAAGGGCCTCTCAGCTCAACCAGGTTCCTAAACAGGCCAACTTCTGCCCTCTGGAAGTCCAAGGTGGCAGGCCAAGATAGGGTATGGAGACTTCATGCAATGTAGTATCACAAGATTCTAAGTGTAGCACCATTGCCAATCCAGAGCAAAGACAAATTATGTCTCTTTGGGTGGAAGGTGAGGAAATCTCCACCTTGTTCCCAACTTGAAGGTATTTTAAAATCTAGAACTGAGAATATTTGTTTGCACATCTAAAGGCATATGTCTGCTCTGGGAAATCATAATGAAGAGAAGACAGTAGTAATTTTTAAATTTTTTTGCTTCTCAATAATTTCTAGATTAAGTGCTTTCAATCAGAATTTTTTTTTTTCAGCTAAAGCTTCTGCTGTGTACTGTGGCACTGAGCTACTGCCTTTTTCCATCATCTTCTTCATTAGTCTGAAGGGTTTTCTTGGGCTTGAGATCCAACACTCAGCATTGGTTTAACTTGTTAGAACTCTTTATTTGTAGTTTTTACAGATTGAAAGACTTGGTTATGCTTCTCATCATTTTTATTTTTATTTTGAGTATCAGCTAACCTGCTCCTAATGAAGAAGAAATGTAAGTTTCATTCATGCTTAGTAAGAGATGTGTTCCTTTTTCTGTTTTCTGCAGTGGCTTGATATTTTGTGATGATGTATGTAGAGGCAGCTGTTCACAGACAGAACATGTATATTGAAGCAAACTGGCGCTCTGCATGAACATTTTTCATATTGGAACACTGCTTTTTGGGCCTAACTTCTGAAATTGTTTCTCATAGTATTTGTACTTGAATGGAGAAGAACAAGGAAGAGAAGTCTCACAGGAGCACGCTTCTGCAAGTCTCAGCTCAGCTTTTCACATTCAACAAATTTAAAACCAGAGTTTATAATTTCTACATGTTTACTCGAGCTGAAACTTCAAACCTTCCAAGGCTTGCTTTCCTTGATTTGATCCCTTTTAGATGTTTCACAGGATACATTCTCCTGTAGGGGAATTAGTTTCTCTCTGATCAGTATTGAGCCACTGTACACAGAATGCTTCCAGGCAGGAAGGTCTAATAAGAAGCATCATAAGAGATTGGTCATAATATATTTAAATGCTGACAAACTTGTGATTTTCCTTCAATGCCATGATACTTCAGAGTTTGTGTGCTTAAAGTTTACAGTTTAGTTCTTGCTGTATAGGTTTTTGGTGGAAGAGATTTCAGTCCATTGCCTCCTTTACCCAATGGCCCAGCTCTTCTCGCAGCTAGGGGGGGGTCACCACTTCTTGATCCTTTCCTTCCAGAGCCCACCCTTCCCTTTCAGTACTAACTCGGGACAGCATATGAATCGCCAATAAGCTGTGCCTTCGTGGCTTCTCCTGTTTGCTGCCTCTGCTTAGGAACAGCTCTTGCAACAGCATTGCTTCTGCAGTTCCCTCCAGCTTGTCTCCCTTTGCCTTGGCTGCAGCTCTGCTCTTTCAAACTGGTGTCCTCAGTACATGCCTTCCGTTGGACTTACCAGTACTGCTGTGATGTGAGGGTTTATTTGCACTAACCTAGCAGATAGGTATAGATATAGAGATATAGAGATATGGGTATAGATAGATACATAGACATAGAATAGGTATAGATACAGGTATAGATATAGATTATAGGTAGATTTGTGTGTGTGTACTATTTTTTTCTTGGTTGTTTCTAAGAGGTGGTTATGCTCGTTTTGTACCATGAGTGGGCAGAGGCAGTAACATTTTCTACTGTTGTTTTCAATGTGAATAATGGTGTTTTGCATCAAAGAACAGTTTGTTCAGACAGACACAAAAATTTCCTCATTTCAGATAGGAACTCGGCTGGGGCTGTCTTCTGCAGCCTACAGCAACATCGCCAGTAACAAACTTGGTGACTTTCCCTTTCCCCTGATAGACCACTCAAGAAATAAGCCTTATGGGAGAGAGACCAACAATCATTCTGCATTTCAAAGATGTGAACAAACTTGCCAGGGTGATTTGTTGCATATCTCTAAACCTCTACCCTCTATACAGAACCCTTAAGTGATATTTAGCTAAGGTTTTTTAAACCATTCTAAACAACTGAGTCAGTTACTTGTTTTTCCTGAGTGTTGCAGGGAAAACCTGCTCAGTCCACATGGCTTAAACAAAATTTGAGATTAAAGCGCATTATTGATCTGTCAACAACATGGAATTAAGCAGCAATCAGTGAAGTGTTGTATTCAAGTAATAATACAACAGGTAAACCCCCAGGCTAGACGCTAATATTAACAAACACCAGCAAATTTCCAAACACCCTCTGTAACAAACACAAAAGAGATTTCTTAAATGCTACAAGGCTTTCCATAGGAAAGGCAAACATTGTGCAAAGCCCTGGTGAGAACTCATTTGCACCACTATGGATAGTTCTCATTACTCAGGTTCAAGAAAGACAAATTCTGTCTAGGATGAAGACAAACAAAGACTAAGCTGTTGATTAGGGGCACGGAGGGCCTATAGAAGAAGACAACTAGAAGGAACAAAACCAAAGGCTGGGAGGGCTGCCATAACTTTCAAGAAAGATACCAAGGATGAAGTCCAAAGGTGCAAAAGAGCTATTGAAGTGCAAGGCAAAATATGGTCAAGAACACAAAACAATTCAGGACTTCTTTCCAAGAAGACGACCTCACCATAAGCAGTGTAGTAGCAAATGTCACTTTGTGCATTGATAAGGAATGGTGAGGAAATCCTGCATGCTGTCTACATCTCTGCAGTTCATGCAGAGGGACCCAAACCCCTTTCTTTCACCTCTGGCATCACCACAATCAATGTATATGGTATAAATGCCCTTATTTACATAGTCTGAATGTACAGATTAATTTACAGGGACACTCAGCCACTGTGCTCAGTGCATAGCCACCAAGGGCAGGGACAGCCCCCTGGGCCTCCTGGGCACAGGGACTGCCTTGGGGCCAGCACCCCAAAGGCCATCCAAAGGGATGCTGGGCAATGGGGCAGCAGGTGGGGCTGTGGCAGGCGAGGCTGAGTGTCACAGTGCCACCACCCGGCAGCGCAGCAGTCACAATGCCTCAGGGCAGTATAAAAGGGGCATCGTCCAGTGTCCCGCTGCCAGCCTGCCCAGCTCTGCCACTGGGACAGACCTGGCCTGGGGGCAGCCTGAAGACATCCGAGAGGAACTCCTTGAGGAGCTGGTAGAATTACTTGGAGGGGGCTGAGGGAGGAAGACTTGAGGCTGGACAAGGCTGCTGGAGGTTCTCCACTGCAGTTCCAGCTCCCAGTGGGCCCACATTCAAAGCTCATCTGATGGATGGAAATCCTGCTTCAGCCTTCTGGGAATAGATGCAAGCTTCTCAGAAGATGAGAAGAACCACTAACACCTGGAGGTACCTGAGACTGTCAGGCTTTTTCAGCTGGATAGCAGCAACAAGACCAAGGGGATGCATTCTTGGCACTTGAGGAGCACTGCAGAGCTCACCAACCTCATCCCCTGCAGAGCCAGTGGCAGTAGCCATAAGAAATGGGATGCACAGGTGTCCCAGTGTGCTCCCCCAGCGCTTTGGAGCTCCCACTGATGTTCTGCCAGACATGGGAAGGATTCTTGCCCCCAAGGTCAATCAGGCCAGGGGCATTTTTGTACTCTTGGAAGCCCCTGAGATGGGTCCAGGTTGAGGGAGGAAAGGGGATGGATGGGCAGTGCTAGTGTCTCTTCACAGGCATGACCAGCCTGTGGGACAAGGAGGCAGGTCTCGCTCACACGCTCAGGGAACAGCCGATCAATCGCCAGCTCTGGGGTCAGGAAGGAATTTTCCCCCGGGGGCAGATTGGCCCTGATCCCTGGGGTTTTTTTCCTTCCTCTGCAGCGTTGAGCGTGACTGCTTGTCAGGGCTCCTCTGGCCCATTGTGTCTAGGTTACTGCCTGCTGCCCACGCACCACGAAGGTGGCCTCTCGTGCCCTGCAGCTGAGGGTAGGAAGGCTTTTTTTCCCCCAGGGTGGGCTAGAAAGTGTGCCCGGGGTTTTTTTGCCTTCCTCTGCAGCACTGAGCATGGCCCCTTGCCAGGGCTCCTTTGGGCCATTTTGGCCAGGTGCCTGCTGCTCCTGCTCCATGAAGGTGGCTCTTGTGCCTCATATTTGAGGGGAGGAAGCTTTCTAGACTCCAAGGGTGGGCCCCAAGGGTGGCCCTGGGGGTTGCTTCTTGCCCTTTGTAGCACTGAGCACAGCCCCTTGTCAGGGCTCCTCTGGGCGGTTTTGGCTAGGTTCTTGCCTGCTGCTCGTGCCCTGGCTCTCTCTGGCTCCCTTTCTCATTGCAAATTCATAGTGGGAGTGAGCTCTGCTCTTCCTTGGCTCTGTCTCCCCAGGTGTTCTGGCTTGTGCAAAAGGGCTCCGGGCTTGCTGCACCATTAAGGGCTGACACTTTCCAGTCCTCCCTGAATGCAATACAAGCGCAGGGCAGGCATGAGAGCACTTTCTGTGCATTGCTGGCCAAGACGCACAGCAGAGGAATTTTTTAAAGTCAAAAAGTATGATTGTCATCAATATGTGCCATACTTTTGAAAATACCCCACGGTACCACACACCTCTTCTTCTTTTGTGCGTGATCAGTCCTGATCCTCGTTCTTCAAGATCTCACTCTGCAGGAAACAGGTTGTGTGGCCTATGTTCCTGCTGCTACTTTCTGTTGCTCTGTGGCTTTCCTTTACCAGACTGCAGGGGTATTTTTTCAGGCTAAACTGAAGAATGCATCAGCATGCTCCTGGCTGCACATATGCATTGTGTTAATGCTCGCGAGCATTTACTCTTCAACAGATTCAGAAAAACAGCATAAATAAAATAGGATAGAAAAAATAAAACAAAATAAAACAAAATAAAATCCTGTTTCCGCTTGTAACCTTTCATATTTAGTTAATTTCCATTTATTTGANACGGTACCACACACCTCTTCTTCTTTTGTGCGTGATCAGTCCTGATCCTCGTTCTTCAAGATCTCACTCTGCAGGAAACAGGTTGT
>VZSC01011359.1:5148-15857 GCA_013398225.1 Steatornis caripensis
GGCAAGTGTAGGGTCCTGTACCTGGGGAGGAACAACCCCATGCACCAGTACAGGTTGGGCATTGACCTGCTGGAGAGCAGCTCTGCAGAGAAGGACCTGGGAACGCTGGTGGACAACAGGCTCACCATGAGCCAGCAATGTGCCCTTGTGGCCAAGAAGGCCGATGGCATCCTGGGGTGCATTAAGAAAAGTGTAGCCAGCAGGTTGAGGGAGGTGATCCTCCCCCTGTACTCTGCCCTGGTGAGGCTGCATCTGGAGTACTGTGTCCAGTTCTGGGCTCCCCAGTTCAAGAGAGATGGGGAACTACCGGAGAGAGTCCAGCGGAGGGCTACAAAGATGATGAGGGGACTGGAGCATCTCTCTTACGAGGGAAGGCTGAGTCCTGGGTCTGTTCAGCCTGGAGAAGAGAAGAATGAGAGGGGTTCTCATCAATGCTTATAAATATCTAAAGATTGAGTGTAAAGAGGATAGGGCCAGACTCTTTTTGGTGGTGCCCAGCGACAGGACAAGGGGCAAGGGACACAAACTGGAGTACAGGAAGTTCCATCTAAACATGAGGAAGAGCTTCCTTACTGTGAGGGTGATAGAGCACTGGAACAGGCTGCCCAGGGAGGTTGTGGAATCTCCTTCTTTGTAGGTATTCAAAACCCACATGGACGCATTGCTGTGCAACCTGCTCTAGGCGCACCTGCTTTAGCAGAGGGATTTGGACTAGATGATCTCCAGAGGTCCCTTCCAACCCCTGCCATTCTGTGATTCTGTGATTCCATTGCAGTCTTAAGTGTATCTCTGGTTACTCAAAGTCACAATGCACATATTCGGTATTAATAGAGCTCATGGTCTAATATGATATGAAGTCCAATAGCACAGATGGTCTATTGTGGTCTTCTTTATTACTCAAGTGCTCTCAGGATGCTGCTGCTGGTATTCGTATTCACCAGTGTCAATAAAATTCCCAAGGTGAAATTTTTGTTATAGAGTATGATAATATTCTTAGTGAAAAATAGGGCATTATTAAGCTATATATTGCTGTTAAAAATGTGACTCTTACTGCGGGTGTCTGAATGCCTCCAGTAACTATTTGATGAATCTGTCCCCAAAGGAAAGTGTGAAGTATTGCTGAATTATTGCTGTCAAAACTAACAGAGGCATTATATTACAGAGACAGTCTGTGCTATAAAAAAATAGAAATTGCATCAGGCAAAGATAAGAAAAGAGACCTAACTGCAAAGAAAAAAAACCTAACCAAAACCACAGTTCCTACACAAGTAATTTTCCTTGTTCTCCTGTAGATCTTCCCTTTTGTCATTTGAATCTCATACATTATATTGAATCTTATTAAATTTATTTTTTTGATTTTCTGGTTATTTCTTCTTTCCTTAACAACCTTTGTAGAGACCAATTACTTCACTCTAAAAGTTTTTTTAAAGAGGCAATAAAACTTTACAGGTTCTGTTTTCATAGTCACAACCAGCCTTGTTATAATTGTACTTACACTGAAGCTAATGGGATACACATTGTTCAGTACTGACAGACATTTAAAAACGTCCTTTATATTATCATAAATTAATAATAATTCACAAATGAAAATTTAGTTTAAAGATACAAGCTGGGTCACACAAAGGAATGTGAAGCTATGTCACAATTTAAAGCTGGGCTGGCTATTAAACAAATGACAGATGCTCTTTGTTAACCCTCTTCCTCCCCAAAGAGGGGTGGGGGAAGAGAAAAGGGAAAGAGACTTATGGGTTGGAAAAGTTAAAACAGCTTTAATCTAAATACAATAATAATGTGTTATAATAATAGGAAAAAGAATAATGAAATATATACAAATATGAACAAAACCAACATCGATCTCCCCCCCACCCTGGTGATGAATATACCACGCAGATGCTGTAGGGCACGCCCCAGGAAAGTCCTGGGCTGCACTCAGCAGCAGGCAGGAGCTGGATTCAGGAATGCACGGATCGGGATCAAAGGCAGAAGAGTCAGAGTCGTCCTCGAACGCCGACCGTAGAAGAAGTGTGATCCCTCAGCTTTATACTGAGTATGACGCATATGGGATAGAATACTCCCTTTGGTCAGGTTTGGGTCACCTGTCTGACCCACTCCTCCCCATTGCAGGGTCGCAGGTGTGACCACTTCTCTCCTCTTTCAGTTCCAGCGAATAAGAAAGTTAGAAGAAGCAAGCATCGACCTTGGTCTCCATTGGGATAACTATAAGCAAGAGCCTTTCTGCATACCATTGCTTCTGATGTTCCAGCACTAACTAGGAACACCGAGCCTTATCACCGCCAGAAGCAGCTACTGTCTGGCAAAACATGCAGTTAATTTCAGAGAATACAGCTTCTCAGAAGAGACTTAGCCAAAAGGTAAAGTTACTAAAAAGAAAATTGGTTCCGTCCTGACCCAAACCAGGATGAAATACTAAAAGATTGAGTTCAATTCTGTCACAAAATAATGAAATACAAAACAGTATAAATTATAAAGAACTTTTGAAAAAGAGAGGTATTTACATGGAACATTTGATTCTCATTTTCCCTATTTTAAAGCATAAACCAATGAAAGCACTACTGAAAGGAATGCTCAAATGCAAAAGACTATGTAGGGTTAAATACTTCAACATTGTGTCCAAATATGCATGAAAAAACACGTGAAAACACGTATACTTTTGTCTTTTGAGACTTCAAATCTGGAAAAGAAGTCTGGAGCTTCGGTGTTTTTTCCAGAGGAAAGATCTGAAAGTAAATGAAAGTTTCAAAAGCTGTAAATGCTTACCTCTATAAATCCTTACCTCTGTAATGTATGTATTTTGTATTAATATTGTAACTTATAACTGAATTAAACTATAGAGAATCTAATACAATAACCTGGCAACATTAAACATTATAGATTAATTTTGTTTGTATATCTATGTGTTGGCTTCTGTTTCGTTTTTTTTTCCTATTCAAGCATTCCCATGTGCTCTAAGGCTATTCCTGATACATTGCAAAAATATCCTTGCTTTCATTCTGTGAAAACACTGTTTTGCTGAATTGCAAAACAATCTCCACATTATTTTAGAAACACTGCTTGGAGAAACAACAGAAACTAACATATATAAGAAACATATTTTTTATACAAAGGTACATAACTACAACCCAGTGCTATTTTGGTGTGCCCTTAGACATAAGTGGGAAGGTGTTTGTTTACCTCCCACTTGTAACAAGATCTTTGGATGAGTAGCTCAGCCTCAGAAAACTGACCTGTTAAAACCTAGGCTAGAGAATATAAATTACACTTAAAAAATCTTAAATATTCAGGGAGAATTCAGTAGGGTAAGCAGATTAAGGATTTCTGGGAAGAAGGGAAAAAAAAAAGGCTACCTTCAGAGAAAGGTTCGCTGTAAGGAAAACATCAAGTGAAGAAGCAGAACAATGAAACAGAAGGTGGTAATTTGTTACTAAAGCCACGCACAAGTAATGAGATCTTAAATTCTGCAAGACTGCAGAGGGTATGTAAGAACAATCACAAATGTAGCACTGTAACACAGCAAATCCAGTGTTTTCACAGTTGTTAGCCCACCACAATTTTTTTACTAACTTAGCAATAAAAGGCTAATAGCTTTTCAGGCGTCTCTGGTCTTAATTTTGTTTCAGCTTAGATTTAGCTGCAAAACCACATTGCCCAAGAATCTGATAACTTGCTTGTAGCTTGCTCCTAACTTGCTTGTGCAACTGTACCAAGGAATTGTACCACATATGATAGAGGTTTAATAAAACTTAATAATTATTGAAACTAAACTTGTGCATCAGACAAAAATAAGTGTTAGCAACAGACTTTTTGGAAACATGAAAAAGAACATCATGTGCAAGACGAAGAGGAATGAAAGATAAATACTGACACTACAATGCACTACTGATACCATACTCCTCTTAGCAAAGGACTCTGGATACCGGTAACCCACCACAGCATCCCATGGTAGCAAAAATGGCCCTTGAACTTTGAATCCAGGAGCTTAAAAAGTTAAACATACGATGGAGAATAGGGGAAGATACTAGAAAGTTTGTGGTGCATAATACTTTTAAACGAATTATTAATGGGAATTGGGAATAATTTAACAATTTGAATTAACAGTATTAAGATTATTGTAATTAGATTAATGATAGCTGCTTGTTGTATTTTGATTAGACTGTTAAAACATTACTTAGACTATCAATAAATTCTTGCATCTGCATAAAGGATGTGTTCCCTTTTTGCCCATATGAAAATTCTGAGTGTGATAAAAGTTGATTCAGGTACACACGTACAGTCTGTCATTATTTTGTACAGGTTTGTACATGTCTTGTACAGACTGAAAGTGAGTGTCATTAGTCTTTAAACTTTCTCAAAATCACAGCAGAAACAGATAAAATATTTATGTGCATTTGAGTGCCTGGAAGGACATATTAGATTAAAGTATATTTACATCGTCTAGTTTAAGAATCCATCTTAGTTTCTTTGAAGTGACTTCTGATGTATGGAATAGGGTTTTATTCTCATATTGCACATCCAGATATGTACCCCACTTGGGTGTAGACTAGCATCTGAATGAAGAACACTTTCTTTGTGTCCAGTTTTCTTTGGAAAAAGAGGCCAAGTGCATAATATGCATGCAATGGTTATGTTCTCCAGTAGTCCCCTACTCTGGGTGATCAGATCAGACTCTGTCCAGACCTTTGATGCTGAGTCATACTCAAGTAGCATCTATTTATCTGCAGCGACTATAATAGAGACTATATGCTCCTTACTCGGAAGTGAAACAACATGCCTAGAGATATTCATGCTAAAAATTCTTCTGTTTTTTTCTATTCTGCTGTCAGTAATGTTATGAGAGTTATTAGGCTAACAAAACAGAAAGGCAAAACCATGTAAAATTGTCTAAATCTATTTAAGGGAAAAGTTGCTTACAGAAAAGGGGTAAAATAACTTAGAAGCAAAGTATGTTAGCATCTCTGAATTGCTTGAAATAATAAAAATTTAGTACATACTGTATTATCTGTAAAAAACAATGCTGAATCTTACCATGTTCTGTTTCTCCTTCCTTTGCTTTGTTTTTATTTAATCTAAAATATTCCAGATCAAATTAAGAATTGCATTTAAACAATTGCATATCTTTAAAGATATATTAAATTGTCACCAATTTCAAAATTAAGTGCATCTTTTGCTACATCTTGCATAAGACCATCAGTCAGGGTCTGAGCTACAAATTTTGCAAAAAGAACTAGTAATGTTCTAGCTAGTCTAAGATCTAGCCTTAATTAAAAAGGAGAGGGGGTTAATAGTGTTACAATTTTCATAAATTAATAATAATGTATTGCCAATAATAACTTTGATTGAAAATTAGGACCCATGGCTCCATGAAAGAGCAATCTTTCTGCAAAGTTAGAGGAGATTACTAGCAAATAGGTATCTAGGATAAAATAGATATTTCAGCATCACTGTGTGGTAATTGATCTTTTTATTCTGACAATTGTTATAGATTAACATTTTATTAGGGTAAAAAGGTAAGTGTCCAGGACGTCTATAAAGAAAGCCTATGTCTCAATTATATGAATAATGTGAATATCTTTTTCTTAAATCAACTTTTACTGAAAAAAAAAAATCAATATTTTTCCCTTGCATATGAAATAAAGAGGTGTAAAAACTGGAAGCTCTGAAAGAAAATGTTTTATATTAAAAAGATGATGAGAGCTTGCTTGCAATTTTAATATATGTGCATTTGAAAAGTTAATGTTGATTGTGTTTTACTGCAAAAAGGAAAAAGCATAGCACAACTCACAGATTATAGTAACAGTGCAAAACATAGGAATTAAGAGCACTGAATGTACAAATTACAAAATGATGTAGTGTTGTCATAGATAAGATGGTTTTTAGAGAGTGAAGTCTTGCAAAACACTTTGACAATATTTAAGCAGAGAGATAAGTGATACAAAAGATGATTAGAGAACAGTTATCTCTCTCCACTCAGCAGAGAAAAGCACCTAGGTGTTTCTGGGAAGCCTTTTATAGTGGCTAAGAAAGTCATAGAAGTGGTGACTGTAGACCTACAGAAACATTTTATTGGTAGCTGAGCTTCATTTTTATCTTCATTCTTCCATCAGGATGGTATAATAACTGACAAACAGTTACACCGATATTCTTAATTTCAGTTTTTATATTTCAACATGTCCCAAATACCTAATGGTTAGTCCCTTGCATGATATATTTTTAAAAAAATCCAGAGTCAATATTCCTTTTGCAATGGATCTCCAGAAGCCAGCTAATCATACCTCCTCAAAGAAAGTCTAATTAGATCAGGTTGTTCAGAAACTTGTTTAGTAGAGTCCTGAACACCTCTGAGGATGAAGTTCCCACAGCTTCTTTGGGCAACCTGTTCATGGTAATTTTTTTCTCATCTAAATAGTTCACATAGTTTAGAATTCCATGGATGCATCTAGTATGAGACAAAACTGATAAGGAAGTTCTCCTGAGGTGTGAGCATCTTCCATTTCTTGGGATTTATTTCTTGATTTGATTCAGATCATAAATATGAACATAAACTAACCAGAAAATTTTCACACAGCATCAACCTTGATTTTCAGCCAACTTTACAGAGTAATATATTGTAAGAAGGACACTTTATATTGTTCCAGAAAGTGCAATACATTTTTATATGATAAGCAGCTATGAACATTTCCAAATATCAAAGTAAACACTTAAGAAAATCTTTGTCTTTCTTACTGATAAATATGGTAATTGTATACAGAAAGTGAAAGGTAGTATCTTAATATTCTGGGTATTTATGACTACACAAAGGAAGGAACTAAAATTAATAATTTAAAATTATGAGCATTACCTGTTTTTTAATCTGATCTACCTTTTTGTCTGTGTTCCAGTATCTACCCTGTGGATTAACATGGCAGTTATGTTTTAATGTCCTTGCCAGCTGGAGCTTTTTTTAAGAAATTATAAACATTCTTTCTAATACAGTACAGATGAGTTTGCCACAGGCAGTATTATTGCACAACTCTCTGTATAAACTTGTTTAAAAACTGGCTGTTTCTGAACCCAGTTAACAACTGAAAGGCTGAAGAAGGACTGCATTTTGGTGAGTATTAGACCTCAGAGTCTTAATCTACATTTGAAAATGCACTGGGTGTACACGTCCAGATCTTTGCAGCAGGGGGCTGCAGCGGTAGCCTCTGTGCGAAGAGGCCAGGACTGCCCCATTTCAGACACCAGCACCCATGGGGGCACTCAGATATCTGGGCCTACTTGTGCTACCCCCACTATACATGGAGACCCAGGTGACCTGGGGACCCTGGAATCTGGGATACCCTCAACACTCTCATCATCTATCGGAATACAGGCATCCAGGTGTCCCAATACAAGTCTTTTTTATCTTGTGCTGTTGAGGAGGGAGAGTAAGAGAATGGTTAGGTGAACATCTGGCTGAATTCCAAAGTCAACCCACCACAGTCTTTTGTGGCTGGCTATTTCTTGCCCCAGCTAACATAATTGAAAGGACACTAATGGTGTTTACCTTCCTGATGTATTTGTGGACAACAGTCTTAGCCACTCTTTGTTTTGTTAGACTGAACATGGCAAACTCAGAGTATGCAAAATATGCATACATTTTGAGAGGGGAATACAGTAAAAGAACAAACTTGTTGGACGTAGTCTTCTAATGGAAGAATAAAGATAGTCCAACCATACTAAAATATGCATGTAAGCAAACAGAAATAAGCAGTCTACAACACTGAAAAACTCATTTAAAATGGACAGATAGTGTAAGTGCATATCAACTTGTCTGTCCATTGTTTTAACTACTGTTCCCACCTTCTTCAATTTGTAAATTATCCCTTAATTATCCTTCTCCAGAAATATATGCAGAGTTTGTTTGATGTTCTTTTTGAGTTGTGTGAGTTTTCTGGGGTTTTTGTTGTTGTTGTTTTTTAATTTTAGCTTTTGTCTTTGGTTGGTTGGTTGTTTTAAAACCTAGAATAGTGTCAAATATAAGATAAAAGGTAATGCTTCATTTTTTACAGCTACCCATTCAACAGCATTCCACTATGAGTCAGCAACAGTAATAATTCTGATAATAGCATGTCTACAGTCAAGTAAAACTCAAATGTGGCAGTGAGATACCCACAGAAAAAGTAATCTTGCAGTCCTTAGCTTCTCACATAAGCCCCCCTCCTTCCTCCTGTAAAACTACTCTGACATGAATGCCAAGATGAATGTGTAGCTTGTTTACATGTTTACTTGTTGTCTTGAAGAAGCGAGCAAAGGGAAAGGTAAGGAGTGAGTTAGTAGTGTGTCTTTGTGCCAATATGATGGCCTCTGTCATGAAGCTGGTTTAAAGCAAAAATTGCAGCTTGACTTTCCCCTTGCTCACTTCTCCATGTGAGCACGCAGTTGTAAGCAACACTTATTCTTCAAGTATTCATCCTAGTGCTCTCTTAATAGTTAATG
This sequence comes from Steatornis caripensis, assembly GCA_013398225.1. Lineage (NCBI taxonomy): Eukaryota > Metazoa > Chordata > Aves > Caprimulgiformes > Steatornithidae > Steatornis > Steatornis caripensis. The sequence continues at coordinate 13,624 of VZSC01011359.1, forward strand.
CAACAATAAATTCAGTCAAGAAGCCTGGTATAAAAAAGTACATTTACTAGGTTTTTATATTAGAGAGTTAAGAGGAATGCTAACAATTGATTTAGTGGCTAAAGGGTTACAGAGATTTTCAGTTCACAAATGAACTGGATATTCCTTAATTAATTTAAGTTTTTAAGAAAAAAATAGACAAACAATAGAAGTAGAAAGGCCAAGTCGTGCTTAAAAGAAATGCACTAGTAGATCCACCTTCGTATGTACTGGGACAAAGTTTGTTAAAATATTTATACTTTACAAATTTGATTAATACAATATGTGCTATAAATTCAAATGTATTGAATTTTTCTGTATGTGTGAAAATATAATTTGTTAAAGATTTAATGTGGATAAAGCTAGAGTCATACTATAGCATACAAAACACCTAAGAGAGGAAATAAACAAGTATAGTCACATATATCAGGAGAATGCACTCAGTAAATTTTCGGAAACAGGTTCAACATTCACTTAAAAATTACTGGATTTAACACAATAGTATAAGTTACTATGGAAGTGTAGTAGGTATTCATTATATACAGTATAATAATTAATATATTGTTCTATACATTAAATACACTGAAACCCTGTAAAAAAGATGTATTACTATTTGCTTAAATATTTTGTGAAATAAGTTTCTGTGTAAGTGAGACTTTGCTGAATTGGGATCTATTAAATAATTTTTCATACTGTTTTGTTTGTAGTAAGGAAAATAAGAGAGCAAAATGAAACATGTTAAATCAAATCTACTTAATGTTGCAGAAAATCCAGAATATTTATTGTCTATTTCTGACTACTCAATTTTGTTGTGTTAATACTGAACTACTGTATCTGTGTCGATATAAGTAATGTAAACCTGTATGTCCTCTTGTGTGTTTATAGATATTGCATGGGATACTACTAATATGGTTGCTGGAGTGTTTCACAAAAAGAGCTCCTGATCCTTTTATACATATTTCTATTGACTGCTCGGGACAGAATTTTTCTGGGATCATTGGAGGAAAAAAGCTCCTAATACAGAATTTATTTTATGACCTACAAGTATTTGAAAACTGACCTGGAAAAATAGAAAGTGACAAGCACACCTTCTTTCTCTGATTAGTTTAGGTTTTAAATGTCTTAAACATAGGTTATTTGATTAGGCAACTTGAAACAGAAAGTTCTATTGTCTGGGTAGTACCAATTGGCAGTGGTAGGTGCCTGTAAAGAGTACTTCTGGCTATCCAGAAGTATCCGGGCACCCAGTAGTGCAATTCACTGTTCTTGTGGGTGTAATGTGGAGACATTCAAAGCAGGAGAAGGAAAAACACAAGCACATGCAGTGGGACGATGAACCTGGAGATCAGGTGTCTCTGTCTCCATGAGTTCAGAACAATGGGTAGTCTCCTGAGGGCAGTGACAACTGCTATTCTTTAAGTAACAGTTTTTATTTACTGTACTTCTTCAGGCAGTGGAGACTTGTCTCTAAATCCTCTTCAGCCTACAGGTGGTGGCATATGAACTCATTTAACACAAAAGGACCTTAATCAGAAAGTTCTAGGCAATCTTGGGGTAGAGCTAGATTCCCTCCTTACAGCAGCTCCTTAGAGTAACTGCAAAGGAATTTGACTTAATAGGAGGTTTTTTAAGTGAAAAGCATTTTCATTTTATGTTATAGCATTGAGATTTGAAATTTTTATTGCAAGGATTGTGCACATATTAATAATCAGGGTTTAAGCCAATGTCCTGTCTACATAAATTGGACAGAATATAAACAAATTATGGTTTTGAGTTATGGTATCACATTTAGACATACAAAAATATGCAGGTCACTGTACCGAAGACTACATGACTTAACAAAACAACAGAGCATACAAGTGATGCTTATGAATAAATAGTGCCTGATCCCATGTCCATTCTTTGAGATTTTACTGGTACTTTAAGTTATATTCATACAAAATTAAAAGGAAAATCATGCTCCATTGATGCTATTACTAAATGTTTGAATTAACTCAGTGGGCCAAAGATTTACCCCTCAGGTACTCTTCTAGTAGAGAAAGTAACCACCATAACTGTTACTGGTTATTAAACTGTGTTATTAAGATTAATAGGGCTTGAAAACATGCTTCTGCCTAGCTAAGAGAGCTTCAAATGCTTACCTGGTTAGTAATATAGTAGTCTTTCTCAAAATTCACAGCTATTTATTTTTTATAGAACATATTTAAAGTTAAATA